>LR753309.1:2428081-2480978 GCA_902729485.2 Mus minutoides
GCAGGAACCGGCTCTAAGACTGAACTATGTCAGTGGACCGGCAGGAACCGGCTCTAAGACTGAACTATGTCAGCGGACCAGCAGGAACCGGCTCTAAGACTGAACTATGTCAGTGGACCGGCAGGAACCGGCTCTAAGACTGAACTATGTCAGTGGACCGGCAGGAACCGGCTCTAAGACTGAACTATGAATATTTGTAGTATTGCAAATTATTCACTTGCTAGAGACCTAAGGCATTATAGAAAAAGGAACAATGTCATTGAAACATTTAAAAATCCACCTTCCTTTGGAATAGGTTGTAATGCAATTTGGCTGGTGTTAATCATTTTGTTGACAAAAATTTAACACAATATAAGGTTTCTAAAACACACTTTAGGACAATTTACATGTGTGGTGATTGCACACAGAAACATGAGCACCTCCTCCTTCACTGTGCTCTGACTTGTGTTACATGGTTTTGAATACTTATCTCATTCTTATAATTTGCTGAGAAATTCTAAAGCAAGAGAAGAAAACTTTCTGACTCCAGAACTGTCTTCTGAAGAATGACAGATTAAAGCAAGAGGTGCCGTGTGATCATTTCTTGCCCTAAGACAGAGCCATTTTACTAAACCATAAGGAAAGGTTTGTATCTCCATCTATAATATCAGTTAAGTCATTTTGAAGCCTGATGCAGTGTCATGTTCCCGCACTCAGGAGGCTGAGGCAAACAAAGGCTGAGTTCAAGGCTAGTGTCGACAGCACAGTGAGAGTGAGACTCTCAACTTAAACAAGAGAATTAGATTTTTCTTATATAATATTGGTGGCATCACCAATATGTACTCATAAGGATTTCCTAAGCTATGTGAGTTACTTCAAGAAAAGATTTGAGTTTCTTCTTTGTTTTAAAGATGTGCACATGAAGAACATATTTTGTAAGGACAGAGTCTTATTTCCAGCTCAGTTAAATCTGTGGATTTGCTCAAAGCTGCCAAGCCCATGCTTTCAACTGCAAGCATGCCCAGTGAAGGGCTGTGAGCACACCTGAGCCCAAGTGAGGCATGAACTCTGATACATACTGCCTCTCACAAAGAAACAGATTAAAGGAAACCAGGAAATACAAGTTTTGCTAAACTATAGCACTGTGCAGATTTTGACTTAGATTGTACAGTTATGTGCTTCAAATAAGGCTGTAAAAGACATAAACAAACCAGCACTGACAGTTTGACATTGATGACTTTACATCTGTGACAGTGATACAATTAAAAAAAAAAAAAATCCTAACAAAACCATGGTAGTTGATCTAACCATGCAACTCTGTAAAAAGACAATTAAGGACATTTCCCTGAGTTATGAATGTAACCAACTCACTGGGACCCAATGGGTATCAGTCTCTAGTTTGTCAAATGTTGTTTTTAGCTCATTAAATGCCACAGTAAGATCATCATTTATTATGATTTTGTCAAAAAGATGGCCATAGTGACTTTCCATTATCTGTGCTGATTTAATCATTTCCTGAAAGTCTTCTTCCTATTAGAAACAAGTAATAACAAATTAAGTAACCAAAAAACTGCATTATTTCACATAAATGAACATAAATTTCACATTCTACAATGACCAGCTAAAGCTGTTATGTGTTCAAACTTTAAACAAAGTGAAAAAACAAAATCACCTTCACTACTTTTTTAGAGGTTTTTACTGCTAACATCAGCATTAGCTGAACTCCCTTCAGAGTCATAACTAACTCACCATTGCATGGACACATTGCTATTGTCATGGATATCAGGGGTGCCGTTGACTCTGACGCTCTGGCTTGGCTATTTATGTTTGTTCACAAGAAATAATGTATAACACAAACTACTTTCTTAATGTTGAAAGCATTACAGGACAATAGTTCAAATGCCCCTCCTGTGGTCCAGTAGAAGTGTTTCAAAAGCCCCGAGGGGCCACATAAATTTTTAGATGCCAGGAGATATTTTAGCTAGATATAAAACTCAGGCCAGTACATTAAAAAGTATAAGTCACATCTTCAGACTATACCATCATTTACGAATTATTTTTACAGAGAGATAACTTTAGTGCTAGTTAACAACTTATGTGACAGTATCTGTCCCTTAAGGACAAATGTCACCCTTTTAGAACAAAGAGACAACACTGGGAATCAAAAGCAAGATCCATGCTTTATAACTAAAATCAATAGTTCCAGATGAACAAAGACTAAAGGAAAGCTAATTAGATGAAAAAAAAAAAAAGGACTTAATATTTATTTGTTGGTTTTTTATTAAAAGGGTAGAATTTGAGAAGAATGAAAACAAAATCAAAGAAAGGCTTTCCAAGAGTCAATGATGGATGTGCCAGCCTGACTCTATCTTAAAATTAAAAGCCATCTTATTATAGGGTCAAAATAAGTTCATTCCTGTTTTCTATAAAATGTAAACTTGACTAGGTCTTCACCCATTTTCTGGAATTTATGTTCTACACCCTACATCCTCACCTCTACCCTGGTAAGATAAAATATTCTGCCAAATAACTTTGGAATGTTCAGCCAAGTTCCTATGCAACCAAAATTCTTCTGGAAATCCCCCAACCACTGAAAATATGTCTTATAGGTATTTTTAGCTATATAAACCCCACCTTCTCCTGTGTTTCATACTATTTTCTCAAACCCTGCTACAGGGAGATATCCTTGTCTGATAGAAAATAAACCTTGAATAATTTGACTAAAGAATTTGAATAATGATCTTTACTTTCAATCGATGAGATTAATATCAGTATAGCCACAAACATCTGAAGCCATAGCATCCAATGGCACTCATGTGAAATATGAATGTCATCAGGGGACAGTGTAGGCCTCCTGATAATATTACCCAAATGGGGCTTCTACTTTTTACTGTGTTAAAATATAAAATATAAGGCAACAAAGCAAATCATGACAGTTTTTGATTAGACTATTAATGATAAATAGAAACTTATTTAGGGACTTTTAGCTTTAAAAAGGTTAAGTAAAATTAAAAGCTAAGTAGTCTCTTATATAAATGATTGACTTAGAAAAAGTTAGCATGCATGCATAATACCATACTTTTGTTGTTCCCTTTTTTTTTTTTTTTTTTTTTTTTGGTGGCACTGGGAAAAAACCCCAAAGCTTGGTGCATGCTAGGAAGCCCTAAAACACAGTGGTTAATACTACCATTGTAGTTATTGGTTTGAGGCATAGACTCTTGCTTTGTAGACTATATTGGTTTCAAATCTGCCAAACAGAAGAGAATAACCCTACCTCTTGAGTGCTGGGCATTGCAGGGGTACATTACTATATCCAGCTCTACAAAGTAGTTCTGAGTCAATGTAATACAAACATAAATTCATAGAAACAAGAATTTACAGTGCCACCAATCAAAATGCACATACTAAACCTTTTCAGAGTTCTGGATCACAACTTCATTGTTAATAGTGTCCCTAAGTACTGTGAACAAGTATCTAGATGCTATTTGCATGGTTAAGATCATGACACACACCGTGAAGGGCTTTGCAGTTGCTTGGTCATCTCTGCTTGAAATAATCTTTGCATTTTTTCTTGTCTCTCTCAAACGCTCTATGGATGGAGGTTTTATAAATATCACATAGGGTTTGAACTCCAGTGTCCTTAAATGCTTCACTGTCTGCAAGGAAGAAAAGATATTTTTTTCATATTTCTTCATAACCTCATGCATTCTGGATTTTGTAGGAGAAATTTTCTTAAAACTCTTTTTTAATTAAACAGGTTATTCTTCAATCTGTTCTTGACAATGATGGTGGCATTCTCGTTGAAAAGCAGCTAGAGGATGAATGCAACTTTTATTTTAGATATTTTGAAATTAACCATCACTAACATGAAACACAGTGGCTAAAAATTTCAGAAAACTAGGTTCTAGATCACACTTCTAAAAGACGTGATGATTGGTAACCTCCTGTCTGGAAGTTGTCTATCTTTTTTTACGTTCTGTTAGCAGCCTAAAGGAACAGTCTCTGTAGCCTCTGTTCTACATGAGGTCCGCCAGCACATCCTCCCCTCCCCTCCCCTCCCCCCTCAAGTGTCTTGTTTAGCTTTGTTTGGAGTCTGGGTCCTACTATGCAGCCCAGGCCTGCCTGGACTCCTACTACTCTTGCCTCAGTTTCCTGAGTTCTGGATACAGGTGTGTAGCACCACACCTGTTTTGTTTTGTTAACTGATTCTCCTCTCACACCAAACATCTCAACCAGTCCCCTCCCACACTCCTCTCCCTCTCCCTCAGATCCAACCCCCCTCCATTTCCCTTAAGAAAAGAGCAGGCTTTGCAGGGATAGCAACCAAAGACAGCAAAATAAGTTACAATAGGACTTGGCTTAAAACTTCCTATCAAGGCTGAGCAGCTAGATGAAACATCCCAAAAGGATGAAAAGGGTCCCAAGAGCAGGGGTGGTGCTGCTTCAGTCTCTGTAAGTCCACGTGAGTCCTGCTTAGTTGATTCTATGGGTAGTATTCTCCTGGTGTTCCCTACCTCTGACTTCTCTGCCTCCTACAATTCACACCTGGGTTTAAAGTGTTGACTTCTGCAGACTGAACTGTAGTCAAGGGAAACTGACAGAAGGGTCAGATCTGAGAGATATTATTGATTTCCTCATGAGGACCTCACCAGAGTCTTACTGTGAGGTTATGTAGATAGGCTCCATGTATTAAAGAGGGTGTGTGGAGGTGTACAAGATGGGGAAGTGGGAAAGGGGATGGCAGGCCTGGAAAAGCTCAGAAGTGCAGATAAAAGTGCAGATAAAAATGCATTCAGCGAGTCTATACACAGGGAGTTCAGACAAGCAGGAATGCCCTCACTCCTTCCAGGTGCCTGGACAGGAGGCAGCCATCAACTTGATGCTAAGGATCCTCTGACTACAGCTTCTCTATGCAGAAAGAGGTGTTTAAATGAGGAATAAAATGTTTTCACCCAATGGCCTTCTTAGTTCAAAGTTTTCATAAGAGGCCCGTGGGTGATACACAAGGTCTCCTATGGCATCTTAGATAAGACAGTATTCAACAGTGCCACATAGCTCTGTTAGGATTTAAATGTTTACCTTGTGTCCAAGACCAAAATTAGAGAAAGAGAACTGAGGTCTAAAATGTCCACTTTCAGACTATAAACACAAAACACAAACTACATAACACAAAAGATGTTTAACATATTTAACAGTGTAATACATTATTAAAAGATCCAAAATGATCCTGTGAACTTGACTGTAAAACCAAGAGATACAAACATTGATCTCTGGGCTTCTTCCCATCTGCTTTTCTAGTAACATTATGTCTTTTTTCCCCCTCTACCCAAATGTCCCCACCTACATTTAAATGAGCAGACTTCATATGGAGCTCATTCTGAGATGCTGGAGGAGGTTCATAGGGAACTGCATAATGAAAGCACAAACCAAGGTCTACTTACATGAGGCTGGACATCCAACAGACAAACCTTGTTCTTAGCTAGGACAGAGCGAACTGAGTCTATACTTGTACCATAATAGTTGTTTTTATATTCACCATACTCAATGAACCTGTTGAAAATTAAGAGACGCTCATCAGAATAGTCTGTAAATATGAAACAAGGAGACCGCAAGTTATACTTCATAGGCAAAAGATATTTTTGCTGAATGTGTAAAATTTTTTTTTGCTGTGTTTAATAAAACAAACAGAGCCAAGCACTTCGGCAAATGTCAATTTAAAAAAAAAAAAAACTTGTACATTTTCAAATCAGTAACACTTGCTTGTGTTACACTTAAGCCCAAAAAAGTACTTTGGTGCTATGGAGTGCTAATGCTTTCCATCACTCCCTTTCAGAACTAATGCAATGCAATAAAACATTGACTAAGCCAAACAATAGAAACTACTGGAATTTCACTGCACACTACAGAGTAACAGAGCTGGGCACTGGAGCCACAGGAGCTGGGAGGTGGCTAATGGAACCAGGGCAGTGATTATGTGCTATAAAAATACAGTCATAGGGCCAAACTCAAAGAAAGCATTTTGATATTTCAATAAAATCCCACAATACGGTGCTAAAACACACCCTGCCTCTGATGCCCTGAAGTAGCTACTCCCCAGCAATGGAAACCTGGGGGGAAGGTGGAGTCCAAGCTAGCTGGAGGAGCTGAGACAGCCTGTTCAACAAGCATCCAATACAGAAGCTTTATCCCAGCGTTCTGAAGAACCGATGTGAGATTAAGGTATGTATGAAAAAGATTATGGGGAAAACATATCATATAGCTAGCCATTAACATTTAAAATAAAGTCCTACCCAAGTTACATGTTGAGATTCAATTACTAGACTGGAAAAAAGTTATAGAAACACACTGGGAAGTTCCCCTCAAGCTAAACCTACAGGCTTAGCTGAACAGAAACAGTAGCTCCCTGGTACTGGAAAAAACAAAAGATGGGAACATGTGTAATTGCTAACGGAATCTCCTCTTTTTAAGGGCTTCAAACATTACTCTAATAAGTGAAATACGTTTCACAGAGAAAGGAACCCTACGCTGTCTAAAAGTAGATATACAGGCACCAGTTTAAGAACAACAGGAAGAGAGATAAAAATTCAACAACATTTTCACATACTTGTTATTTTGTACATCTGTCTCAAACAAATGTTTGGAAATAAAAGTATATTCCACACCATCACTCTCTTGGCTTCTTCTTGCTCTAGTGGTGTCTGTAATTTGATAGAAAAAGAGTTGAAAAAAGTCTAAATAAGTTACCTTAGAGTATTAAAAAGAAATTAAGTATATTAAATCAGTTTCCTACACAAGATTTGAAAACATAGAGGAAAAAAATAAAAGCAAATTAGCTGCTAAAATACCCTGGAATATAAATTCAGACTTTTCCACTGTTGCAATGTTTAGGCTGAGGATCTGATTGCTTTACAGGCCTGATTCTTACTCATGCCTGTGAAGAATCTTTAATGCAAATAAATACATAAAAGTAGTCATATGAGTAGACTTTTGTCCAATCCCCAGACCTTTCTTTTGCAAATAACTGGCTTATTTTATCATCTCTATTTGCTGAAGTAATCGTACCAGGTGGAAGGTACAGCCTTCTTCAAACAGTGTATAGCATGAATGGACCTTCAGAGTTGTTCCATTTTACTGTGTTGTTCCCTTTTACAAACTAAATGAAATCAAGTAACTCCAGGTGTTATTCCCAACTCTTGCCAAGTCATTAATAGCATCTTAATCTAGGATTCAGTTTGCAAATTTTTGACAATGTTGCCTATTTCTTTTTGCATGAGTTATAAAGGGACAGAAAACACAGACTAGTGAAAGACAAATGCAATCCTTTCCATTGTGAACATACATATGAAACACTACTATAGCTCCCCTTCCTGATCTTACAGTCAAAACCCTGGACCCCTGACAATTATCTGAGCACCTTGAAAATATACACAACAAAACAGGCATGGTGGTGTATTCCTTTAATCACAACACTTGGGAGGCAGAGGCAGGTAGGTGGGTCTCTGTGAGTTTGAGGCTAGCCTTATCTACAGTCTTGAGAGAGCCAAGGCTATACAGAGAAACCCTTTCTTGAAAGACAAAAACAAAAAGCAAAACAAAACAAATACACAAAAAACGGGGAGGGTATGGAAGGCAGAGAATCTGCCTAGGGAAAGGCTGACTTTGTTTCTCTTAGAAGCTATGATGTACTGTAACAAGACAGGGACAATCCTGTAGGTAGTTAGGAAGGAACAAGGGTCATGATACAACTAATCACAGATTTTATGCTAAAAACGCATGTTGGGTTTAAAGGAAATGATAGGGTTAAAAGGGTGGTGGGCAACATGAAGGAAGAGAAATAAGAGACTGTAGCTGGGTAGAGACAGCCAAGCTGAACAGAAAAGAAAAAAGACAGGGGCCCTGAGAAGCAAGGTGCTGGCTGCCTAGCTCCCATGACACCCTGGGGAATATCTGCAAGATTATGTAGAACCCTAGCATCCTCCAGCTTCTGATGATGAAGCTGAATGTAAATGACTGAACAGTGGGGAAGTGTGGCTTCTCATAAAAAGATTCCCGTAGATCACCCCATGGATAAGGATGGCATGAAAATTAAGACAGACTGAGGCTACATCTCGGTGGCTGTGCTAATGTTATCACCTCCCCTTGGTGAAATGCAAGCTAGGCACATTAATGCTGAGAACAAAGAGCAGTTTGATTGACCACAGGGCTGACAGTGGCAAGCTCGTCCTTTGCTACAGAGAGCACACAGTCAAGATGAGCAGATAACAAGGTAGAAGTCAGAGATAGGAGGCAGGCTTCAGCTCCTGGAACTGGATGATCAGCATGTAACAAAGCCTCATCATTGACCTGGGTGGACTAGGGGAGCAAGCATAGATCACATGGACCCTCCACTGACTTACACACCCAATACACTTAAAGAATTAACCAATCTCAACAGGAATAATGCCGGTCTTTGTTCAGTTCCTGCCACAGTCGCATGAAAAGCCTAAAGTAAACCACTCCTGGGTTTCTCCTTACTCAGAACTCCTTGGACTTATGGGAAGGTCTTTTATTTTTCCTTAATTTTTTTAAGCAAAGATGCTTTCAGTTCACTTACTCTCTTTTTCTGTGTCTTTAAACCTCACTGGTGTGAGGCAGGAAACTTGAGAGCCACGATCCCAGTTAACTTTTGAAGACCATTGTGTCCTAGCATGCGAGTCACTGGGAAGGTGCCCCTGGCTTGAAAAAGGCCCTGTCATCCCAACAACAACAACAACAACAACAAAAACAACAACAAAAACTGCTCAGCAAAATCAACAGGGTATGCAGATGTGTGGGTATGTGTGGGTGCATGGGGGTGGGTGTAAGTTAAGAAATCAGCAGGGTATATGGGTGTGTGTAAATGGAACAGGGAATGTAAGTTAACATTGTGGAGAAGTGGAGAAAGCATAAAAGGGAATACATTAATTCTCTTTAAAAATCAACAGTGGTCTAATAATAAATTCTCTCCTGTGTATAAGGTTCAGATTCAAACCAATGGAATTTAAGATATAAGTATGGTTAGAATACACAGATCTTGGTCTAACCTCTGAAAAATGGAGAAAGAAACACATGTATTACACACACACACACACACACACACACACACAGAGAGAGAGAGAGAGAGAGAGAGAGAGAGAGAGAGAGAGAGAGAGAGAAGCTTAGAGAACTCAATTAAGATGGGTACAGAAGCCTCATCCTCCTCTCTGAGTCAGAGCATACTGAAACCACAGCACACACAAATGAAGGGAACTCAGGGTCTAAACTTAACATAACTGATCACATTATAGAATAAATGTATGAGTAGTCTCCAGAATTTAGATTAGGAGATGGCACTAACATATTCACAATATGAAAAATGTAATACAAAACTATACAACATAAAAGATACAATTCTCAAGGGAAGCAATAACAGATAAAATCCCCTGAACGGTCCAGAAGTTCGAATATCAGACTTTAAAACAGCTATTATAACTATGCTTCAGGAAGGAAAACTTACCTGAGCTGGATTGGAAGTATGAAAATTTACCATAAAAACACAAACTATGAAGGAGTAAGTAGAAATTCTATAGAAAGATACAATATGACAGGAACAAACCACTAGAAGGCTCAGCAGTATAAAAGAGGTTAAATGAAAAGTCACCGATCTTAAAGACAGAGCAATACAGTTCACAGACTGTGAACTACCATGAGGGAAATCATGAAGAGGTATAAATGGAAGGCACTACATACAAACAATGAAATGTCCATGCATGTGTAACTGGGGTCCTAATCGCAAAAACAAACTGAGAACTGTCAGAAAATAGTCCTGGGAAGGCTTAATGACCCTAAACCTGTAAACATTTGGGGAAAAGCACAAACTCACACTGCAAAAGTACATCAGATCCCAAAACAAATTTTTTTAAAGTCAAAACATGCCTAGATATTTATACACAAATACTAAATTCCCAGTGGTGATAACACGACTTGGAAGCCTCTAGAACATGAATAGTATGGGGAATGATAACTTCTACTAGCTCAGGCTTCTTTCTGTAAATTAAAACATGAAATCTATGAAATAACCTTTTTACCTAACTGAAAGAAAAGAGTTATCATCCAAACTGTCTTTCAGGAAAAAGTGGCAAAGTAGAGAATTTCTCAGATGAAACAATCCAGTGCTCATTGCAGACTGTTCCAGGAAAGAATTTTAGATGGAAAGAAGTGATGAGGAAATCTGACTCTTCAGGAATAAAGTGGCAACACGCAAACAGCTTGGTATGCAAACCCTTTCTCTTCTTCCCAATTCAATGCACACCCCAACCCAGTCTTGTGATCTCTAAAAATGCTAATAGCTGAGTAGTACTCCATTGTGTAAATGTACCACATTTTCTTGGGCAAATGGATGTATCTGGAGAATATCATCCTTAGTGAGGCAACCCGATCACAAAAGAACTCACATGAAATATACTCACTGATAAGTGTATATTAGCCCAGAAACTTATAATACCCAACATACAATTTTCAAAACAGAAGAAAATCAAATAGAATGAAGACTAAAGTGCAGATACTTAATTCCTCCTTAGAATAGGGAACAAAACACCCATGGAAGGAGTTATAGAGACAAAGTTTGGAGCTAAGATGAAAGGATGGACCATCCAGAGACTACCCTACCTGGGGATCCATCCCACAATCAGCCACCAAACCCTGACACTATTGCATACACCAGCAAGATTTAGCTGAAAGGACCCTGATATAGATATCTTGAGTGAGGCTATGCCAGTGCCTGGCAAATACAGAAGTGGATGCTCACAGTCATCTATAGGATGGAACACAGGACCCCCAATGTAGGAGCTAGAGAAAGTACCCAAGGAGCTCAAGGGGTCTGCAACCCTATAGGTGGAACAACAACATGAACTAACCAGTACCCCAGAGCTCGTGTCTCTAGCTGCATATGTAGCAGAAGATGGCTTAGTCGGCCATCATTGGGAAGAGAGGCCCCTTGGTCTTGCAAAGATTATATGCCCCAGTACAGGGGAACACCAGGGCCAAGAAGTGGGAGTGGGTGGGTAGTGGAGCAGGGCGGGGGGAGAGTATAGGGAACTTTTGGAATAACATTTGAAATGTAAATAAAGAAAATATCTAATAAAAAGAAAGCTTCAAAAAAAAAAAAAAAAAAAAAAGCTAAGCATATGGTTTGGCCATCCCTCTACTTGTTTGGCCAAAGAAAATAAAGACCCATGTGTTATCTAATTCTTGTAAACCATAATTGCTGTATTTGTTAATAGACAAACGTGGGGGTGGTGGAGGAACCTGGGTATCCCAGGTGACTATGTAGATAAACTGTAGTTATTTCCATGACAAAAAAACGCTACCCAAGAATTACAGATGTGTGAGACATTGTAAATTTATGCTAAATAAAAAGGAACGGGTGCAAAGACAAATTTTTTTCACTATGTAATTCAATATAAAGTGCCAAGGATTACAACAGTCCTCAGTGGTGAGTGCAGATCAGTACTTGACAGGTGGCAGAGGGGAAAGTCCAGTAGGATGTGGACATTTCGGAGGTAGAAATCCTCATTATGCCCATGATAATGCTAACACATATGCAGACACGGGCTGAAACAGATCGATATCCATCCTACATATTTCAATTTTATCTTTTAATAATGTTTAACAGAAAACTAGGAACTGGGAAAAGTAACAATTTTAAAAAATTAATAAGACATTAAATTAATTAATTGTGTGGGATGCATACCACAGTGTATATGTGAGGGGTGAAAGGAAAACTTCCTGGAGCTGTTTCTTTCTATCCACCATGTAGGGTCCTAGGGATCAGACTCAGGCTTCCAGGTTGGAAGCAGGCTCATTTCCCTGCTAAGACACCATGCCAGTCCCAAAGCATTGAATTTTTAAAGCCAAATAGCTTCAGTTATGTTCCAAAACTAATTCCGTTTACCAAGCCAGCAAATATATTATAATACAAAGTCCCTTCAACAGTCTCTTATTCCTCCCAACAGAGCACCAAGAACTGGTGTTGTTCTTGATGGAATGTCACAATCTTTCCAAAAGTAGGATTAGAGACTGATAGAATTTATTCCATCATGAAAACTACCAATACATTTCATAGTAGGAAGATATTTTGTTGAGTGTGTATTAGATGATATATACTCAAGTATAGAAACTGAAAAGGAGGAAGTCAAAATATCAGTATATGCAGATGATATGATAGTATATATCAGTGACCCCAAAAATTCCACCAGAGAATTCTTAAACCTGATAAACAATTTCAGTGCAGTAGCTGTATATAAAATTAACTCAAATCAGTGGCCTTTCTCTACACAAAGGATAAACAGGCTGAAAAAGAAATTAGGGAAACAACACCCTTCACAATAGTCACAAATAATATAAAATACTTTGGTATGACTCTAACTAAGGAAGTGAAAGATCTGTATGATAAGAACTTCAAGTCTCTGAAGAAAGAAATCAAAGAAGATCTCAGAAGATGGAATGATCTCCCATGCTCATGGATTGACAGGATTAACATAGTCAAAATGGCCATCTTGTCGAAAGCAATCTACAGATTAAATGCAATCCCCATCAAAATTCCAATTCACTGAGTTAGTAAGAGCGACTTGCAAATTCATCTAGAATAACAGAAAACCTAGGATAGCAAAAACCATTCTCAACAATAAAAGAACCTCTGGTAGAATCACCATCCCTGACCTCAAGCTGTACTACAGAGCAATTGTGATAAAAACTGCATGGTACTGGTAGAGCTACAGACAGGTAGATCAATGGAATAGAATTGAAGTCCCAGAAATGAACCCACACACCTATGATCACTTGATATTTGACAAAGGAGCTAAAACCATCCAGTGGAAAAAAGACAGCATTTTCAACAAATGGTGCTGGCTCAACTGGCAGTTATCATGTAGAAGAATATTAATTGATCCATTCTTTTCTCCTTGTACAAATCTCAAGTCTAAGTGGATCAAGGACTTCCTCATAAAATCAGAGATATTGAGACTTATAGAGGAGAAAGTGGGGAAGAGCCTCAAACATATGGGCACAGGGGAAAAATTCCTGAACAGAACACCAATAGCTTGTACTGTAAGATCAAGAATTAACAAATGGGACCTCATAAAATTGCAAAGCTTCTGTAAGGCAAAGGACACTGTCAATAGGACAAAACAGCAACCAACAGATTGGTAAAAGATCTTTACCAATCCTAAATCTGATAGAGGGCTAATATCAAATATATACAAAGAACTCAAGTAGTTAGACTCCAGAAAACCAAATAATCCTACTAAATAATGGGGTACAGAGCTAAACAAAGAATTCTCAACTGAGGAATACAGAATGGCTGAGAAGTACTTTAAAAATGCTCAACATCCTTAGTCATCAGGGAAATGCAAATCAAAACAACCCTGAGTTTCCACCTCACACCAGTCAGAATGGCTAAGATAAAAAATTCAGGTGACAGCAGATGCTGGGGAGGATGTGGTAAAAGAAGAACCTCTATTGCTGGTGGGACTACAAGCTGGTGCAACCACTCTGGAAATCAGTCTGGCGGTTCCCCAGAAAATTGGACACAGTACTGCCAGAGGACCCAGTAATATTACTCCTGAGCATATACTCAGAAGATGCTCCAACATGTAATAAGGACACATGCTCTACTATGTTCATAGCAGCCTTATTTATAATACTGAGAAGCTGAAAAGAACCCAGATGTCCCTCAACAGAGGAATGGATACAGAAAATGTGATACATTTACACAATGGAGTACTACTCAGCTATTAAAAACAATGCATTTATGAAATTCTTAGACAAATGGGTGGATCTAGAGGATATCATTCTGAGTGAGGTATTCCAGTCACAAAAGAACACACAAGGTATGCACACACTGATATTACCCCAGAAGCTTGGAATACCCAAGATACAATTTGCAAAACACATGAAACTCAAGTAGAAGGAAGACCAAAGTGTGGATACTTCAGACCTTAGAAGGGGGAACAAAATACCATGGAAGGAGTTATAGAGGCACAGTGTGAAGCAGAGACTGAAGGAATGACCATCCAGAGACTGCTCCACCTGGGGATCCATCACATAAACAACCACCAAATCCAGACACTATTGTGGATGCCAACAAGAGCTTGCTGACAGGAGCCTGATATAGCTGTCTCCTGAGAGGCACTGCCAATGCCTGATAAATACAGAAGAGGATGGTCACAGCCATCCATTGGACAGAGCACAGGGTCCCCAATGAAGTAGCTAGAAAACATACCTAAGGAGCTGAAGGGGTTTGCAGCTTCATAGGAGGAATAACAATATGAACTAACCAGTACCCCCAGAGCTCCCAGGAACTAAACCACCAACCAAAGAAAACACATGGTGGGACTCAGGGCTCTAGCTGCATATGCAGCAGACAATGGCCTAGTTGGTCACCAATGGTAGGAGAGGCACTTGGTCCTATGAAGGTTCTATGCCCCAGTATAGGGGACTGCCAGGGTCAGGAAGCAGGAGTAGGTTGGTGACCAGGGTGGGGGAGTGGGGAAGGGATAGGGGTTTTCAGAGAGGAAACTAGGAAAGGTGATAACATTTTAAATGTAAATAAAGAAAATATCTAATTTAAAAAATTCACAAAGAAAGAGAGAGAGAGTAATTTAAAAAACCAACAACAATAACAACACTGGAAATCAATGATTTTTTTCTGTATTAGCTACTTAACTATCACAGAACTTTTTGATAAATACATATCACCTGTTTTAGCCCAAGAATAACAGCACTTACTAGACTTAGTATCCCTTAAAAATACCATCACACTGCACGATGATATCTTGCATTATGAAGTGCATACTTGACAGTAGCCTCATAGAAGATCAGCAACACTGCATTCAGCTTTTATACTAAGTCCAAAGGAGAAAACTGCACAAGGATACCCTTCTCAAGATGAGCACTTTCAGTAAAAGATGTGACTGCATTTTTATGTGTAAAAGTGATACATCCAATGATAGTTATAATAATGGTACAGACAAGTGTCAAATCTTGGTCACTCAGCCTTTTACAGTAACATCTGCACAACTATAACACGGAGTCAAAAGCAGCAAATCCAATATCAACAAATTACAATTAGGTGAACTACAGAGTTCTATGTAATATAAAAAACCAGACTAGGATATCGAAAAGTTTATATATAAGCCCTCATATGAATGTGTGTAGATATTATGCATGTGTGTATTACACAGACTAATGAAACCCCATGGATGAACACACCCATACGATCGGTACTTTAACAAGAAGCAGAAGAACATTGAGACCCCATGACTTCTACTTTGGTTGCCCTCTTAGCACTGGTTCTCTAACCACCCAAATTATAGTTGTTGAAGACATAACACATGTTCTCTTTCAGACCTGTCTCCTTCTGATACAGTAAGAACAGATGTTAGCTTTAAAAGTAGCTTAGGTTACAATGCAAGACTAGAAACATCAGGGAAGGTAAAGAAGAGGGCTTGCAGCTGGATCTGAGAAGACCAAACTGAGCTGATATGAAGAACAGGATGTGGAGAAAAAAAGGAAGTTAGGATCACAGGGTCCACAGTGGATATTAGCCATAAAATACAGGTACCATGTTACACTCCACAGAACCAAAGAAGCTAAACAAGAAAGAAGGCCCAAGTGAGGAAGCTTTAATTTCACTTAGAAGTGGGGATAAAATTGTCATAAGAGGCAGATGGAGAGAGGGAACTGGGAGGGAGGTGTAGGGAGGGGAATGAGATTTCAAGATCTCTCCTGGCAGGAAAGACAGGAGAGATGGCTGATAGACCATGAAAATGAATGGAAATCTGCAACTGACAGGACTGGAAAGGTGAAGGCATCTCTAGGAAGAGACAGAGACATTAGAGAAGGAGCCACCCAAGAATCAGTAGGAGTAACCTTGGCTATGACTCACTACACTGGGATATGAAACCAGAAGAGGCCACCTTCTATAGCCAGGCAGGAACCCCAGTAGAGCAATAGAAACACTAACCTGCCCACAAAATTTTCAACCCAGCTTTCTGTCCTGAACCTTCTGACTGGACAGACCATCAGCATGTCTGCTCCTCTGAAGACTCCACAGTCTGAAGGCCTCCCAGGATGTTAGCTACTGCCAGTGCCACAAGTAAGGGACCCTCCAAATAACCGTCAGGAGCCATCTCCACCCCCAACTCCTTCCCTGGGTGAATCCCATCTACTTTCTGGCCTGTGCCTTCCAACAGGGCAGACCATCAGAATGTCTTCTCCTCAAAAGGCCCCACCCACCGTCTGACGCCTCCCCTCCCCCTGACGCCTCCCCTCCCCCTGAAGCCTCCCCTCCGCCTGAAGCTTCCCCTCCCCCTGAAGCCTCCCCTCCCCAGGAGGTTTGCTACAGCTAGGGGCACAGGCCTACCAGGAAACCTGCAGCAACCCAGGGACACAGGAGGCAGGCTCCAGACAGACCCACTCAGGCTAGGTAACACCAGAGATAATCAGATGGTGAGAGGCAAGCACAAGATCATAAACACCAGAAGCCAATATACTTGACACCATCAGAACCCAGTTCTCCCATCACAGCAAGCCCTGGATACACCAACACACCTGAAAACCAGGATGTTGATTTAAACTCCTATCTCATGAAGATAATAGAGTTCTATAAGGATGATATAAATAACTCACTAAAAGAAATACAGGGAAACAGGTAAAACAGGGAGAAGCCATTAAAGAGGAAACAAATAAATCCCTTAAAGAAATACAGGAAAACACAATCAAACAGGTAAAAGGAACTGAACAAAGCAGCCCAAGACCTTAAAGTGGAAGTAGAAACAATAAAGAAAACACAATGGAGGCAACCATGGGAAACAGAAAAGAGATCAGGAACTACAGATGCAAGCATTAACAACAAAATACAAGAGACGGGTGCCATGAGGTACTGAGAAGAAGGTATATTCTTTTGTTTTAGGATGAAATGTTCTACAGATATCTGTTAAATCCATTAGGTCCATAACGTCTGTTACTTTCACTTTGTCTCTGTTTCCATGATCAGTCTATTAATGAGAGTGGGATGTTGAAGTCTCCCACTATTATTGTGTGAGGGGCAATGTGTGCTTTGAGCTTTAGTAAAGTTACTTTTATGAATATGGGTGCCCTTGCATTTGGTTCAGAATTGAGATTTCAAACTAGTAGATTTCTCTTTTGACGAGTATGAAGTGTCCTTCCTTATCTTTTTTGATAATGTTTGGTTGAAAGTTGATTTTATTCGATATTAGAATGACTACCTTGTTTCTTGGGACCATGCTACTCCAGCTTGTTTTTTTGGGTCCCCAATGGAGGAGTTAGAGAAAGGTCTGAAGGACCTTAAGGACCTTAAGGGGTTTGCAGGCCCAAAGAAGGAACAATAATATCAACCAACCAGACACCAACCAAAGAGTGATCCATGGCTCCAGCAGCATATGTAGCAGAGGAGGGCCTTGTTGGACATCAACCTTCCCTTGATCCTGTGAAGGTTCGATGGCCCAGTGTAGGGGAATGCCAGGATGGGGAAACAGGGTTAGGTGGGTAGGGGAACACCCTCATAGAAGCAGGGGGTGGGGGGGATGGGATGAGGGTTTTCAGAAGGGAAACCAGGAAAGGGGATAACATTTGAAATGCAAATACAGAAAAAGTCTAATAAAAAACTAGAGAGAGAGAGAGAGAATACAAGAGATAGAAGAGAAAAATCTCTGGTGTAGAAGATACCTTAGAAGATACTGACACAACTGTCAACGAAAATACTAAACATAAAAAACTAACCCAAAGCATCCAGGAAATCCAGGACACAATCAAAAGACCAAATCTAAGAATAATAGGAAATGAGAAGAGTGAAGATTCCCAGCTCAAAAGACCCAAAAACATCTTCAACAAAATCATAGAAGAAAACTTCCCCAACCTAAAGAAAGAGATGGCTATAAATGTATAAGATACCTATAAAACACCAAATAGATTGGACCCAAAAAGAAAATCCTCTCAATTAAACCACTAAATTCACAGATCAAAAAAAAAAAAAAAAAAAAAAAAAAAAAAAAAAAAAAAAAAAAAAAAAAAAAAAAAAAAAAAAAAAAAAAAAAAAAAAAAAAAAAAAAAAAAAAAAAAAAAAAAAAAAAAAAAAAAAAAAAAGAATAAAAAAAGCTTTAAGAGAAAAAGGCCAAGTAACATAAAAAGGCAGACCTATCAGAATTACACCAGACTTCTTAACAGAGACTCTAAAACCCAGAAGAGTCTGGGCAAATTCCCAAATGCCAAACCAAGCTATTATACCCTTAATCATGATAGATGGAGAACCCAAAATATTACATGACAAAACCAAATTTAAACAATATCTATTAGCCAGTTCAGCCCTACAGAGGATTCTAGAATGAAAACTCCAACACAAGGAGTGTACCTACACCAAAGAGAAAACAGGATATTAATAATCTCATAACAAAACCAAAAAAAGAGAATCACATACACGAAATGCCACCTATAACAACAAACACAACAGAAACTAACAATTATCTCTCAATATCAACTGACTCAATTCCCAATAAAAAAGATATAAGCTAATACACTGTATATGCAAACAGGATCCAGCATTTGCTGCATACAAGAAAAACACCTCAATGACAAAGACAAACACTTCCTTGGAGTTAAAGGCAGGAAAAAGGTCTTCCAAGCAAACATTTTCAAGAAACAAGCAGAGTTGCCATCAGTTATCAAGCAAGATGAGAAAGGACACTTCATATTCATCAAAGGAAAAATTCACCAAGAAAAAGTCTTAATTCTGAAGATCTATGCCCCAAATGCAAGGGCACCCACTCATAAAAGAAACTTTACTAAAGTTTGAAACAAACATTGAACTCCAAACAATGATAGTGAGAGACTTCAACACCTCATTCTCATCAGTAGAATAGGTCACTGAAGCATAAACTAAACAGAAACAAGTGAAAATAACAGTTTATGAATCAAATGGATGTAACAGATATATACAGAACATTTTAACCTAAAATAAAAAAATATACCTTCTTCTCAGCACCTCATGGTACCTTTTCCAAAACTGACCATACAATTGGTCACAAAACAAGCCTCAATACAAGCCTCAGATACAAGAAGATTGAAATAATTCCATGGATTTTATCAGACACCTCGGACTAAAGCTAGACTTCAATAACAACAAAAACAACAGAAAACCCACATACACGTGGAAACTGAACAACTCTCTATTGAATGAAAATTTCGTCACTGAAGAAATAAAGAAGTGAAAGACTTTTTAGAATTCAATGACAATGAAGGCACAACATACCCAAACTTATAGGACACAATGAAAGCAATGTTAAGAGGGAAACTCATAGCACTCAGTGTCCTCCTAAAGAAATTGGAGAGATCCTACACTAGCAGCTTAATAGCACACGATCCTACACTAGCAGCTTAATAGCACACCGGAAAGCCTAAGAACAAAAATAAGAAAACACACCCAAGTGAAGGCAGGAAACAGACAAACTTGGGGCAGAAATCAACCAAATAGAATCAACAAAATCAAAGGCTGGTTCTTTGAGAAAAATCAACAGGATAGACAAACCCCTAGCCAAACTAAGGAAAGGGAACAGAAACAGTATCCAAATTAACAAAATCAGAAATGAAAAGGGAGATATAACAACAGAAACTGAGGAACTTAAAAAAATATCATCAGCTCCTACTCAACAAAACTGGAAAATCTAGATGAAATGTATGATTTTCTAGACAGATACCATGTACCAAAGTAAAATCAAGAGCAGATAAATTATCTAAACAGGCCCATATCACCTATGGAAATGGAAGAAATCATTAAAATTCTCTCAAAAAAAAAAAAAAAAAAAAAGCCCAGGGGCAGATGGCTTTAGTAAGGAATTCTACCAGACCTTCAAAGAAGACCTAATACCAATACTCCTCAAAGTATTTCATAAAAGAGAAATAGAAGGAACAGTATCTAATTCATTCTATGATACCACAATTACTCTGATAACTAAATCACACTGAGATCCAACAAAGAAAGAAAACTTCAGACTAGTTCTACTTATGAATATTGATGCAAAAATACTCAATAAAATTCTCTCAAAGCAAATCCAAGAACACATCAAAACCATCACTCACCATGATTAAGTAGGCTTTATTCCAGGTATGGTTCAATATATGAAAATCCATTAACATAATCAACTATATAAACAACTCAAAGGAAAAAAGTCACATCATCATCTCATTAGATGCTGAAAAAGCATTTGACAAAATACAACACCCTTTCATGTTAAAAATATTAGAAAGATCAAGAATTCAAGGCCCACACCTAAACATAATAAAAGCAATATATAGCAAACCAATAGATAATATCAAATTAAATAGAGAGATTATTGAAACAATCCCACTAAAATCAGGGACAAGACAAGGCTAACTAGTCTCCGTGTATCTATTCAATATAGTACTCGAAGTTCTAGTTAGAGCAGTAAGACAACAAAAGGAGATCAAGGGAATACAAATTGTAAAGGAAGAATTCAAGGTACCACTAATGGCTGATGATATGATAGTATACATAAGCAACCCAAAAAATTATACCAGAGAACTTCCACAGCTGATATTTATATCCAGCAGAGTAGCTGGATATAAATTTAACTCAAACAATTCAGTAGCTTTCTTTTATACAAATGATAAAAAAAAAAAAGAAAACAAAGAAAATAGGGAATAACACCCTTCACAATAGTCACAAATAATTCACCAAGAAAGCATCTTGGTGTAACTTTAACCTTTCAAGAGAAAGATCTGTGTGACAAGGATCGGTAGGATTAACATAGTAAAAATGGCCATTATATCAAAAGCAATATACAGATTCAATGTAATCCCCATCTAAATTACAACACAATTTTTCAAAGTCACAGTGTCTTAGTCAGGGTTTCTATTCCTGGATAAAACATCATGACCAAGAAGCAGTTGGGGAGGAAAGGGTTTATTCAGCTTACTCTTCCACATTGCTGTTCATCACCAAGGAAGTCAGGACTGGAACTCAAGCAGGTCAGAAAGCAGGAGCTGATGCAGAGGCCATGAAGGGATGTTCTTTACTGGCTTGCTTCCCCTGGCTTGCTCAGCCTGCTCTCTTATAGAACCAAAACTACCAGCCCAGAGATGGCACCACCCACAAGGGGACCTCCCCCCTTGATCACTGATTGAGAAAATGCCTTACAGCTGGATCTTGTGGAGGCATTTCCCCAACTGAAGCTCCTTTCTCTGTGATAACTCCAGCTTGTGTCAAGTTGACACAAAATTAGCCAGTAAACACAAAAACAGCAATTCTCAATATCGTATGGAAAAACAAAATAAAACAAAACAGGATAGTGAAAACAATTCTTAACAATAAAAGAACTTCTGGGGAATTCACCATCCCTGACCTCAAGCTACACTACAGAACAATAATGATAAAAATGGCATAGTATTGGTACAGAGACAGACAGGTTGATCAATGGATGTAAAGTAAGTAAAAGTAAAATAAACAAAAAAACAGAACCAACAAACACCACATTGTCACTTTTTCTTCATTTTCCTTCATACAATCTGCTTTCCATTCGCTTCCTTCCACGTGTCTGTCTTTAGTAACAATGGCAATGAACTGTAAAGACTCAGGTCTTCTTGTAGTGTCTATTGCGTGTTTGGCACCTGGGCTAAGAAGCTCCAGTACTCCCAAGATCTGCTTCTTTCTTCTTCCATATATTCTTTATGCAGTGAATTCAGCACAGGCAGTCACAGATGTATCTATCTGCATTCTAGCATCCACTAAATAAATAAGCCATGATTTGTCTATCTACTCATTACTGGTGGCATCTGGGCAGCTTTCAACTTCAGACACTTATGAAAAATGTTTATAAGAATATCAGAGTACATGTCTTTTGTTGACCACACACACTTCCATTGGGTGTGAAATCAAATTTGGCTCCTACCATATTTGAGTAGATTTATAGTACTTAGTTTTCTAAAGTGTTAGCTTGAGTGCCCATTGATGCACAAAAGTTACATAGCTCCATGTTGTTGGGGATTGGTCAGCTGGTATGTATTCAAATGCTAAATATCGGCCCCCAAGATCTGGTTGAATGCAGCTGGGATGTAGCCAGGCTAGTGTAGAAAAACAGATTGGGGCCTACTGGCTAGTAATTGTGCTAAAGCTGATGAAATAAATCAATACAACTATATCTCATTTGTTAGGGGGCTGTATGGGTCAAATTAAGAACTAATAATAGAGTTATTAAATTGCCTTACAACACCACCATGTCTCTTATCTACCGATTCTAATGGATATTTAATGTATGTTTTAGAAAAGAAAAGTACAGAAGTATGTATGTATAATCAAAATAAAAGGCTTTCTCTTAAATTCCAGGGTCTGCTCAAAGTATTTTGCAAAGTGATGCAATCAGATATTCAAATATGTTCTTCTTGAATTACCTAGGACACCCGAGCAACTGGTTCTGCTTTGCGTGTCTGACAACATGGATCCTAGGAGAGGCTTTCTATAGAAACAGAACTTGTATACCTTCTGTAGGAGCCTGAGAGGGAGCTTACCAAGCCTAGGAAACACTGCATAAGAGTCTTTAGGTATTGACATGTTTACAAGTAAAGCTTGTTCAAAAGCAAGAAGTAACTACAATGACGGATTCTTTGGTGAGTCTAAATTCTGCAACTTTCCTGCTATTTTCTTGATATGATCTTAGTGTCTGGCAAAACTGAGGCTCAAGTGCCATGTTTTAAAATTCTCAGCAACACTACAACTATCATAGCATGCCATATCTGACATATAGTACTTGTCTTCAAAAGAAACTAAGTTTTATTATTTATTGAGCTACAGTATTTTGAAAGGTCAGTTCTCTACAGGAGAGAATAAGAAGTGTGTAGCTCTGAGCATGAAGTATCCTTAGAGGCCTATGTTCTGCTATTCCAGAGCTGGCAGGACCATCTTTGGAGGTTGTGAAACCTTGAGAAGAGGAGATCTGATTAGTAGAAATAGAGCACTAGGGGCAGAAGTTTGAAAGTCTATGCTGGCCTACAGTTTTGGCTCTGCTCTCTGCTACCTGGTTCAAATGCAAGTCTCAGCCACACATGACCACTGCCATGCCTTCCCCACCAGGATGGAATCAATTTCTTTGCACCCTGAGGTTGGTCCTATAAGGTACTGTGTTTACACTGAACCAAAGCAACTATCTGGAGAAGTGATGCCATAAAACCTAGTTCCAAGTCCAAGTGAACGATCCTTTCTATCAAGCTTCTCTTCCCACTGGAACATCCTTTTCATCTAGTTCTTCCTCCCAGTGAAGCATCCTTTCTACCCTGTTCTTCCTCCCAGTGAAGCATCCTTTCTACCCTGTTCTTCCTCCCAGTGAAGCATCCTTTCTACCCTGTTCTTCCTCCCAGTGAAGCATCCTTTCTACCCTGTTCTTCCTCCCAGTGAAGCATCCTTTCTACCCTGTTCTTCCTCCCAGTGAAGCATCCTTTCTACCCTGTTCTTCTTCCCAGTGAAACATTGTTTCTACTCAGTTCCTCCTCTGTGAATTGGAGAAAACACAACCCATTCTATGCTGCTGCATAGAGAGTTATATAAATCAGGACAGATGAAGGAGATGACACAGCTATAAAATGATGATTCTGCTTCTCCCTTGTTATCTATTTGGAAACTTCTAGGTTTCTCCTGAAATCATGTACCTGATAACTGTTGGGTAAACTTTTCTAATTATTTGTACACTGGAATTCAACATTTGTTAAGAGAAGGGAATTAAAATAAAAACAAAATAAAAACAAAACAAAATTCCACTACTGCACCACTCCACATGTTTCTTTCCTTTCATCTGGGTTGTTGAAAGCCAGAAGTCCCCTTACTTACAGCTACAAGTGATTACAAACAGTAATTTGGAAAAATGTAGTAACAAGAAGTAACTAAAGGTAGCAGAACACTATAATTTAAAAATACAGTTGAACTCTTCCAAAACTAGAGAACATCGCTAAGGGCGATATACAAATGATTTTTCCTTAATGCAGCACTAAAACCACTTGAAAAAGCCAACCTTTCCCTGTGGCCATTCAGACAGCTTGCTAAAATCAACATATTAAGTAGTCAAAAGCCATTTATTCTGGAGATCACAATGTTTCAAGTATCATATTTCATTTGTAAAAATGCATATGAAAACCATTTTTATAAAAAATGATCTAATTCTGTGTACCCAAGAAAAACTTACCATATTTAGTCTATTAAGCTATGGAAGGCCCATTTGAAATGCTACCTGCCAATTACTACATATAAAAGATAATTAAGAAACATTGGTGCTCTGAGAAGTCTCTTTTAGCTCTCTGTGGTTTAGTCTTTCTAATCATAAAACTAGTTTAAAAATATGGAAAATACTAGCACTTAGTTGGGGGAACAGAACAGTAAGATTTTTTTTTTTAATTTAGAAGATAATTTGTGACTAATAGGTTGGTGTCATCTGTGTGTTAAAAAGTCACCACAAAAATCTCCAGTTAGTAAGCTGAAACAAAAAAAATAACCTGCCAACAGTCTGTGCAATATGGGGAGGGGGTGGAATCCTCGAAACTCTGCTGGCCCAGTTCCCTCTTACAATGTGATATCACTGTGTGCTGTGCAGGGCTAAGGTAAGCTAGGGGAAGAATCTTGAGAAGAGTGATCAGCACTAGGTAAGTTTCTTAAGCTGCTCTGACCATTTACTATTGTCCTCAGAGAACCACCAAGCGCCAGAGAACTCACGGGGCACTATCACACAATAGTGCTGGGTGTCACTCATCAGTAGCTTTCGCTTCAGCTCATTTAGCCCGACTCCGACAGGACCTGAAACAGAAAACAGCAGAGACTGAAAATGCAAGTCTAATCCGTCCTTTCTAGCAGGAATTCTAGTAAAGCTCTACATATGAGAAGGATCAGCTTTCTAGATTTGCTTCAAAAAAGTTTATATACTTAACCTTTTTTTTTTTTTCAGAAAACTTAAAACATACTAAATAATGGCTGAATATATTACCAGTTAATTCATATACAATCACATAAGATTGTACTGAACAATCCTGAATGATCAATTCATTCTTAAATATGTTTTAGATTTCAATAAAAGAAAATCATTGGCTAGAGATTTTTTTTAGCCAAGAAAATTTCAGACTAGAGAATCTGAAAGCTACCACAGGCCTTAACACATTTAAATCAACCAAATGCACATACAAAGATCATATAATGAGCAAGGCAAATGCCATGTGCCATGACAAAGATATATGGCGGACACACGCTGCCTTTAAAGAAAATGGCTTGTCAAGGATGAGATTGGGAGTAAAAGAGCAAACTGCTGGAAGAATGGCTGAACACTAGCCTGAACCCAAAGTGAGGAAGCATCAGCTGCAAGGCTGGCATCCCTTCCTAATCTTAAACCTCACACAACTTGTGGTTGGGGTCTATGGATGGACTGTACAGAGATGTAGTTAGAGCACAGGCCCCATGGCCAGCCTACCCTGTGCCAGGTCCCAACTTGCTCCTATTCAAACTCCTCCTTCTCGGATACTGCAGAAGGTGATGACACCCTGTCCCACCCATGCTCCACCTCTGCTTCACTCCCACCCTACCTCTGCCCCAGAAAGTTCAAGTGTACTCTTGGGAGTATATTGCAAAGCTCCAGAACTCAGTATAGCACAGGAATTGACTGAGCATTCCTCTGCCTTCCCCTTTCTCCTCTGCAGGCAAGAAGACTCACGGGAAAAGGATATTGATGAGCTTGCAGGTATACAGAGGCGAGACTAGCCAAGTGGGAGCTGTGAGTTAAGGGGATGGTGGTAGGAGAGGGGAAGAAAGGGGCAGTGCTGGGTACCATACCTTTCTTCCCACTGGCACTTCTGCCTCCACTCTGCCTAATGACTGCCCTCTACTTTTCCTGCATGGCTGTCAGGAGCCTGTGTCTTTGTCAATGTTCCTTTGTTCTCTAAGACTCCATGAGAATTCAATGATATGCTCAAGTGGCATTCATAGTTAATATAACTTACTAGAACATACTAGAACATTTTGGAGTTTCCCTCTCCAAATTAATTTTTCTCTAGCACTAGCAAAACAACAAAAAGAAAACAAAGTAATTTCTAAGAAGACAACTTTGGAATGACCAGAAGGAAAACATACAACTAAGTCAGATGTCTGCATCCACTTAGTAGCTCAGATTTCAGAGCTCCAGAGCCATAGTGTACAAAGAAGCACAGAAAGAAAAGGCCCATGGGTACAGGTGGAGTAAACACCAGCATCTGGATAGAAACCATGACCAGGTTGACCTGAACATGGAGTGTCATGGGTCTGCTCCGGCTGAATGGTGGAACCCATGTAGGAAGGCATATCTTGAGCTTGGAGTCTTTCTCGATTTCATTCTGATTTTTGGCCACCATGATTTGCCCAGCATCCTCTCCCCCAACCCCCACGATGCCCTTCCACTTTGGTGCTTCAGCATTGCCAGGAGCCTGCAAGCAATGGAGTCAGCTGACCATGGCTGGTACCTCTCCAACAGTGGGCCTGGTGAAGTCTGACTCATTTTAAGCTGTTTGCTCAGGCATGTGGCTTTAGCAACAGAGGTGACTAACATGAGAGAGGAGGAGGCGATTTTAACTGACAAAAGGACAGTGCAGATGATATGGTATACGTAAGATGATTGTATAAATTGCAGAAGATATGATAGTATATATAAGTGACTATAAAAATTCTACCAGAGAACTTCTCCAGCTAATAAAAACTTCAGCAAAGTGGCAGGATATAAAATTAACTCAAACAAATCAGTACCATTCCTTTATACAAAGGATAAACAGGCTAAGAAAGAAACAATTCCCTTCACAATAGTCACAAATAATATAAAATATCTTGGAGTAACTCTAACTAAGGAAGTGAAAGGTCCGTATGACAATAACTTCAAGTCTCTCAAGAAAGAAATAAAAGAAACTCTCAGAAAATAGAAAGATCTCCCATGCTCATGGATTGGCAGAATTAACATAGTAAAAATGGCCATCCTACCAAAGGCAATCTATAGATTCAATGCAATCCCCATCAAAATCCCAACACAATTCTTCAAAGATGTGGAAAGAACAATTCTCAAATTCATCTGGAAGGGCAAAAATCACAGAATAGTGAAAACAATTCTTAACAATAAAAGAACAGCTGGGGGAATCACCATTCCTGACCTCAAGCTTTACTACAGATCAATAGTAATAAAAACTGTACGGCATTGGTACAGAGACAAATACATTGATAAATGGAATTGAATTGAAAACCCAGAAACAAAAGCATACGCTTATAGACACTTGACCTTTGACAAAGATGCCAAAAATACACAATGGAAAAAAGAAAGCATGTTCAATAAACGGTGCTGGTCTAACTGGCTGTCTGTATGTAGAAGAATGAAAATAGACCCATATTTGTCACCTTGTACAAAGCTCAAGTCCAAGTAGATCAAGGACCTCAACATAAAACCAGATACACTGAATCTAATGGAAAAGAAAGTGGGAAAGAGCCTTGAAGTCATTGGCACAGGGGGAAATTTCCTAAACAAAACTCCAATGACTCATGCTCTAAGATCAAGAATTCATAAATGGGAACTCATAAAACTGGAAAGCTTCTGTAAAGCAAAGGACATAGTCAAGACAAATTGGCAACATACTGATTGGGACAAAATTCTTCACTAATCCCACATCTGATAGAGGGCTAATATCCAAAATATATAAATAACTCAAAAAGGTAATCATCAAAAAAACCAAACAACCCAATGAGAAAATGGAGTATTAACTAAAACGAGAATTACAACGGAGGAATCTTGAATGGCTGAGAAGCACCTAAAGAAATGTTTAAAGTCCTTAGTGATCAGAGAAATGCAAATCAAAATGACCCTGAGATTCCACCTTACACCAGTCAGAATGGCTAAGATCAAAACCACAGGTGACAACACATGTTGGAGAGGATGTGGAGAAAGAGGAACACTCCTCCATTGCTGGTGGGATTGCAAACTGGTACAACCACTCTGGAAATCAATCTGGAGGTTCCTCAGAAAATTAGAAATAGATCTACCTGAAGACCCAGAAATACCACTCTTGGGAATATACCCAAAAGATGGCCCACCATGACACAGGGGCACATGTTCCACTCTGTTCATAGTGGCCTTATTTGTGATAGCCAGAAACTGGAAACAACCTAAATGTCTCAGGACAGAAGAATGAATAAAGAAAGTGTGGTTCATTTACACAATGGAATACTACTCAGCTATTAAGAATGAGGACATCCAGACTTTTGCATTCAAATGGATGGATCTAGAAAATATCATCCTGAGTGAGGTAACTCAGACTCAAAAGGACATGCATGGTATGTGCTCACTAATAAGTGGATATTAGCCAAAAAGGAAAATAAAAAGGAAAAAACCCATACAGAACACACAAGATACAGTCCACAGAATTCAAAAGGCTCAACAAGCTGAAGTGCACAAGTGAGAATGACTCAGGACCACTTGGAGAGAGAAGAAAGCAATCACAAGTGGGGAGGGAAAGGGGACGGGGTGGGAGGGCAGTGGAGGCCTTGAGGATAACCGGATCTGGGTAGTGAGGGAAAAGGACTGAAGCCCGAGGGCCAGCAGAAAGAATGTAAACAGGCAACCTCAGGAAACAGGAGGTTGGGGGATCCCCAGAATTCACCAGAGACCTGGGAGGTGAAAGACTCCCAGGACTGATAGGAATGCCTTTGATGAAATGCCTGACAGTAGGAAGAGGGAACTTATAGAGCCCACCTCCAGCAGGAAGACAGGACATCAAGTGAGGGATGGGGTTGCCATCCCACAGTCACACTTCTGACCCATAATTGTTTCTGTCTGAAATAATTACAGGGATGGAAATGGAGAAGAGCCTGAGGAAAAGAATGTCCAGTGACAGGCCCAAAGTGGGATCCAACTCAAGGGGAGGTCCCAAGGCCTCACACTATTACTGAGGCTATAGAACGCTCACAAGGAGGGACACAGCATGCCTGCCCTCCCAAAGACCCAACAAGGAGCTGAAAGAGTCAGATGCAGTTATTTGCACCCAAGCAATGGACAGAAGCAGCTGACCCCTGTTGCTGAATTAGGAATGGCTGAAAGAAGCTGAGGAGAAGGGCGATTCTGTAGGAGGAACAGCAGTCTTAATTAATCTGGACTCTCAAGATTTTCAAACACTGGACCATCAAACAGACAGCATACACCAGCTGGTATGAGGCCCCCAACACACATTCAGTAGAAGACCTCCAGGTCTGTGCTCATTCAGAGATGAAGCATTTAACTCTCAAGAGACTGGAGGCCTCGGGGATGCACACCCGATGCTACAGAAGGCTGGGTTCTAGCCCTTCCTTAACTTTGGAATATAAATATACCAAGGTCATGGTTTTCTACACGTTCCCACTTCAAAGGACTTACCACACTAATTACACATGCCTGTTTACTTGCAGTGATCCCCTAACGGACTGTGAGGTCTGTGAATACAAAGACATCTCCTGCCTCATTTACCTATTATTTCCACAGCTGGTAAATTACAAGAACTTGTGTCTGTTTCATGTTACTGAAGCTAGAGCCCAGGGTCTCATACATGCTAGGCAGGTATGCTACCAGTGTTCGTCAACACCGGGGTCTAGATCATTCATTTAAATTTCATGTAATATTTGGTACGATGGGGGTAAAACATGAATGAACTATGGGCAGAGAAGTTGAGGTTAAACAGCATCTGCACCTAGGTCACTTGGACATGGTGGTCAGATTCAGAGACATACATTGAATGTGACTCACTCTTCAGCAAAAGCAGAACTGGTGACAGGTACGTTTAGGTGCAATAAGTTCCAGGAAGGAACTCTAGTTGCCTGATCCTGATAAGGGTCACAGCACAGTAAGGAAGGGAGGGTTGAGATTTCTGTGTGTATGTGCAGAGACAAAGCCCAATACCAGGAGAAGCTCTCCATGGAAGGGGCAAGCACATGGGGGAGCTGAAGGTATCTCTGAAACCATGAGGGCTATGGATTCCATCTACCTTAAGGCACAACAATAATATAAATGTATTCTTGAAGAGAAACGAGGAAAAGGCATTTCAATGGGATACCAATGTGTGTACCTTCCACATAGAGATGAAGTGAACCCAGCTACTTATGCCCCCACCCCCAAAGTACCCCAAATACTAAAGGACAGAGGGCCTACTCCATGAAAGAAAGTGGTGGAAAATTTTTTTTTCCTCATGTCTCTCAGTCCTGAAGCTCTTCCTATAAGGAAAGACTCTTTAAGGAGAAACAGTACTCTCTTATTTCATACTCTATCTAAATCAGAAGCGAAGAAAGTACAACAAATACCCCTCACCCCCAGTCTCTAAGACCAATGATTTGTTTTAATTCAGGAGAAGAAAAAAAAAAAAAACTATATGTCTGACTTAATAGGGAAAGCTACGCCAAGCCCAGGATGGCACTCGTAACTCATGATCACACTCGCTTTCAGTCTCACCTGACAGCTAAGGATGTCACTCTCACAAACCAGCAGGGCCACCCAGCCATGAAGTCACATCCACTTACACCAGGCATGAGCAGAGGAAAAAAAAATTGTCTTAATTCCTTAGATTTAGATTCTTCTAGACTATGGTCAGCAAAGGTAGGTTAGTCTCAGAAAACATCCAAAGGAAGGACAGAATTTCAAATTATCTTTATTTATAAAACTGCTCATCAGATGTAGACAAGGCACTTTCCTGTGGGACTTCCACTCACTCTGCACCCATGCTAGGGAATAACGCCAGTCTCTTATTTACTCCAAAAATATAAAAACAGAAACAAAACCCACATTCACATCTGTGGCCTGTAACCCTGCACATGAGCAGGTACAATCACATCAGGGTTAGCTGGCTTCTTTATATTTAGAACACATGATCTAGATTCAGGCAGTGGAGGGATATGAACACTCATACACATGCCTCTGCAAAGATTCCCTGTGCCCTTCAGCACATAAACCTTTACCATACTCGGTGAAATCTGCTTATTTGTACATAAGTAGATGGCTTTGAAGTTTGCTTTCAATGGTTCTTGTTAATGATAAAGTGAATGGAGATTTATGCTGATAATCTAAAGCTCACAGGGCTTTGGTTTGATGGGGACTCTAATGTGGGGGCTTTCTGTAACATAGATCAACCATCGGGAACCCTCAAAACATTTCTGAAAGTGTCACCCCCCTATTACAGAGAAGAAATCTAAGGTAACACAAAAGCCCAGGTGTCTTTCTAAAGGGTGGAATTGGAATGTGGCTCCCAGGCTATTCCAAAGTTTCTATGACTTTACATTTCGCCATCCTGCCTATACACTCATCAAAAAAATATAGAGAAAACAGGAAGTCAGGTTCTGTGTTGTCTACAGCAATGGCTTCCAGTATCCCGGTCTTCTGTATGCCTTCCTAGAACCCATATTTTGAACAGAGATTGTTTAAGCTTAAAACTGGCATAGGCAATCTCTGTTGACCTTCCAACACAGATTCCGAAGACACTCGAGACACTCTGGGAAGGCCAAAATAACTTTAAGTGTGTACCAAACCTGGACAGCTTGGATGCACATCAGGACACACCTCTTACACAATGGAGTACTACTCAGCTATTAGAAACAATGAATATATGAAATTCCTAGGCAAATGGATGGATCTGGAGGATGTCATCCTGAGCCAGGTAACCCAATCACAAAAGAACTCACATAACATGTACTCACTGATATGTGGATACTAGCCCAGAAGCCTAGACTACACAAGATACAACTTACTAAACACATGAATCTCAAGAAGAATGAAGTTCAAAATGTGGTCTCAGTGCCCCTTCCTAGAACCAAGAACAAAGCGCACACTGAAGGAGTTACAGAGATCATGTGTNAGAAGATGGCCTAGTTGGCCATCATTGGGAGGAGAGGCCCCTTGGTCATACAGACTCTATATGCCCCAGAACAGGGGAATGCCAGGGCCATTATGTGGGAGGGGGTGGGTAGGGGAGCAGGGCGGGGACGCGGGAGGGTAAGGGAAAATTTCTGGATAACATTTGAAATGTAAATGAAGAAAATATCTAATAAAGAGAGGAAAGGGAAAAAAAAAAGATTAAGGAAAATCACACACAACGATGTGAGGGAAAGTCCTAAAGCTCACTGAACTGATTTTAGTTTTTTAATTTGGAATTGAGACAGTAAAATGAACTTGATGCACTTTCTAGTTCTAAAAAGAAAAAGAGTTTTCACAATCAAGCCAGAAACACCATTCTCCAGATGATTCTTAATAGAAACAGTCTCTCCTAGAAGGAGGACCAAGGTTCACAGGACTAGGGGATGTCATGAAACAGAAACCCAGGAAGCCCAGACAATTGTACAATTCACAGTCCCCTCCTCCTCCCCGTTAGATAAGCAGTACAGAATTGCTGGGGGAGGAAATTCTCAGAGCAGCCTGAGCTAGGTAGCGAGCTCCAGGCACCAATCCTTCCTACGTCATCATTCATGATGGGTGGTACTTGTCAGTGATACAACTGACCCATGATGCTGGGCTGGACCTGTCAGTCATGCAGCTGACTCCAAGTCACCTATGACCTTGTAAATAAACCCAATAAACTCACTGATTAGCTGTGCCAGACTTGTATGGAGTTGTTTCTGTAGTATGTTTCCAGTGTCCTACCGGGGGTGAATACATGCTTGTTCATGTCACCCAGGAGAACTTACAGAACAAAAGTAAATTAAGTATACTTCATTTTAAAAACATTCCATAGGGCTTGGGATAGAGATCAGTGTTATATCAATAGCCCATTATACCCAGTGCTACAAATTCAATCCCTAGTAAGAATAAATAAATAAATAAATAAATAAATAAATAAATAAACAAACAAACAAACAGTCGTTCGGGTACACAGGGCCACCTTGGGCATGAACTCAGGGGACGGTCCCACGGTCCCCAGAGGACTCTCCATGACACAGGCGCCTTAGCTCACCCAGGATCTTGGGATCACTGGTGAGTGGAAGACAACATCTGTTCCAAAACAACCGGCATGGACCTGTGCCAGCAGGAACAGGGACATAGGAAAGCCGCCCGACCAGCGGCCGGGGTTCTTTATGGTCAGCACAAGCCCTGCGCCACCTTGGGCACGAACTGGACTGACAGTCCCACAGTTCCCAGAGGACTCTCCACACCACAGGCGCCCTAGCATACCCAGGCTCTTAGGATCACTGAGGAGAGTCAGCCTCCAGAGAGGGCTCTGACACTGGGACTCAGGTGAGAGAGCCATCTTGTATCCCGGGTCTCTCAGAGACCAGTTCACACAGAGCACACAAGCAACAGAAGCAACAGAGCTTCTTGGACAGGGTCCCCTCAGGCCTTCATCTTCAGTGAGGAGGCAGATCTGAGCACCAGAACTCTGTGCACCTTCACTGCAAGAGGAGAGCTTGCCCCCAAAAAGTGCTCTGACCACTGGGACTCAGGAGAGAGTTGGACTCCCAGGAGTGCTGACAGAGGCTAAAGTAATCACAGGAGGAAGAAGCTCCAGCCAGAGACAGCTAGAACATCTAACACCAGAGATGACCAGATGGCGAAAGGCAAATATAAGAATCTTACTAACAGAAACAAAAACCACTCAGCATCACCAGAACCCAGCACTCCCACCACAACTAGTCCTGGATACGCCAACACACTCAAAAAGCAAGACTTGGATTTAAAATCATATCTCATGATGGTGGTAGAATATTTTAAAAAGGGCAATAATAACTCACTTAAAGAAATACAGGGGAACACAGCTAAACAGGTAGAAGTCCTTAAAGATGAAGCACAAAAATCCGTCAATGAATTACAGGAAAACACTGCTAAACAGGTAGAAGTCCTTAAAGGGGAAACAGAAAAATCCCTTAAAGAATTACAGGAAAGCACAACCAAACAGGTGATGGAATTGAACAAAACCATCCAAGATCTAAAAATGGAAGAAGAAATAATACAGAAGACCCAAAGGGAGACAACTCTGGATATAGAAACCCTAGGAAAGAAATTGGGAACCATAGATGTGAAAATCAGCAATAAACACAAGAGATGGAAGAGAGAATCTCGAGTGCAGAAGAGTCCATAGAAAACATGTACCAACAATCAAAGAAAATGCAAAATGCAAAAAGATCCTAACTCAAAACATCCAGCAAATCCAGGACACAATGAGAAGACCAAACCTAAGGATAATAGGTATAGATGAGAATGAAGATTTTCAACTTAAAGGGCCAGCAAATATCTTCAACAAAATTATAGAAGAAAACTTCCCTAACCTAAAGAAAGAGATGACCATGAACATACAAGAAGCTTACCAAACTTCAGCCAGGCGTGGTGGCGCAAGCCTTTAATCCCAGCCAGCACTCAGGAGGCAGAGGCAGGCGGATTTCTGAGTTCCAGGCCAGCCTGGTCTACAAAGTGAGTTCCAGGACAGCCAGGGCTACAAAGAGAAACCCTGTCTCAAAAAAACAAAACAAAACAAAACAAAACACCCCAAGAAGCTTACCAAACTTCAAATAGACTGGACCAGAAAAGAAATTCCTAGGCTACTATAACCAGCAAAACTCTCAATTACCATAGATGAAGAAACCAAAGTATTCCATGACAAAACCAAATTCACACAATATTTTTCTACAAATCCTGCCCCTCAAAGGACAATAAAGGGAAAACTCCCACACAAGGAGGGAAATTATGCCTTAGAAAAAGAAAGAAAGTAATCATTCAACAAACCTAAAAGACGACAGCCACAGAACAGAACCCCAACTCTAACAACAAAAATAACAGGAAGCAACAATTACTTTTCCTTAATATCTCTTAATATCAATGGACTCAATTCCCCAATCAAAAGACATAGACTAATAGACTGCTACATAAACAGGACCCAACATTTTGCTGCTTACTGGAAACCCACCTCAGGGACAAAGACAGACACTATCTCAGACTAAAAGGCTGGAAAACAATTTTCCAAGCAAATGGTCTGAAGAAACAAGCTGGAGTAGCCATTCAAATATCGAATAAAATAGACTTCCAACCCAAAGTTATCAAAAAGACAAGGAGGGGCACTTCATACTCATCAAAGTAAAATCTTCCAAGATGAACTCTCAATTCTGAATATCTATGCTCCAAATGCAAGGGCAGCCACATTCATTAAGGATACTATAGTAAAGCTCAAACCACACACTGCACCTCACACAATAATAATGGGAGACTTCAACACCCCACTCGCATCAATGGACAGATCCTGGAAACAGAAACTAAACAGAGATACATTGAAATTAACAGAAGTTAGGAAACAAATGGATTTAACAGCTATTACAGAATATTTTATCCTAAAATAAAAGGATATACCTTCTTTTCAGCACCTCATGGTACCTTCTCAAAAATTGAACATATTATGGGTCACCAAACAGGCCTCAACAGATACAAAAATATGGAAATAATCCCATGCACCCTATTAGATCACCACAGACTAAAGCTGATCTTCAATAACAACATAAATGATAGAAAACCCACAAACATGGGGAAGCTGAAAGTTTGGAGTTGAGATGGAAGGAAGGACCATTCAGAGACTGCCCCACCCGTGGATCCATCCCATATACAATCACCAAACCCAGACACTATTGCATATGCCAGAAAGCTTGTGCTGACAGGACCCTGATATAGCTCTCTTTTGTGAGGCTATGCCAGTGCCTGGCAAATACATAAGTGGATGCTCACAGTCATCTATTGGATGGAACACAGGTCCCCCAGTGGAGGATCTAGAGAAAGTACCCAAGGAGCTGAAGGGGTCTGCAACCCTATAGGAGGAACAACAATATGAACTAACCAGAACCCCTAGAGCTCGTGTCTTTAGTTGCATATGTAGCAGGAGGTAGCCTAGTCAGCCATCAAAGGGAGGAGAGGCCCTTGGTCTTGCGAAGATCATATGCCCCAGTACAGGGGAATGACAGGGCCAGGAAGTGGGAGTGGGTGGGTTGGGGAGCAGAGTGGGGGGAAGATAGGATTTAGGGATAGGATTTGAAATATAAATGAAGAAAATATATAATAAAAGAAAAGAGTATACTCACAATTTTTAGATGACCAATGTGAGATACATATTTTAAATTAAAAATTTCCTTGATTTATCTTATTATTTCATCATTTAAATATATAACTTTCTAAAGTAAAAAAATACAACTGCAAAAAATCTATAAAGTTAAGGATTAAATATTTTGTTATTGTAGATAATCATTGTTTCTAAAAGAATACTTCCTGAGGTAGGTAACACTATTCTTGTTGCTTCCTTGCCGTGATGGTGGGATAGTCTTTACTCCCAGAACCCCTAGAACTATATACAGTCAAAGAAGTAAAACACCTTCACAAAGTTGCCCACTGACTCTCCTGGCAAATCTGTGTGTATACATACACAAACATACATGCAAGCACATGCATACACAATTACAATTATTATTAATAATATTACTGCTATTATTGTTGCCTATGAGATCCTGAACATATATAACTTCATACAGTGTTCGTCTGCTTACAGACACAGTGCTGGTGGCTTATACTATCAATTCTCTCTGAAACTGTTTTTTCTGTTTTTTAATCCTTACTGGTTGTACTTTCAATAAAGAACCAATGGCAGTTTGAACCTCTGTGAAAGAAAGAAAGAAAGAAAGAAAGAAAGAAAGAAAGAAAGAAAGAAAGAAAGAAAGAAAGAAAGAAAGAAAGAAAGACTGGTGAGAAGGGTTGGTGATTAAGAGCACAGGGGACCTGGGTTTGGTTCTCAGCAACTACCATGTAATGTAATGTAGCTCACAACAATCTGTAACTCCAGCTCCCTCTTCTGGTCACTGAGGGGCACTGCAAGCAGAGAAGCCACAGACATGCTAATACTCAAGCGAAACACTCAAGCACATAAAGCTAAATCTGGCTAGCCAAAGTAAAAAAATAAATGCATTTTGTGAAAATTTACAAAATAATATTGGGGGGAAGAAAGACCACCATTTACATCAGACCTCTGTTAGAAGTCCATGGGAAAATGTGATTAAATAAAATTTCAACTTAATTATTTTACGTTAATAAAAACAAGCAAAAAATGTGATTTTGGTTTTAAAAGGTTATTTATTTCAGTTAAGGAAATACAGCCATGTAAAGTATCAATAAAATTATAGAAAACTCCTCCCTTAGTTTTATTTGTTTGTTTTTTAAATACAGGGTCTAACTGTGTAGTCCAAGTTGACTCTGACTTCAAGATTCTCCTAAGGCCCCTGAATGGTAAGACTATAGCTGATATATATGTTCATGAATATATAAGACTGTCCCATGAATGTGACAATTCCTCTCCAATAACCTCAAGTCTGTTGATGTCATAGCTTCATGCTTGTTTTAGATTTTCATCTTTTTTTTCCCCATAAACATGCCTAAGAACTTTTCATTTCTGGTTCATTTTGTTTTGAGGCTCTCACTGTGTAGCCTGAACTGGTCTGGAAACTGTCTGGCTACCTCTGTGTTACAGCAATGTGGTTATCAGCTATAACAGACATTGCATAGAGATAATTTTGTACCCGAATTTAACATACTATACATTCAAAACTTGTTCACAGTTGATATGGCTTTCCCTCTGCAAAAGAATTTCAAGAAAGAGCCACATTGTAAATTGGAAACAGATACATCCAACAAAAAACCAAAAATGCCAAAAGAATGGAGAATGTATGAAGCCAGGTGATGTTTCAAGCTTGGGGTAGTGCTATGGAACTAGAGTGGTGTTCTGCAAGACTGCCAGAAGGATGTGTTCATGGAAACACACAACTGCAAGGCTACACCTTCATCACTCACTGCACATTGGAGTTTCAAATATCTACTTATTTATGTGGCAGTGCTATTTCAGAATGAAAATTAATGACAACGATGATGTGTTTATGGTGAAAATAGTTTTTGTTGAAATCAGTGAAATATCATATACACATATACATACATGTATATGTTTCACAATCTGAGGATGAACACAAGATGATTTTGATTTCTGCCATATAATATTAGTATAGTGTTTCCTTTTTGTATGTGTGGGTTTTACAAGTATGTATGTTTGTTCCCCTCCCCCCTCTGTGTGTGTCCTTATGCGTGTGCATATGTGTTTGCATGTGGTAGGTGGCTGGGGATCTGAACTTCAGACATCAAGCTTAGCAAGTGTTTTATCCACTGAGCAACACCCAGCCCCTGCAGTGTTACTTAGGGCTGATGAGTATCAAACTCAATTTAATAACTTAAATATGAGTAGTGCCTTATAGATGATAAGGATTTATCATATTAATAATCTAATAGAAGAGTAACTATGCCAGGAAAGAGAAGTCAATAGAGAGGCCCATCATAGTAACAAACTGATGATAAAGCGCCTTCTTGTTTGTACTTCTTTCTAATATTTGGATTTATATCTAATATTAAGTGGAATATTGGAAGGACATGAGTTACTCTGATCAAGTACTATTTATGTTTTCTCTTGCTCTTTGTACATCTTGGCACAAGCCAAAACTAGTCTATTACAGAGAGAGTTACTAGCATGAATCTGGCTTCTATTCTGGATGCAACCCCAGTGGACTTAAACACTGCTTCACACAAAAATCCAAATTTCCCTACAGGGTTTTTTTTTTTTTTTTTTTAAATTATACTTGGCCAGAGTTGTTATTCTTCACTATCCAGAGAAAAATACTAGAATTACTGGAGTCTACCATAGGAACCCAAACTGTATTGTTACCTAAATAAACACATCCATTCATTTGATTTATTGCAAGATAAATCCAACCACCCCCTTAGGTATCTCTCAGATCACCCATGCTGTAAAATGCCTACTTATCATATTATAGCAACATTCTTTTATTGCTCTAGGGATAAAATATAAACAACCATGCTATTTTATTTGATCTGTGACTACTGGATGATCAGATCGATCAGACAGTGGCTGGAGTTTAGTGTTCCAAAGTGACACTATAGAGAAGAGCTATGTTCATGATAAGTCAAATCAGAGCTCATTTCTTCTGTCACTTTTACAGTGGGAGAAAAGTGCTCTTACTGAAGCATCAATTCATAAAGCAAATGCCAAACCATGAAACGAAAATAGAGAAGAAAATGAGAATAAAAATTTGCTGAATGAACATCCTCCTAAAGCAGGTCTGTGAACCCCTCACACCCCCCTCCACTTTCTACCCCAGCTATGACGAGAATAAAAAACAACTCAAAGGTCACCTTCCAATATAGTCACCTTCCTTAGCAAAGCAAAGGACATGGTAATGGTAACTTCCTTCCTCCCTCACTCTTCCAAAGGTGATCTTTCACTTCATTCAAAATCCATTCTCTACTACTCTCCAACTCAGAACTCCATTAACCAGCACCACAAGCCACCTCCTATATACGTTTCACCACATCCATTAGCCACACAAGTGGCCATAACCCTCAGCATTTGCTACCATGAATATATTTTTGGTCCATCTTCTCCCACTGGAATATAGATGGCTGGAGGACAAAGGCTTCTGTTGTAACCTAAAGAAACCAGTGCTCAGAACAGTGCCTGCTCACTAAAAATGATCCAGAAATTCTCGTGCCAGAAAGGAATCCCTAGTATACATATTTCAGATACACTACAGGCATAAGAAGCCAACTGTGCTGCTAATAAAGATCATATTTGTCTCCTGTACACAAGATAATTTTAAGCCCACCACACACACTCATAAATTTGATTGTAACTTTTGGTTTTAAAGTATCTACAAAGACACCTCCGGAGCAGCCCAGTTACAAGCATGTGCTTTCTACTCTGCCATATGCAAATGTGCCATTATTATCACTTTGGGAGAAAATGATGGCATTCTACAAATGTCTATTTACTCAAAGCACCTTTGCATAGCAGTCTTCAGGCAGTACACACACGATTCAGTCCAGTGGAAGACCACATCATACTGACTACTTGTATTGTAAATGTGAAATATACAGCGATTTATTTTTCAGCTTTTTCCCTGTGCTGAAGAGCCAGACAGAACAAATCATAAATTGTCTGAACATCCACAAAATACATTTGACCTCATTTTGGCCTAAGCCACAAAAGGGTTTTGTGGCTCCTTAGACCACACCTTCATTCTCATCCTCCCCACAAGCTCACATATATCATTTGACTTTATTACTTTACTTCTGAAAAAGTCAGCTTTTACGAAAGATGAAACATGATATGTTGTATAAGACAATGTAGTAAATGCCCCAGCATTTAGGTCTAATACTTTTTAAGAAATATTTTTAAATGCAGAAGGGAATTTAGTAGAAACATCTGTGAGGTATCAGGGACTAAAATACTTTGATTTACCCAAAGAAGGGAAAAAAATCAAGAATTTCTGATCAGCTTTCATGGTTCTCCAGTGCAGTATTTTTGAATGGCACCAACTTGGCTGAATCTGATTTCTTGAACACTGGGTCTAAGAATAGCATATTGTGAGAAAGTATTCTGTACCTTGCCAGTGATATTTACCTAACACCCTCTTTGCCAAAGTCATCACTCCCCACAGCTTTGACAACATGGGTAAGAGTAAAGAAGGCACAACATTGTCTTCCCAACCTCCTGCACACATAACAGAGATGGAGGAAACATGTCTTCAGCACGCAGTCAGAAAGACAACAGCTAACCAAGAACAGAGTAGAATTTCTAAACCATACATCCATTATCCGTACACATCACAGAGATTGAAGAGATGTCTTCAGTGTGTAGTCATGAAGGACAGCAGTTAACCGAGGACAAAGTAGAATTTCTGAACCATACAGCCATTATCCGCACACATCACAGAGATTGAAGAGATGTCTTCAGCATGTAGTCATGAAGGACAGCAGCAGTGAACCGAGGACAGGGTAGAATTTCTGAGCCATCCATCCGTTACCAGGTGCTTCTCTGAGATGGCTGCTGTGACATAGTCATTCAAAGGCCGAGCTCAAAATCAGCAGGCATCTAAGACTAGAACACCTCATGTTTATTTTAAAGATATTTCCAGATAATATGTAAGAGTGGCTTTTTACTCAGACCACAGCCTGGGTTAGGAGCAAGTCTTGAGTCTTTGCAAGTCTAGCCAAGCTCGTACCATCTCTGCTTTTCAGATGAGAATACAGACACCTGAGGAAGATCTGTTGACAGGCAGCCCACATGGTACTCACAGAGGCGCCTTTCTCTTTTGTTCTTGCTCTCTGTTTCAGAGATGAGCATATCTTCTCTATGAAATGCCCCTGCCACGGTGTGATGTCTCTCCTGGGCCCAATGCCACCTGATCACATGAAATTAACTCCTATTTCAGATGTAGTGTATAGCAGAAGGTCATTTTACGTTGTGTTTGGGGGTGCATTGTGCTAGAACTCCAAGGGGTTACCTGGGTGCAGATGTGAGGTTTTCCACTTGTACCACTCTCCTGGTGCTTAAGGCTGTGAAACAAAAGGAACCTTTTATCTCTATTAGCTAACTATCTCAAATATTTGGCTTCAATGATGGAAGATTAATGTGGTATCCTGCTTTTTTTTTTTTTTTTTTTTTGTCCTCTCTTAAGAAAGGTCTGGGATGGCTGGTGCACTCTGCCACAGAGTACTATATAATTGAACTCCACTGTCTCGATCTCTGTTGAGAGAATCCCAGGGGTTGTCTGTCTGTTCCTGATCCCTTTTGAGGAACCCCAGAGTAGCCTGTCTCTTTGGCAGAATTAGCTACCATCCTCAAGAGCTCTCTACACTCTCTACACCTTGACTCTTTTCACTCTTTTCTGGCTTACTACACAGACTCAAGCCAAGCTCAAGTACCCCTTCTCTCTCAGCCCCTGCAGAGACAGCTTTATGGGTAGTGATTAGAATAGAAGAAAACTGGCACGGGCTCCTTCTTCCTCCTTTTAGTGCCCAAAGGAAAGGGCAAAGCAACTATGGCATGATAACTCCAAGAGTAATGCATGGCTGGAAGGGCGGCAAAGCCAGGAGTGACACAGCCATGATTCTTCCCCCTTTACCATACTGCATTGTTCCTGGGCTGAGGAAGACAGGGGACAGGAATGGATGGAGGCTGCTTGATGCTTGTAGCAAGGGCAATGGGGAGAGAAGATGGTGGGTCTCAGGTAGCCTCCACATGGGACCACAGGATCAGTCATGAGCCCTGGGTGCTGTGTGGATGTTCTCTTTATGAAACTGGCCAATTCTTCACCCTTCCAATTATCCTCATTCCTCCCAAACTGTCATCTTAAGTTTATAATGTCAGAATTAACAAGAGACACCATGCTCCTCTACCCCTAAACTTCTGCAATACTGGCTTCAGTCCTGGAAGCTGACAGAGCGCTCACCACATTTTAAAAGAAACATAGTAAGGGACAGGAGTGGAGGAACATAAGGTCAGGGGGAAAGTCATGCTAGTGAAGGCCGCACAAGACACTGGCTAGAATGTTAATATGAATCAAGCCAACCACTATAGACATGGTCTGTCTAAACTTCGAATTTTACAGTATCAAGACTGAACCCAACGCTAGCCAAGAACTCTGTGCTTCAACCACACACCTCCCCACATTTTTAAAACAGTTTGAAACCTGCTAGAACTTATTTCATGATGGTCTAACTGCTGTAGGTAGCTTACACCATGGCTACTGCCTCAAAATGAACTGAAAAGACTATCATTAACAAATATTCAAGCATTCACTTACGAAATATTCAAATATTCATTATCAAATATTCAAATACTCATTAATAAATATTCAAATGTTCATTAAGAAATATGTTAAGATTTAATACTCTAGATGCTTCTTGTGTTGCAGTGAATTTCCTAGCCCACCTGCAACAGAGGCTCCATAGCATAGCAGGCTACTTATGAGGTATGCCTCCAAAGCACCAGGTCCATCACAAACAGCCAGACAAACACTCCACTTTAGAGACTAGGCAAGGTGCTTGGGATGAAGGGAATTTTAGCTTGAAAGCTTCAACTATGATAAACTTCAAATCTAAATCCTTACAAAGCAAACACTTACCAACCAGGACAATGAGTCTGTATTTGTCATGGATCTGCCGCCGGTAGGGTGTCACCTCCTCATATGTGGGCACGTCTGCCGTGTCATACTGCTCACTCTTTTTGCATTCATACATGGATTTATTTATTTTCTTATCTTTTCTGCTAAGACGGAAACTTCTTCTAAAACCAGCTACAAATAAAAAAAATATACATTTTTTTAAAGAAAACATTTAGGGTATTTCAAGCTAAAAATTTAAATCCCCCCAAGCCAACTATTAAAATCCTTCTGAACCAGCTCCACAGAAAAAAATAAAATTCAAGTATCCTGTAAGTGTATAAAAGTATATTTGTTTCAAAAAGGATATCGACGGCTGTGAGACAGTGCCTGCTGAAGCAGGTTCAATCTCTAGAACCAACATGAGAGTTTGAGAGAGCTGGCTTCCACCGTCCCTGACCTCCACACAGGCTACGGCGAGAGAGCTGGCTTCCACTGTCCCCTGACCTCTACACATAGGCTACGGCGAGAGAGCTGGCTTCCACCGTCCCCTGACCTCTACACACAGGCTACGGCGAGAGAGCTGGCTTCCACTGTCCCCTGACCTCTACACACAGGCTACGGCGAGAGAGCTGGCTTCCACCGTCCCCTGACCTCTGCACAGGCGACGGCGAGAGAGCTGGCTTCCACTGTCCCCTGACCTCTACACAGGCGACGGCATGTGCACAGCCACACATATCCACAGACACATGAAATAAACAAAATGTAATAAAAAATAAAAATAAAATATATAGACTACTTTTAAGAGTTTTTCTACAAGGTACAAAAGTAAAAGAACATATATATGAATTTGGGGGACTACATAGGGAGTCAATAATTACTCCCATTAGGTTTGGAAAAATAAAAGCATTCAAAAGAAAGCTAATACTAAAGTAATATAGTCAGGGCTGGGGACGAAACATTTTGGATGAGTACCTGCCTGGCATGCAGGATGCCTAGCATAGGCCTGGGTTGTATATGTGTAATCCTGACATTTGGGAGGTAGAAGTAGGAAGAGTTCAGGGTCATCCTTGGCTACATAGTGAGTCTGAGGCCAGTCTGGGTTACATGAAACCAAGTCTTTAAAAAAGACGTGTAAATATGGAGTTTTCTGAGATGCCTATGTAGTCAGAGTTTAATAAAATAAATCAGCAAATACATTTGCAATAGACAGTGAGATTATAAATATTCTATCAAGCAATTTTAAATCAGTAAAGATATTGCAAATAGATAATAAAAGTCACTCTGTGACTCTCTAAGAATGACTGATTTTGAGGCAATCCTAGGTTAATTGAGAGAAAACCTCTTCATAAGAGAAAGAGTCTCCCAGAGCTCCCTCAGAGGGAGTGAACAGGACTAGTTGCAGAACCCGCTAGTGTCCCATAGAAAGAGTGAGACGCAAGTAAGGCGCAGGGCAGCAGAACACCCTGACCCAGCAGGGGAGATGGGAGAGAAGCCAGCATCCTGTGAGCACCTCAAGGGAAAAGCTGTACAGGACCCTTTTCCTCTCTTCCCAAGACACTAAGAAATTGGTAATAACCTGGTCCTCCAGCATGCCACAGGGACCCCAGAAGCTTACCATGTGCCTGGGGGTTAGCACAGTGGACTCAAGCCCAGAGCCTCAGCCTAAACCAGCACAGTCTACTTATCTGTGCCCCCAACTCTGTCATTAGTGATGGGATTTGTGATTGGTTATTCTGACTTACAAAGTCACGATGCTGGCATCTCAGAGTTCCAACTGCCGTTCCCATAATCCCAATCCCTTCACAGTTCTTTTTGGTATAGAAGGCACTAAAAGTTTTGGATATATGCATCATCCAACACGAATGAAGTGGAGAAAATTCAGATCTACAAATTGCAACTAAGTCCTGATTTCTGAGAAACTGCTTACCTAGTTGGGTCTTTACAACCCATTGACATTCTTTTACTCCTGCTATCAACATGAAACTGGAAGGAAGGGAAGGGAAAGGACAAGCAGATTTCTAAAGTAAGACTATGAAAAAGACAGTGGCATGCTCCCTGGGATGGGGGCAGCACCTGCTCTGCCATGCTGTACTTAAGAATTTATCAAACAGCAGCAGCAACTGCAAATCCATTCCCACTCTGTTTCACCTTTGAAAAGGTCAAGGAAGAAAGCAGAACATGTGCGAACTTTACAGCAGACCTGAAGTTGGACAGATCTCTGTACAGAAAAGGTCTTAGAATGAAGGGGGACAACAGAGGACACGGGCCAGTGATTGTCACCTTAGAATTCAGTCCCGCCCTCAGCTTTTCAAACTACCTTGCCCCAAAACTCCTTTTACAAAACACAGGAAGAAAAGCAGGCAGGTGGCTGCCATGTCCTGAAGAGTAGGTGATCCACAAAGACTGGAGATGGGAAGTGAAGAACACAGAGTAGAAGTACTTACTGCCCTGTCATGCCCGCCATGTATCTCTGCAGTTTCAACAGTCTTCTGGGGGGGGGGGGTGTTTGTGGGTCATTTTCTGTACCTTAAAACACTGATAAACACTGTAGAGAGCCGCTCCCGAGTCGGCTCTGTTGCTATTCTAAGAAGGCTCTGACATCCTGTACAGAGCAAGTAAACAACCCGAAGACATCCTGTTACCACCCCCCATACAGAGCTAGTAAACAACTCAAAAGCGCAGGTGCCTGTTGCTTAATCACCGCCCAGCCCGGGGCTTAACATGAGTGATGGCCCAGCAGCCAATCCAGTTAAGACACGCCTCCTCCTTGGCTATATAAGCCGAGGCTTTTCCCGGGCTCGGGGGCCTTTTCCACTTTCAAGCTAGAATAAAGCTTTGCTGTAAAAGGATCCTATGTGTGGCCTGCTTCTTCCTGCTGGCAGGATACGGGTCACAAAACACCAGCAGCTGAAGATAGATAGGCTACTCATGGCCGTGGTTCATGGTAGACTCCTGAAGATAGACTACTCATGGCCATGGCTCATGGTAGACACCTGCATGTCTCTCACACACCCACACTGTACTGTGTGGCCCCCACTATCTGAGTGGGTCTTTAGGGAAGGCATGTGGATTCCCATGTACAGACTCTTAGAAAGGAGAACGGCACATCTGGAGGCTCATTAATCAATTTTAAATGAGCTCTTATAAGAGGAGGAACCAGTAAATGAAAGCCAGATTTAAATATGTGGACAGGGGCTGGGGGATGAGGGGGTCACTGTGTAGTACAGCGTGTGACTTCCATGAGGTCTTACTTTCCCTATCTCCTATGCTATAATTCATAAACCAACAATTATTTTAAATGCCTATTGACAAGTCATTTTAAAGAAACACACCAGAAAGGCAAAGTAATTCTTCTTTCTTTTATACTCTCTTCTAGGAATGCATGTAGTTTTTGTTGCCAAACTTAATTTTCAAGAGCATCCGTCCCTCCAGTCTAATGATTTTTTAACTTACTTACCTCTCCATATCATAAATGTGTATGTATTATTTACACTTTTATGTATACATACATGTATGCATATACATACCTATGCATATTTATACATATATACATGTAAGGACAACAGGAAGAAAAATTCTCAGCTCAGAATCAACAGTTAAAAAAGCATGAAATCTAATCATAATAATCTTTCTTATTATTATCTTTGTTCAGGCAACACACACACACACACACACACACACACACACTCCAAAACATCCAAACCCAGATTTTTCTAGAATCTATTCATCCATGGCTTGTTATTTCCAACCCCTAGTTGGAAATGACAGGAGTGCCTGTCAGCACCCCATGGCTAAGTCTCTAGGAGACTACATCCTATCTTTAAAGGTGAGGGGGTAGTTGTTAGGAACTTCTTGACTTTAGATTTTTCTCAGTTCTCTTATTAAAAGGAGCCTAAATACCATGAGGCTAAACTGAAAGGAAGCAGAGCTTCTACTCTGATAAATGTTGGGAACACAGCATCTAGTCAGCTACCAGTAGGGGCCAGTACCCTTGCTCAGCAGGGCGGCTTTGGAAGTAGAGAGAGAGGAACTCTCTCAAGGAATCCAGGGTAAAGGAACAGTTTTACACAAAATGTATTTTCCTTATAGTTCATAGTTTTGTAATTTATAATAGGCTCAACATTTTTATAGACAGGTTTGTTTCCAGGGAAGCCTATCCACAGATGCTAGAAGTCTGTGTTTGTGAAAGGAACGGCGAGTTTTATTACAGTAGGAAGGTGACATCAGAGTAGGATGCAGCTGCAGGACGATGCTTATCTAATACTTTGCAGAAGTGACAATTCACAGTGACAAGCCTATCTATCATCTAACTACAAGATCTGCTTAAAGACATTAACCATGAAGGGGTGACTATAAAGAGAAGTGCTTGTAATGTGAAATGGCTACTTAATATCTCCTGGTTGGCTCTATGTGTAACTATGGTTTCATGAGGATACACTGTTGCAAGTGGGTTCTTCTAACAATAAGGCCTGTGGGCAAACTGTTCTCCCGTGGCAGCTTCTCATCCCTTCTTTAAAACCGTTGGTAATGTGGCTGGAGTAAAGCTGTTCATCACTGCTACACTGCTGGATCGCTGTGGGATTGAACTGTATTTTCATTATGGGTCTTTGCCTTTGTATTTTCTCTGTCCCTGCCAATGACTGACCACAATCAAGTTTTGAGTCAGTCCATCATCCTATATACAGGTCGGCAAGCAGGTGAGCCCACTTCCCAAATGTGTTCACCATTCTCCCAATCACCATTCTCTCAACTCTGAACTTATTTTAAAGGGATCCTAAACTGAGTGTTGGAATCTGTAACTTTGTTTTTGATTTCTCCCATGGCTTTAAGAACTGCCCTTCTTAGGTCTGATAAATATTCTCCTACATTCTTTTAAATGTTAAGAAGTGGGATGCATGGCTTTATACTTAATTTTTTAAAATCCCATCTGGAATCACTCAGGTGTAATCATGACATCAAGTCTGAGAAATGTGGCTGTAACTTTCTATTTTTCTAAATAATTAACCAATGGTTCTGAAAAACCCTGAAGTAGAAGGACCCCATGTTCAGACACATGTGCAGAAGCTTTGAAATGTTTATGTCATACAGAAAAAAGGGTGGATTCTCCAGCCAAGTCAGACGCATTCTCTGGATTATATCAGCACCAAAACACACTTGCAACAGTGGCAGTGGATGGTTTGCTGAGAGCTCACCAGGTGAAGGTACTACCCAAAGCGCCTGGCCTGAGTTAACTGTTTCAGTTTGCTGGGGATGGCCTGGGTTAACTGTTTCAGTTTGCTGGGGATGGCCTGGGTTAACTGTTTCAGTTTGCTGGGGATGGCCTGGGTTAACTGTTTCAGTTTGCTGGGGATGGCCTGGGTTAACTGTTTCAGTTTGCTGGGGATGGCCTGGGTTAACTGTTTCAGTTTGCTGGGGATGGCCTGGGTTAACTGTTTCAGTTTCCCCAGCAACTCTGGAAGGGCAGTTGAGTGTGGATGGCTGTAAGAAAAAGGGATTGCTGGAGCATGACTTCCATGCTCCACAATGAAATGAGGTCACGATGCTACACTGTGTGTGTCACAGAGGAGTGACAGGGACAATGATGAGCCCGCACTACAATTTAACACAAAGAAACTATCAATGAAATGCTGCAGCTGAGTTCACAGATTAAAAGGTTTTTTCCTAATAGAAAGGTTTTGGGTTTTTTTTTCCTTCATTTTCCTTGTTTATCAAATCAAGTAAGCATTTATGTCCCTCTGTATTTAAGGTGAGTTGTAAAACACAAAACCATTGGCCTCAAGAAGCCCCTCATCCTCTGTGATACTACAGGCTATTCTCACACACTTATAGTTTAGTAGTTTTTACAACATGGGATCCTGACTAATATCTTGGGACTCTTTGAAAGATTTAGAACATCTGATTTGACTTTTAGCGATATATATATATATATATATATATATATATATATATATATATATATATATATATATATATCTCGCAGTAGTAATTTGGTCATTCTCAAAACTTGCATCCTACTACATCTGTATAACACAGCTGTCAAGAGTATCAAATTTAATGCTTTTGTATGGAATTTAAGAAGCTTAAATATAATATAAGCTTTAGCACTGTAGGAAACAGCATATATGGTTAATATAAGCTTTAGCACTGTAGGAAACAGCATATATCTCTATTCCACAATTCCATACATCAATATTTATTTTAACAGTAAAAATAATTTAGAAAAGAAACCCAAATATACAGAAATATGGAAATAGTTAAGTAATAAAGTCTCCCGGAGAAATAGGATTGAAAACATTAAAACTGTAAAAAATATACAATATAATAATACTCAGAACAATCAGAGAGGATACTATCATTGCACTTAACACAATGAGCTTTGTTTTTGCTGCTACAAAAAGTGTTATGAATCCAGAAACACAAAAGAAAACATATTAGAAAAAAAAAAACAATGCTGTTCTAGGCAGAGAGGGCTATAGCAACTACCTTATTATTCAAAGTTACTATACTCTGTGACTTTACAATGTAACAGGAAAACAAAATTCATTTATAATAGACAACCCCCTTATATGAAATCAGATCTAGACAGAAATAGTTGTGAGGCTCTCTCAACACAAGACACCAAGTACATTCTCTACTTCAGAAGGCAGATTCCAGGAAGCTATATTTTGAAATGATTACATAAAACATCAAGTTTCTATGTAAATGATAGTTGGAAATAGCCAAGAAATTCAAATACAAAAAAAAAAAAAAAAAAAAAAAAAAAAAAAAAAAAAAAAAAAAAAAAAAAAAAAAAAAAAAAAAAAAAAAAAAAAAAAAAAAAAAAAAAAAAAAAAAAAAAAAAAAAAAAAAAAAAAAAAAAAAAAAAAAAAAAAAAAAAAAAAAAAAAAAAAAAAAAAAAAAACAAAACAAAACAACCAACAACAAAAGCAGAAACCAATGGGATACTACAAAAAGCATAATGGAGTGTAAGACATAGACAGGGAACCAGCAAAAAACGAAAAAGAAAAAAGAAACAGAAAAACAGCCAAGAGAAAAGAAATACATTGTTTCAAAAGCTAAAATGGAAGAAACAGCTCAGGAATTTATACAAAATCACAAGCCACCACAGTCTTTTGCGGGCACACACAAATAAGTAACTTAAATGAAAAGTAAATGTTCTAATTTTTCCTAGACTTGTACCTGTTAGCATGAAGGGTCATTAAAACGGTAATTACATACTACACCCAGAAGCCGGTCCTGCACGGACACTATGGATGTGTGCGCTGGCTTTCCACTTACTCAGAGAAAATACATTTCTAGCCTTCGTGTGCCAGGCAGGACAGTTTCATAACTCATTTCAATTATTTTACGAAACCAATCACCAGTCAATAACATCAGACACTCTGCAGTGCTAACATTTAAACAAGCTTTTCCAAGGTTTACATTTCACAGATGTTCAGTGTATGAAAAACGAAGTCTTAGAAAAATCTCCATGAATCCCAGCAGGACAAATATATCACAGGCACTTCTAAACTCAGAGACTTATAGAAGGATCACTTTCGACCTCCTAATGTATAAAAATGTATCATGATGCAGACACAGTCAAAACAAAATGTTCAGTTTTTCCTAAAAGAAGCCTAAAATTAAGCACTTTACAGCTTTTATCTCAATTTTAAATATACCGAAATACAGGTCCCATTTTTATAAACTGGGAGTACTGCCAAAAACATCCTATGAAAAAAAATATTTTTTGTATCTTAAAAAGCAGAACCATTTAACCATGCAAATATTTACCTAATATCTAAATTATAAAAAGAGTAAATTTTACTATAAAGGGGTCCTTAAAGAAGATTTAAAAACTCCGTGGAGCCACTAATAAAGACGAAGCAGCTGGAAATTATTCTACAATGTTAGGTTCTTGACAAGAGAACAGAGTGCTTCCTCAAAAACACTCAGATCATAAGGCTGGCTGGTGCTCACAGCAAACTGACGCAGGCATGCATGATCAGGACTGTTTCTTTCAGTATCACTGATAAAAAGAGGTCCATATGGTTACATGACGTTAGTTTTTCACTGCTGAGTTGGTACTGGGTAGTGGGCCAGTAAAACATTATTCCAGAGACAATGAACGGCGACTAAGCACAGGTTGGTGGGTGCACGTCTGAACTGCAGCAGGGGCTGGGCGGGGCAGGGCCTGGGCGGGGCAGGGGCTGGGCAGGGAGAGACGAACAGAACTGTGGACATAAGATCTAAAGAGCTGGGAGTCATAAGTCCTCCAGCCATCCCATGCTGCAGGAAAAACTCGCCAAAGACAGAACAGCGGCACAATGATGCTAAGCTATACATACTGCACAGTGGGTGGAAGGGGAAGGTTTTGAACAAATTACCAGAAAACCCACATCTAACATGTTACAGGTTCACAGTTTCCTTTGTGGTGAGCTACGTTTACATCTACAAAGAGCCTTGAACATCACAGTTCGTTTCAAGCTAAAAATAAAACAAAAACTCAGAGTCCCCATTACAGTCCTGGAAGCTAAACAAAGATATGAAGTGCAATTTCCAAGGGAAAAATAACTTCTACTTTAAGATTTCCCAATCATACTAATACCACAAAGTTATTAATCAGAAAAACAATTGGAAGTACCAAACATCAACAACAGAGGGAGGGAGGGAGGGAGGGAGGGAGGGAGGGAGGGAGGGAGAGAGAGAGAGAGAGAGAGAGAAGAAGAAGAAGAAGGAGGAGGAGGAGGAGGAGGAGGAGGAGGAGGAGGAGAAGGAGAAGAAGAAGAAGAAAGGAGGAGGAGGAAGAGGAAGAGAGAGAGAAAAAAATGTATGAGAATTTAACTTTCCGATAAGCAGCTAATGAAGAAATGAGTTCTTACTTACACTTTCAATTTTATGTCAAAATGCAGTATATACATATAAAACTGCAGCTCTGGGCAGAGGGAAAAATTGGATTTGAAACTTTAGCATTTTTTTTCTTAGCTTGAGACTATCCTTACAGCCTACACAGCTCTGAGCAGAAATTGTTTCTGTCAGGAAACAAGTATTTCCAAGCAGGAGTCCAGACTTGTTGAGATTTTGCAGAGGTCTTTGCTGCTCAAAAAGGACCCGTATTACTTTTGAAAAAATGCTTTAAATATTTTCTTTGCATAAATTCTATCTCGTGGAGGACCTCCCCCGCCGCCGGACCGCCATCATCCCTCTCTGAACGCAGCGGATAGGGCCGCCAGCGCTCTCTCCAAACCCCAGGACATTAGGCACACTTCGGGGTTAAAGGTGAGTGGAGCGCACCAGGGGCCTTGAAATCGCAGAGGGTCCAGTGGCCAGTTGCAGCAGCAGCTGTAACAGAGGACCTCAGTCCAATCAGAGGCTGGGACCCCTCCCAGCCAGCCAGGACCTCCCCCGCCGCCCGCCCTGCCATCATCCCTCTCTGAACGCAGCGGATAGGGCCACCAGCACTCTCTCCAAACCCCAGGACATTAGGCATACTTCGGGGTTAAAGGTGAGTGGAGGGCACCGGGGGCCTTGAAATCACAGAGGCACACATCAAGGTGAACAGCTGAAAGCAGCATCTGTTCCTGCCCAATCCCTTGCGACCTGAGTCACCACCCAGGACAGACTTAGAGGCCCAGCCCAGGAGGGACTCTCCCTTCCCCTTCCGGTCTGGTCCTGTGCACCCACACCAGCCCAGGGCTAGGGTGCGAGCTCTGCGCACTCTCCGCGGGACCCCCCAGACTGTCTTGGGACCACAGGCGAGCAGCTGAACGCAGCATCTGTTCCTGCCCAATCTTGTGCGACCTGAGTCACCAGCTAGGACAGAGCTAGGCACAGACCATTTCAGACTCTCCCTTCTGGCCTGCACCAACGCCAGGTCTCCTTGATTAGAGATGGCAGGAGGTAAGC
>LR753309.1:2483984-2502763 GCA_902729485.2 Mus minutoides
GGTGGGTAGGGGAGCAGGGCAGGGACGCGGGAGGGTAAGGGAAAATTTCTGGATAACATGTGAAATGTAAATGAAGAAAATATCTAATAAAGAGAAAAAAAAATTCTATCTCGTGGAAAGTATTGGCGTGGTGTGTTTAAACACAGCTGACTTTTCCTCCTAGATCTTTAATAAGTGAGCAGACTACTTGAATAAATGGGAATTTCGACTCGACTTATAAAATCAGCTGTGCTCTTAAACACAGGAGGACCATGGGAGAGAAATAACCCTAAGAAAAGCATATAGAAGTAGAGAGAGATAATCACATATGAAGTTCTGGTTTCATTATTTAACTTTAGGCTAAATAATTTGGTTAAACAGAAAGGCCAGTGTAGGTCCCCAAACTGATCTTGTTTTAAAGGAATGTAGCATTTGCCCCAGCAAGGACAGAAGGACCAACAATTCAATTCTTCAGGAAATCATTTGCAACAAAGTATTAGAAAGCACATGCTTGATACACAGCACCTCCTGATTGATTATAACAAGATTCCTGTAATGAATTAGCTAGAGGAAAATATTAAAAGATTCACATCAGTGATAGAAAATTGCTTCATACTGATGATTTTGGGCTAAGGTAAGGAAAGAGATAGGTTTTTAAAGCTCTTCTGCTAGGGAATGAGTACAAAAGCCCCAAAACACCAGCTTCCACATCACTCACCAAAGCAAAAGAACTTTCCAGATCCCTCATCCTAGTCACCCATGTAAATATGCAGCAAACACACATGTATGCTATGGACCAATGAATGTCAATCTCTATAGGGTATATAAACCAAGTCTCTGTCAATGGTAATCTTTAATGTGGGAAACTCTTGGCTTAAAGGTAACATTTAAAATGTGTTACCTTACCTTTTCTCTTTGCAGTATCCTATTGATCTCTCTTCATGTAATTGTAAAACTCTATACAGACTACAGTTTACACTGATTGTCCAGCCATCTGGCTTCCCCCTTGCTTTCCAATAAAATGGCCAAATCTTTTTCACTGATGACTATGCTGACCTTCAAGAAACTGGTTCCATGCCAGTCAGAATCCCAGTAAACACTCCCAGCAAAGCCTCAGGTAATGCAGGAAAGCTCAAGTGTGTGGGCGGATTACACCTGTGATCCCAGCACTGAGACTGAGGCAGAGGCCAGAAGAGAGTGACTGTCCCCATGTGTCTTGAGTTACAGCTGCTGGTGAGCCACCCACTGTGGGTGCTAGGAACAGAAGCTGGGCCTTCTCTATGAGCAGCATGCTCTCAACTGCTAAGCACTCTCTCCAACCTGTTTTCAGAAAGTGAATCTTGCTGCAGGATTAGGGGATATACTCATACACTGATTCATGCTTGATTCTCCTGTTACTTCAAAGAACATGAACATAACCAACTGTCTTCCCAGGGCTGTGACAATGCACAAGGCTATGATCCTGTGTAGGAATCAAAGACATCCAGGACTCCTTTCTGCAAGGCAGAGAACTGCTTTTTCTCCTCCTTTGGATATGGAAGTGGGAGACAAAGCAGGATAAGGTCCTAAAACAAACTACTGCCTTGGGGCCTCTACTAATGGAGCTTTGGAAAAGGCCTGCCACAAAGACCAAATTCTTAGGTGCTTTTCCAGAGATGTCTCAGGGCCAGATAAATGTGTAATGTGGAAAGGATAGACACAAACCCATCCTGTACAAGCCAATGCTCTTTCAGACAAATGAACTACAGTGCATCTGGGGAAGTAGTCTTATGTGCTGGGACAGGTTATCACAGAATTCTGTGATCCCTTATGGCTGTGACACACAAATGATTGAAATGCTGAGTTCCAACAGTTCCAGCTGGGTCACTAGACTATCTGGATTAGAGAAACTGTGGACAGGAAAAAACAGATCAACTCTGCAAAGAGGATTTTTCTCTTCAAAACATCAGTTAGCACAGACAGACCTAAAGTATTTGAAAAGCCAAGTGATGCATCTCATAATTACAATCCATTTTTCTGGAAACTGAGGCAAGAGAATTGTGATCTAAGAAAGCCTTTCCAAAGAGCATGCCCCCACCTCAAAAAGCCAAAAAGGGGTGGGAAGACGGCTGGAGAAATGGCATAGCAATTACGAACTTTGGATGCTCTCCCAGGGGATTCTTGTTCTGTTCCCAGCATCCACATGGCAGATCACAAACTTCTGTAACTCTAGTTCAAAGGGATCTGCTTCCTTCTTCTGGCCCCTGAGGGCACTGCAGGCACAAGCATACACATAAAATAAAGGCTAAAAACAATTTTTATGCCAAAAAATGAATAAAAAATATATATCATATATCACAGAAGATAACTGCTTTTCCTCCCTACATTGCTCAGATATTTGGCTAAGATTATTGCAGAAATTCCTCTTGGTACAAACTAATGATATTCAAAATAGCTGTCCTGGAAGTAGTAAAAGAACACTGTGTGGGTGAGCAGTCTCTGCTTAACTGAATGAAGACCAAGGAGCACTTCCAGTGGATGTCTGAGATTCCCTGTATTCCAGTCTGTTGGTAAGTGTTTATTGTGACAGGGCACATGTATTGCATCACAGCTAACTATTCTCTGACCACTCTCACTCCTCTTGCCTATTTCTGGGAAGCACCATCATCCTCCTTGAATCTTCTTTGCTTCCATTGGTCTTTCCTGGTTTCTACCCTGCTTGCCTTGGGCTCTTCTGGCACCTGGACCAACATTTTCTCCTCTAGTTGTCTCATTGACAGTTTTAGTAGATTCTGATGTCCAAAAACTTCAATGACAGTGGCCTTGACTCTAGCTCCTCACACATCTCTTCCACTGCCAAGTCCATATGGATGCCATCAATTCACTGTGCCCCAAACAGAACACTCAGGCAGCCCTCTCCTGCTATCTTTGCTATTTCAGTAAACATTTAACTCCATTCTTAGAGTTACAGTGACCCAAACCATGTACTCATGACCAACTCTCCAACATGTCCATTTTCTGGTCTTCTCTCAACCTGCACTAGAAAGGTCTTTGTTCAAAACAAGTCATTCCCTACCTGAACTACTTCAGTGTCTTTCTGCTTTTGCTCTGCCCCTTTGAGATTCTCAACCCATCAGCCAGTGTGACCATTAAGCATCCAAGTCAGGTCATGTTTCTGCCTTACTCAGGACCTGCCAAGTATTTCTCATCTTCTAGCAAGACACAGCTGTTTGCCCCTCTCAGACTTCAGTTTCTGCCCCCTTCCCTACTCATTCTGCTGGGGTCACATGGGCCCTCTTGCACAGGTTCCTTTAGGTGTAACAGACATCCAGCCTGAGGGTTGTGCTACATGGTTATCTCACTTCTTAGAGAATTATTTCCCACAATACTCCCCTTAGCTTTTTGACTATTTAATGAGACAGTTTGTGTATTTTCTTCTCAGTACTTACTACCTTCTTAAGGACTTAAGCCTCTGTTTGATGTTCTCAAGGGGGATGCAAATTAACTGGTGAGAGACAAATAGCTTTGCAAAAAGTAGAGGAAGCTGCTATAATCAACTGTTGGCTGTTTGTGTTAGTTATTCCTACTCAATGTGCCCACACAATTCTTTGGCAAAGGGGACCATTAATATAGATTCATCTTCCTTAATCTCCAAGTGAAGTTTGAACACCCTATTAAGAAGCTGTTGCTGTGTTGATACAGAATTGTAGGGTAGAATCAAGAAAGTATTTTGGAAAGAATGTTTTAAGAACCTGATGAAATATTTATTCCTTATTTCAAACAGCAATTAAATTGGTTATTGCAGAATACTGGTATTTGGCCTATTGCATGGATGTTATTCAAACTTCTGATTTTGGAAAAGTAAAATATGTACATATGACTATTGACACCTTTTCAGGATTTCTAGTTGCAACTGCTTTAACAGGAGAAGCAACTAAAAATGTAATTAGTCTGCATTGTTTTTCTATGCTTGGTGTTCTAAATCAGATTAAAACAGATAATGGAACTGGCTATTACAATCAAGCATTTGAGATGTTTTGTATACAATTTAATATTATCCTTATTACTTGGATTCTTTATAATTCTCATGGCAAGTTATTGTGGAACTTTAAAACAATATTATCTTTAAAAAACAAAAAAGGGGGAATTATATCCCTGTATACCACATTATTTAAGTCATGCTTTTCAATTTAAAAATTTTAAAATTTGGATGCCAAGGAACTTTCTGCTGAGTATCTATGGCACCCTACAACTAGGCATACTTGTGCGTAAGTGAAATGGAAGGATCCACTTACTGGCATATGGCATGGTCCCAACCCTGTTTTAATATGGGGTGAGGTTCTGTTTGTGTTTTTTCACAAAAAGAAAGTGGAGCCTGATGGCTGCCTGAGCCTTCTAGTAATTATGATACCAATGGTGAAGATGGCTCAAAATCCCGATCAGCCAGCTGAGTTAACCTGGAGTGTAGTTTCCACGCTTACTGGAGAATAGGTGCTTTCTATCAATTCTCAAAGCCACCTCCCATACACCTGGTGGCCAGACTTGGTGTTTGGTCTTTGCCAATTAGCAGCTGAATTGAATAGCTGGGCCATTCCAGCAGACAACTTTAATCTTGTTGCTTTTAACTTTTGGATTTTGTATTTTAAACAGATCGGTTACCTTCACATAGGATCGCTTTCAGCAAGCTCAGCTATTCACCATGGCAGTTATTCATCACTATGAAGAAATGCGCTGAGTGCCTATCAACTTCCTGGCTTTGGTGTGAATGGAAAGTGTGTGCTTTTGAAGACCAAGGGTCAGAGATGGGCAACTGCTCTTGAGCTCCTATCGACCTAAGCCAGACACATACATCAAAAGCTATGTATGTAGTCCAGTCGAAGATGGGTAGGAAGGAGCAATATAGAGCCAGACCTAAGACATTAATGGCCACTTAGCCACTCTATACCCTACATGGGATCATGGAAAACAAATAAATCTTGCCCCCCACCCAGTCTTGTCCAGCTCATCTTTAAAAAACAAAAACAGTGCCCTTCCCCTAGCCTTGAGCAGGCTAAACAGACCTTAATTGTCTTCCACAGTAAGTCTTATTCCAATTTAGCCCACCTAGGGTGTTTCCTTCAGGAGCAGAATGCCTGCTAAGCTTGCTTTGCAACATAATCCAGCTGAAACAAAGGATGGGTCTGGAGTTTTTCCCTATATAAACACAGAGCTGAATATTAAACTTTGAGCTTTGATCAGAAACCTTTGTCTTGGCTTCATCCTTCTCTCTTCCGCATGTCCTTTTTCTTTCCCAGCTTCCCTTTCAGGTATATTCAGTTCTCTGTGGCTGCTGGACAGGTACAGGCCTTCTTCACTGCCAATTTGTGGATTTTACATCTTATGATACAATAGTTATATAATTTACTTACTTACCCCTCTTCCAACTAATGGATTATGCAGTGTACAATTTAAGCATTTTATAATTCATCTACCAATCCATTACCACTCCCAGTGGGCCCCATTCCTTAGTACCTACTTGTTAATATTGCCCCCCACATCTCTAATGAGCTGATCTACATCAGAATGGTAACTTGCAATGACAAGCTCTCTAGCTTCTCTTGAGCAGCTATATATCATGCTTGCTCATGAGATACATGTAGACTATAATTCACCAATCAATTCCAAATGCTTGCTAAAGTGTTCCCATCCTTTTAATACCATCTATTCTAGTCTCAGCTGGGCTTTATTGAGCCACCATTTTCTCTCAGATATACCATCCACAGGCTTCACAAGTAATTCTTACAGAGGTTGTGTGATTATCTTTTCTCACTACAATATTCCTATTCCCAAGCTACCAAACTACCTGGAAGGGGATGAAGAGATAGCTCAGCTGTTAAGAGCATGGCTCCTCTTACAGAAGACCTGGGTCCTAGTCCCAGCAACCACATGGTAACTCACAACCATCTGAAACTCTGCTCCAAGGAACTTTAAGAGCACCAAGCATGCACATGGCTCATGGACATACATGCAAGCACAGCCTAATATATTAAAATAAATAGTCAACAATAAAAACATTAATCAAAAAGCCTGTTGCGAGCTCCACTGCTGCCTTTCCCAATCTGCCTGCTACCTTTGACACCTTGCAATTTGGTTTCCTGGAAGAGCTGTCTCTCATCCCAACTCTGCCCTTGATGTCAGATACGAATGGCATTTTTATCCGAATTCTGCACTGGATCAGGAAATATATGTTGCTTATGACCCCTTTGTTTTAGACCTTATTCATATTTACTGATTAAGTATCTACTTCATAAAATTTCAACATGCTACAGTAGAAGCACAGATTTTAAACATCTGATTTTTAGATAGAATTTTATGAGAATTTTATTAGAATTTTATACTAATGCTGAGTATAAAAACCAGGATATCCTAAGACATACCAGAAGATCCACTGTACTCAGAGCATTTGGTAAGAACCCTCCTGAAGTCCCACAGCTGCCACTGGGAGCCCAGTGGACTTGGGGACCATCACCCTCCAAAACCTCCACCTGCCAAATACCACAGCCCTTCTGCCCAGTCCTTTCTGCTGGGACAGAATGCTAGCTAGTCTGCTCCGGGAAAGACACCATATCCTGAAGCAACCCAGAAGATCTTCTTCACTTAGGGCATCTGACACCACAGCCGGAGACATCCCAGGAGATCTACTGCACTCAGGGGCAACTGGGAAACCAACACCACAGCCACAAGACCTCCTGGAAGCTCAGTGGCATAGAGGGAAACTGGCCCAAAAGCCTGAAAGCCTCCCTGGAGTTCTGCTGCAGACAAGGAAACAGAAATCCATACCTGCCTCCATGCAACCCTCCCCTAGCCACCCTCCATGGAGAAAAGCTTCACACAGGACAACAGCTTGACTGCTCCTCTGAAGACCTAACTATCTGGAGGCCTCCCAGGAGATCTACTACAGCCAGGGAAACAGATAAGCAGCTTCTCTGTCCCTTTAAAGACGCCACGTCCCCCCAGCCCACCCCCACCCTCTGCTGGAGGGCCCCACAGGAGGTCTACTATAGCTAGGGCCACAGGCCTACCAGGAGACCTGAAGCAACACAGGGACAAAAGAGGCAGACTCTAGACAGAGTCACCCAGATCAGAAAACACTAGGGATTAACTGATGTCAAGAGGCAAGCATCATTGAGTTCTTCCACCACAGCAAGCCCTGAATATACCAACACACCTGAAAATGAGAAAGCTGACCTAAAATGCTATCTCATGAAAATAATAGAGTTCTTCAAGGAGGATATAAATAACTCACTGAAAGTAATACAGGAAAGCACAGGTAAACAGGTAGAAACCCATAAAGAGGAAATAAATCCCTTAAAGAAATACAGGAAAATTTGCACTATGCTGGGAGCTGATCCTGTGCATACCATCAGGAGAGAGCTGGTCTCCCAGGAGTGTGGACATGCCTGTAAGATCAGGTAATACCACCACTTCTGCTCTGAGCCGAAATCCCTTAAAGAATTACAGGGAAACACAACCAAACAGGTGAAGTAATTAAACAAAACCATCCAGGAGATAAAAATGAAACTAGAAACATAAATAAATCACAAAGGGAAACAACTCTGGAGATAGAAAACCTCAGAAAGAGATCAGGAATCATAGATGCAAGCATCACCAACAGAATACAAGAGATAGAAGAGAGAATCTCAGGTGCAGAAGATACCATAGAAAACATTGACATAATAGCCAAAGAAAATGCAAATTGCAAAAACGTTATAACCCAAAACATCCAGGAAATCCAGGATACAATGAGAAGACCAAGCCTAAGGATAATAGGTACAGAAGAGAGTGAAGATTTCCAACTTAAAAGGCCAGTAAATGTCTTCAACAAAATTGTAGAAACAAACAAGCAAACAAACAACTTTCCCTAACCTAAAGAAAGAGATGCCCATAAACATACAAGAAGCCTACAGAACTCCAAATAGATGGGAACAAAAAGGAAATTTCTCCCGTCACAAAACAGTCAAACCACCAAATGCACAAAACAAAGAAAGAATATTAAAAGCAGTAAGGGAAAAGTAACATATAAGGTTAAACCTATCAAAATTATACCAAACTTCTCACCAGAGACTATGAAAGGTAGAAAATCCTGGGCATATGTTATACAGACCATAAGAGAACACAAATGCCAGCCCAGGCTACTATACCCAGCAAAACTTTCAATTATCATAGGTGGAGAAAGCAAGATATAACATGGCAAAAACAAATTTACACAAGATTTTTCCACAAATCCAGCCATACAAAGGATAATAGATGGACAATGTCAACAAGATGAAGTAGCCATTCTAATACCGAATAAAATTGACTTTTAACCAAAAGGTATCAAAAAGGATAAGGAAAGACACTTCATACTTATCAAAGGGAAAATATACCAAGAAAAACTCTCAATTCTGAACATCTATGCTCAAATGCAAGGGCATCCACATTTATAAAAGAAACTTTACTAAAGCTCAAAGCACACATTGTTCCTCAGACAATAATAGTGGGAGACTTCAACAGCCCACTCTCATCAATGGACAGGTCATGGAAATACAAACTAAACAGAGACACAGTGAAATTAATAGAAGTTATGAACCAAATGGATTTAACAGATATCTATAGAATATTTCATCTTAAAAAAAAGAATGGATGTTCTTTTCAGCACCTCATGTATCTTCTTGAAAAATGACCATATAATCAGTCATAAAACAGGCAACAGATACAAGAATATTGAAATAATCCCATGCATCCAATCAGATCAACACAGACTTAGGCTAGTCTTCAATAGCAACAAAAACAACAGAAAGCCCACATACACATGGAAGCTGATCAATGATAACTTGGTCAAGTAAGAAATAAAGAAAGAATAAAAAATAAAGATTTTAGAATCTAAATAAAATGAAGGCACAACATACCCAAACCTATGGTAAAATAAAAGTAGTGCTAAGAGGAAAACTCGAAGCTCTGAGTGCCTCTGAAAAGAAACTGAAAAGAGTGTATGCACTACCAGATTAACAGCACATCTGAAAACTCTAAAACAAAAAGAAGTAAATACACCCAAGAAGAACAGACAGCAGGAAATAATCAAACTCAGGGCTGAAATCAACCAAGTAGAAACAAAAAGAACTATATAAAGAATCAACAAAACCAGAAGCTGGTTCTCTGAGAAAATCCACAAGACTAACCAGACTAACGAGAGGGCACAGGGACAGCATCTAAATTAACAAAATCAGAAATGAAAGGGAGACATAACAACAGACTGAGGAAATTCAGAAAATCATCAGATCTGCATACAAAGGTCTATACTTAACAAAACTGGAAAACCTGGATGAAATGGACAATTTTCTAGACAGATATCAAGTACCTAAGTTAAGTCAGGATCAGATAAACCATCTAAACAGTCCTATAACCCCTAAAGAAAAAGAAGCAGTCATTAAATGTCTCCCAACAAAAAAAGCCCAGGACAAGATGGGTTTAGTGAAGAATGGTATCACACCTTCAAAGAACATCTAATACCAATACTCTTCAAACTACTCCACAAAATAGAAACAGAAGGAATACTACCAAATTCATTCTATGAAGCCACAGTTAAGCTGCATATTCTCCCTTGGGGATTGAACAGTTTCTCTTTAATGAGGAACTTGTCACAATTTCACTTCATAGAGGACTTCATAAGAGATTTTTTTTCTAATTCTGTCATGTTTGATGTTCCAAATAGATTTTAAAAATTAGTTAAAAAACATAATAATTTGTTAAGATTAAAAAAAATAATTTAGTATTTCACTCAGTAAATGCTCAATATTTCTTTGCTTATAAAATCATAAAAGAAATACAGGAAAACACAATCAAACAGGTGAAGTAATTGCATAAAGATGTCCAAGATCTAAAAGTGGAAATAGAAACAATAAAGAAAACACTAATAGAAGCAAACCTGAAAATGGAAAACCTAGGAAAAAGGTCAGGAATTACAGATTAATGTATCACCAAAAGAATACAAGAGAAGAAAGACAGAATCTCAGATGTAGATGATACCATAGAAGAGATTCATACAACTGTCAATGAAATTTCAAAATATTAAAAACTCCTAACCCCAAACATCCAGGAAATTCATGGCAAAATGAAAAGATAAAACCTAAGAATAATTGGAAAAGAAGAGAATGAAGATTCCCAGCTCAAAAGACCTGAAAATGTTTTCAACAAAATCATAGAAGAAAACTTCCCCAACATAAAGAAAGAGATGGCCATAAAGGTACAAGAAGGAACACCAAATAAATGGAACCAGAAAAGAAAATCATCTTTTCACATAATAATCAAAGCACTAAACACACGGGCTAAAGAAAGAATATTAGAAGCTGCAAGGGAAAATGGCCAAGTAATATACAAAGGTAGACCTGTCAGGATTATATCAGACTTCTCAACAGACACTAATGCAGATTCTAAGAGAACACAAATGACAGCCCAGGCTACTATACCCAGCAAAACTCTCAATCAACATTGATGGAGAAACCAAAATATTCCAGGACAAAACCAAATTCAAACATTATCTATCTACCAATCTAGCCCTATAGAGGATCCTAGAAGGAAAATTCCAACACTAGGAAGGTGCCTATACCAAAGAAAAGACAAGATATTAAGTATCTCACAACAAAGCCAAAAGAAAAGAACTACAAGTACATAAAGTCACCTACAAAAGAAAATATAACAGGAACCAACAGTTATCTGTCTTTAATATCTCTCAGTATTAATGGACTCAACTCACCCATAAAAAGGCATAAGTTATCAGATTGGATATGCAAGCAAGATCTAAAATTTTGCTGCATACAAGAAACACACATCAACAAAGACAGAAACTATCTCAGAGTAAAAGGACAGAAAAAGATCTTCCAAGCAAATGGTCCCAAGAAACAAGCTGGAGTTGCCATCCTAATAAAATAGACTTTCAACCAAAAGTTATCAAGCATGATGAGGAAGGACACTTCATAGTCAAAGGGGAAATCTACCAAGACAAAGTTTCAATACTGAACATCTATGATCCAAATACAAGGGCATCTACATTCATAAAAGAAACTTTACTAAAGCTCAAAACACACATTGAACCCCACAAAATAATAGTGGGAGACTTCAACACCTCACTCTCACCAACAGACAGGTCATTGAAACAGAAACTAATAAGAGACAGTGAAACTAATAGAGGTTATGAACCAAATGGACATGACAGATATCTACAGAACGTTTCACCCTCAAACAAAAGAGCACAGCTTCTTCTCAGCATCTCATGGCACCTTCTCCAAAATCAACCATATAATTGGTCACAAAACTACCTTCAACTGATACAAGAAGATTGAAGTAATTCCATGGACCCCATCAGTTCATCATGGCCTAAGACTGGTTTTCAGTAACAGCAAAAACAACAGAAAGCCCAAATACACATGGAAACTGAACAACTTTCTACTCAATGGTAACTTGGTCAGGGAAGAAATAAAGAAATTAAAGACGTCCTAGAATTTAATGAAAACGTTGACAATCATGCCCAAACTTACAGGACACAATGAAAGCATACTAAGAGGAAAATTTATAGTGCTAAGTGCCCCGGTAAAGAAACTGGAGAGATCTTACACTAGCAACTTTAATAGCACACCTGAGAGCTCTAGAACAAAAAGAAGCAAACTCACCCAAAGACCTGTAGAAGGCAGCAAATAGTTAAACTCTGGGCCACAATTAACCACATAGAAACAAAGAGAACAATACAAAGAATCAGCAAAACCAAAAGCTGGTTCTTTGAGAGAATCAACATGATAGATAAACCCTTAGCTAAACTAATTAAAGGGACCAGAGGCAGCATCCAAATTAACAAAATCAAAAATGAAAAGGGAGGCATAAAAACAGAAATGGAGGAAATTAAAATAATCATCAGATCCTACTACAAAAGCCTATATTCAACAAAACTAGAAAATCTAGATGAAATGGATGATTTTCTAAAAAGTTACCGCATACCAAAGTTAAATCAAGAGCAGATAAACTAAATAAACAGGACCATATCCCATAAGGAAACAGAAGAAGTCATTAAAAACTTCCAAACCAAAAAAGGCCCACAGCCAGATGCATCTAGTGCAGAATTCTATCAGACCTTCAGACCTAATACCAATATTCCACAAACTATTCCATAAAATAGAAACAGAAGGAACACTACCTAACTCATACTATGAAGTCACAATTACTCTGATACCTAAACCACACAAGGACCCAATCAAAAAAGAGAACTTCAGACCAATCTCGCTTATGAATATCGATGTAAAAATACTCAATAAAATTCTTGCAAACTGAATCAAAGAACACATCAAAACCATCATTCACCACTATCAAGTGGGCTTCATCTCAGGGATGCAAGGTTGGTATAGTATACAAAAATCCATTAATGTAATCCACTATACGAACAAACTCAAAGAAAAAAAAAAGATCATCTCAGAAAGAGCAATTGACAAAATAGAACACCCCTTCATGTTAAAAGTATTGGAAATATCAGGAATTCAAGGTCCATACCTAAACATAATAAAAGCAATTTACTGCAAACCAACAGCTAATATCAAATTAAATGAAGAGATATTTGAAGCAATTCCACTAAAATTCGGGACAAGACAAGGATGCTCACTCTCTCCATATCTATTCAATATAGTACTTGAAGTGCTAGCTAGAACAAGAAAACAAGAAAAAGAGATTAAGGGAATACAAACTGGCAAAGAAGAAATAAGGATTACTATTTGCACATGATATGATAACATACATAAGTGACCCCAAAAATTCTACCAGAGAATTTCTCCAGCTGATAAACAACTTCAGCAAAGTAGCCAGATATAAAATTAACTCAAATAAATCAGTAGCCTTCCTTTATACAAAGGATAAACAGGCTGATAAGGAAATTAGGGAAACCACTCCCCTCACAATAGCCACAAATAATACAAAATATCTTGGAGTAACTCTAACCAAACAAATAAAAGATCTGTATGACAATAACTTCAAGTCTCTCAAGAAAGAAATAGAAGAAAATATCAGAAAATGGAAAGATCTCCCATGCTCATGGATTGGCAGAATTAATATAGTAAAAATGGCCATCCTAACAAAGACAATCTACAGATTCAATGCAATCCCCATCAAAATTCCAACACAATTCTTCAAAGACATGAAAAGAGCAATTCTCAAATTCATCTGCAAAGGCAAAGACGCCAAAAATATACAATGAAAAAAAAGAAAGTATCTTCAATAAATGGTGTTGGCCTAGCTGACTATCTGTATGTTGAAAAATGAAAACAGACCCCTATTTGTCACCTTGCACAAAACTCAAGTCACATAAGACCGGATATACTCTAATAGAAGAGAAAGTGGGAAAGAGCCTTGAAGTCACTGACACAGAGCAAAATTTCCTAAATAGAACTTCAATGGCCCACGTTATAAGATCAAGAACTGATAAATGGGACCTCATGAAACAGGAAAGCTTCTGTAAGGCAAAGGACATAGTCAGTAAGACAAATCGACAACCTACAGATTAGGAAAAAAATCTTCACTAACCCCACATGCGATAGAGGACTAATATCCAAAATATTTAAAGACTTCAAGAAGCTAACTAACCACCAAAAAAATCAAACAACTCAATCAAATATGGGGTATAGAACTAAACTGAGAATTCACAACAGAGGACTCTAGAATGGCTGAGAAACACTTAGTGATCAGAGAGATCAAAATAACCCAGAGATTCCATCTTACACCAATCAAAATGGCTAAGATCAAAACCTCAGGTGGCAACACATGTTGGAGAGGTTGTGGAGAAAGAGGAACACTCCTCCATTGCTGGTGCAATTGCAAACTGGTACAACCACCCTGGAAATCAATCTGGAGGTTCCTCAGAAAATTGGAAATAGATTTACTTGAAGACCCAGGAATACCACTCTTGGGAATATACACAAAAGATGCTCCACCATGCCACAGGGGCACATGTTTCACTATGTTCATAGTGGCCTTATTTATGATAAGCCAGAAACTGGAAACAACCCAGATGTCCCACGACAGAAGAATGGATACAGAAAATGTGGTTCATTGACACAACTGAATACTACTTAGCTATCAAGAACAAGGACATCCTAGGTTTTGTAGGCAAATAGATGGAACTAGAAAATATCATTCTGAGTGAGGTAACTCAGACCCAAAAGACATGTATGGTATATACTCACTAATAAGTGGGTATTAGCCCTCCTCCCCCCAAAAAAGTACAGAATACACAAGATACAGTCCACAGAACTCAAAAAGGTCAACAACCTGAAGCACCCAAGTGAAGACACCTCAGTCCCACTAGGGAAAAAGAAAAAGCAACCACAAGGTGGCGATGGAGGGACTCGGAAGGGAAAGAGGACAGGGGTGTGGTGATGGGGTGGAGGGAGAGGGGAACATGATCTGGTATTAGGTGGGGGAAAAGGACTGAAGTCCTGCAGGCCAGCAGAAAGAATGGAAACAGGAAACCTTGGGAGGTAGGAGATTGGAATGACCTTCCAGAATTTACCAGAGATCTAGGAGGTGAGAGACTTTCAGGACTCAAAGAAAGGAACCCTAGGTGAAATACCCTACAGTGGGGAGAGGGAACTTGTAAAGCCCACCTCCATCAGAAAGACAGGGCATCAAGTTAGGGATGGGGTTGCCATCCCACAGTCACACCTCTGACCCATAATTGTTCCCATCTGAAAGAACTACGGAGATGGAAATGGAGAAGGTCCAGTGACAGGCTCAAAGTGGGATCCAGATCATAGGGAGGCCCCAAGGCCTGACATTATCTCTGAGGCTATGGAACACTCACAAAAAGGGGACTATCATAACTGCCCTCTGGAAGACCCAACAAGCAGCTGAAAGAGTCAGATGCAGAAATTTGCACCCAACCAATGGACAGAAGCTGCTGACCCCTGTGGTTGAATTAGGGAAAAAGAGGAGGAAGCTGAGGAAAAGGGCAACCCTATAGTAGGACCAGCAGTCTCAATTAACCTGGACTCCCAAGATCTCTGAGACACTGGATCACCAACCAGGCAGCATACACCAGCTGATATGAGGCCCCCAACACATATACAGTAGAGGACTGCTGGGTCTGGGTTCAGTCAGAGAAGATACACCTAACCTTCAAGATACTGGAGGCCCCAGGGAGTTTAGAGGTCTGGTGGAGTGGGGATGGGGTGGGAACATCCTCATAGAGACAAGGGGGTGGGATGGGGGAGGAGGTATGGGATATAGAACATTCAGAGTGGACTGGGAGGGGAATAAAATCTGGAATGTAAAAAAAAGAAAAGGAAAATAATATTAATTTTAAAAACAGATGAAACTCTAGTAAATGTGAGTTACTTGGCCTGATGTTTAATATTTCACATTATCAAGTAACCAAATCGATATATACCTTATCTACAGATCATCCAAACTTAAATATGTCCGGTGCTCTGCAGTATCTGCCTTCCTGGGGATAGAGCCTCTGACCACCTCAGGCTGATGGCTGCATCTATGAATTGCCAGTGTATATTCTACTCACGTAGTACTGCTACATGGGAACACTTTCACCACACAGCTGAGTACAAACATTTCCCACAGTGAGTGTGGCCCCCTTGTCTTTGCTTTGAAAGTAAAAAACACATGACAACGACTGTGCATCTCTTCCTGATTCCCAGTGCCCATGATCTTAGATGGTCCTCATGCACTGACTCTGCTTGGTCTATTCTGGTCACTAGAAGGCTTTAACTGTAGGGAACGCTCTCAAGAGTGTTTCCTCTTGGTGCAGTCAGGGGCCCTGAGAACCCAGTTTGGGACGTTTTCTGGAGGGCAAAGGGCCAGGGAAATAGCTTACTAGATAGAAGACCTGAGTTATGATCCTCAACCTATGTAAAAAGCCAGGCATGGCAGTGTGTGCTTAAAATCCTAGCACTTGGGTTAGCAAGCAGAGAGGGGTAGGCATATCTCTGAGACTTGGCCAGCTAACTCAGTGAGCTCCGTGTTCAGTGTGAAACTCTGTCTCAAAAAATAAGTTGGAGAGTGACTGAGAAGATGTTTAACCTAATGCTGATTTCTGGCTTTCACATGAAGAGACCCAGACGTGCATGCACCTACAAGCATGTACATATACATACACACACAGAAACACCACATTAACAAATCATTAACAAATGAACTCACCCAGCTAAACTTTCCACACATCAGACAGACCCTAGCCACCAGGCTCCAAAGAACCAAAGAGCCTGGTTAGAACCATGGGCCTGATCTTAGATCTATAGGTGTAAAAGCTTGCTGTGTAAGGCCATTAGGATTTCAGGAGGTGAAAGAGGAGGTCCCAGTCCACAGAGCATTGGACACATAGCTCTGAAATAAAGAGGCAGTGGAAATAGATCCCTTCTCTAATCCTCCAAATATTAGATTCAACTACATCAGGGTGACAATAGACAAGTAAACTAAAATTTTAGTTTGGTAGATGACATAAAATGAGAATACTGAGTATTTTTACAAAACAAAACAAAACCCCAGAAGGCAGATAGGAAGCAGGCCACAGTTGTCTTTATACAGATATGGGATGAATCCAGAGGTATTAATTTATAATTTATAATTTATAATTTTGTTCTTAGGTGAGTACCATATGCTTCATTGGGCCTTAAGTCTACTTGATTGGATAGGATACCCCAACCTCAATGCTTTGGAGATGATAAAAATACATAGTACCTAGTACACCATCTACCCCACTTATTCAGAAACCATGCATGAGAGTTAATTTTAAGAGGAGGTTGGAATGTTGGTGCTCACCCCATGTTTCCACATGCTCACCTCTAACTGCTGAGGACAGAACTTGTTGTAGAAACAAAGCAAGGGTGTGGAAGGCTAAGAGCAAAACACAGAGGAAGACAGTCTTGTTGCCTTTAATGGTTTCTAGACAACTTTTCTTCTGTTTACAATGTCCTGCAATATCTCCAAACTAGAAAGTATTTCTCAAATCATACATCATAGACTAATAATAAGGTTTAACTACATTTATGGTTAATTATACAACTGTGGAAACAATAAATCACAAGAAAATGTAAGCAAGAAGTTATTTGAGAGAAAGAAATTTATTCATAGCTTTGAACAATCCCAGCAAACCAAATTGTTTAGGAAAGTTCAGAAAATGTTATTGAACAAAACTTTTAACACCACCAGAGTGTGTGCTCATCGCTTAGTCAAAAGCATATAACCATTTACAAAGCTGTCTGGAACGCTTCCTGCAAAATACCTACAGGCCACTGTAAAAACCATTTTATCTAACCCACTGAACCTGTCATACAAGGTGCCTGCTCTCCTGAGTGATGGAGCATGCTCATACAAACATGCTAATTTAAGAGGAAATAATATAATTATGTTGAAGAAAGCAAAGACATCTTCTTCCGGGACCAACTGCTCACCTATGTAGGGTCCGCTGTTGTTAGCATCATGTCCAGCATCTTCTGGGTAGAAGGCAAAAGCCAACAGGTCAGGAAACAAAGCAGAATGGTTAGGAGCCTAGCCACAGATGCCAAAAGTTCATTACTGGGGCAGTCATGTAATGCACAGCATGGGGCTGCCCTGCCAATGGATGACACTCAGAAAACATTTTGTTTTCTATTTAAGTTAGGATATTTTGAAGACCTCATGTAGGGATGCTTTTTTTTTTTCAATCTTCGAGGTTTGTTGATATAGTTTCAAAGAAAATTATTTTTCAATTATCTGAAATGTTTACACCAGTTGACTCCCAAAATAAATTTACTTTTATAAATTAGTTCTTTGATAATATGTAAAATATAGCATTTACTTTGGCTGACTGGAGTAAACAGAAGGATGAGACTAGACTATACCCTTGCTGATAGGTGTGCTGATCCCAAGTTGGGAAGGCAGAAAAGAATAATAATGTATTTTCATTAAAAAGAAAAAAAAACATTTTAAGTTAAAGAGTGTGCTGCTATTTGGAAGGATTGGGCGAGTTCTGAGCTACACTATTTGAAAGCAGGAAAACAGTTATTCACACAATCACAGCTGAAATAGACTGTAGATACCAAGGCTCTGAGAGGGACAGAATACCTGCCTGTCATCACACAGATAACATTAACAACCTTGTTTTTCCCATTTACCTTTATTTAAGAGTAGTGACAGGGATACACATATACTATGGAAACTGAGATGATTCATTACATAGTTTTTTGTGAAGAAAAAAATTGTATCTCGTACAAAAGAAAGTTTAACCATGATTTGCGATACTGAAAGACGGAAGTTTGTATGCATAATGAACCTTCTGCCACAATTGCTTGACATACCTAATTTAATCCTATACTACTACTCACTAAATAAAATCGTTAACCATACGGGGAAACTTTTATACATGTACCTTTAATTTCCTCTGAGAAGCATAAAGAAAATGAAAAAGAAGACAGTTAAAAAAAAAGAAAGCAAACAAACAGAAAATACCATGAAGGTCGAGAAATTCAAGTAGAAAACAACTGAAATAAACTCTACCTACCACATTCAACTGTTTCCTCATCTTAGAAAAGCCAAGGGAGGGAAAACACATATATTTAGACATTTCAAATTTATTGGATACTGACAAAGTTTATTTGTAACCTTAATTATATTAAAAGTTATTCTGTTAGGATGTTTTGTATTAATAAAAGTGAACAAAATTAATTGTGCTGTTTATGTGTCTTATGAAAATAACAGTGCCCTTTTGTTCTTGTTAATGGTTAATATTCAGTTTTATCCAGTCTTAGTGAGTCCACGTTTTAACTTGTCCATGTGTACAT
>LR753309.1:2502863-2521221 GCA_902729485.2 Mus minutoides
CTTTAAAGTTCAATTTAGCCTATGTGCCCATCAGTTAGTAAATGTGAAAAGCACATTTTTCCTAATGTCATTTTAAATTTTAAAATAAATATATTGTCAAAATGGTTGATCAGTAAATACAGTTTTAAACTGTGCTCTAGTCCATATGCTCAGACTGTATTCATTTTAGTAAAGTCACAGAGTGGTCATAGAGCTTATTGCAAGAAACCAAATGGAAGAAAATAACTAGGAAAAAAGTCAACATTTTTATTCAAAATAATACCTTGAAAAGGGAAATTTTATTTAATAGATTGGTTAACTTATAAATCAACACTTTCAATATGTTGAAAAAGCTTCATGGAAAGAAAACAAGCAAACGAAGAAAAGATCTCAGAAACAAGCAAGCTTGCTTGAAAATGCCTGTGCATTCTGTGATTCCAACAGTATCCTGACAGTCAATTATCACTGTTTCATGGAAGGTATTTTATCTTTTTTTTGGTTTTGTTTTTATTTTACTTGACACAAGTCACAGTCCCTGGCTGGACTATAAGGCAATCAGTAGACCAGGCTGGCAGAGAATTTAGTTTTGCTTCTGCCTCTCAAGTGCTGGGGTTATAGGTGCAAGCCACTGTTTGGTTCTCTTTATTCCCAGGTGTCAGCTGTACAGAGGTTACTGATGGCATCCCCCACGTTCCTATGCTGCACTTCAATCATGCTCCCCCAGTACTCCCTGTCCATCTTCCCATCTTCCCTTCTTCCCACCTACATCTCACACACGCCCCTCTCCCTTAGTTTACCATTTTGTTTTCTTAGCTTCAACCTGAGAAAATAAATGCTGTATTTGTTTTGGTCAAGAGGTTTATCACACTTTACATCATGATATGCCATTCTATCTTTTTTCTAGCAAATGACATCATTTCCTTCTTTATGACTTAGTAAAGACCTTGGTGTGCATGCATATATCACATTTCCCTTTTCCCACACATTTGTAGATGGGAGTCTAGACTGAACCTGTAACTTGGCTACCATAAATAGTACCATGTGGACATGGTACACATTCGGGAGACAAAGGACAACTCTATGATATTGGATCTCTCTTTCCACTTTTCGGTGCGTCCTGGGGATCAAACTCAGGTTGTCAGATTTGTATAGTGAGCTCCATTACCCACTAAGTCATCCTGTTGGCATAGTCCTCCATTCTTTTAGATATTTGGCCAACAAGTGATATAAGTGGTTGATATGGAAGTTTTACTTTTATTTTGATATTGAGTCTTGCTATGTAGCCTTGGAACTCACTAGGTAGCGTGAGCTAATCTTGTGCTTGCAAGGGTCCTGTTCTCCCTGTCTCCCAAGTTCTGCAACTATAGGCATGTGCCTCCATGACAGGTTTGTCTTTAATTTTTGAGGAACCACAACAAAAAGTACTTTTAAAAAGAAGCTTGTCTTCATGAATTAGTAATTAGATAGCAACTTAAGACTGACCAGGAGACTTTTCTTCAGCAGAGATTGGAAAATGTATTGGCAATATACACCAAGCAAAGCCCACCCAGAGTCAAGGTGTAGCATATCTCACAGCAGTGCTATACTGAGCAAATTAGAGGGATGAAAACCCCTCAAAGCTCTAAGAAGCAACAGTCACAGGAAGTGCCTCAGGGAAAGTGAACACCACTGAGTCACAACACTGGACGGCTTGACTTGACCACTGTTTTCAACTATGATAGGCAAAGATTATTATTCAGTCTCTTGACGATGAGCTACCCAAGTTAGGATTTATGCATGTTTCTCAGTATTTCTGACATGCTAAATGCATCCAAAACAAATAATCAGAAGACAAAGAATAAACGGCATGGTCAGAATTAGCAACCCCAGGCATTCGTGCATATAAAGATCATGCAGGACAACTTGAGCACCACTGTACTGTACATGGTAAGACACACCTGTAATCCATTATCCATCAGACTGAGGTTGAGGCCAATCTGGGCAACACAGTGAGAAACAGGCCAGGGCTAGAGATGAAGACCCCATCTCATCAAACATACAAATATAACAACAACAACAACAATTCCTGTAAAAATCTTATGAACTATTATAAAGTAGATTGCTAAATTCTGTTTGTTTTTTGCCAGAAATAATAGGATAAGTTGAATATTACAGCCCTGGCTAAAGACTTCAACATCATGGTAATCAGATGACAAAGGCTACAGATGTAAACAAAAATTTGGAATGCCAACAATCAACTCACAATAAGCATTTTATGTTACATATAGCATGCTCATTTCATATTGCAATAAGAGGTCATAAATTTACATGCTATATAAATTTATAAGGTCATTCCTCCATATAGTTATTCAGAAGGATGCTCTGATTTTTTTTCAGCACAGTAAAAACTAGACATATATATCCAACAGCAAGTTTGTGCTTAATGAATCTCATGTGAAAAAAAAAAACAAAGTATTCCTTTAGAATTGACAGGATTGAAAAAGGAAGAAAATATATACAGTACTGATCTCAGAAGAAAGCTAGGGTAAGTAATTTAATCTTTAGACAACTCCATGAGGTCAGGACTTTTAGCCCCATTATACAGACAGAAACACATCCATTCAGTGAAATATATATGATGTCAACCCAGAAGGCTAGCCATATATGTTTACTTACAAATGCCAAGTCTTTATATTAGAACCAGTTTGTAACTATTCAAGACAAGCTGCAGAACACTACCAATAGAGGGCTGGAACCTTACTTTCACTCCCTGTATACCACCATTACCTCCAACACTTCTCCCTCTTGAACTGTCCCAACAGTGCTTCTCTGGAGAGCCTGGGAAGGCTAGCACCTGCCCCATGTTATCAGGATTCTATGGTTTGCTGGCTTCAAGCACTGGAAGAACAGGAATAGGAAGCTATGAAACCACAGAGGAATGTCCACCAATGGAATTAGAGGACGCACTGTAAAGGCTGAAGGGGAGGATGCCATGAGCAGTGCACAGCGGAACTGCAGCCACCTCAGCAAGGTGGCATTGTTTTCTAAATCCCCTGAGCTTTCTGATTGCAGTCTTCAGGGAGTATGGCTAATCCATTACCACAGATCAGCCCCCTAACCACGTACAGATTCATTCTTATGACATGTCACTGGGTCTCTATGAATAACTGGCTTGGAACCCTTCAAACTAGAAGACTCTTCCCTGGACTTGTTGCAGAAGTGACACCATCAGCTATGCACAGAATCTACTACATCAGCACTGTGCAAACACCTGGATGTAAAATCCATAGCCTCGCTCATTAACACCTCTTTCCACAAAGCTGGGACCTGTGGAATCTTCCTAACAGTATTACTGAAGGTGAGGGTGTTATAGTTTGGACCCAGGATGCCAAAGGCCCACATTGCCAAGCTATAGGAGGAAGTAGAAGCTTTTTATAAAGGAGCCTAGTGGGAGGACTTCTGGATCCCAGAGTCATGTGCATGAAGGGGACAAAAGAATCCCCTTCCTCTTTGTCCTTTAAACACCCTAGCTATGATATAAACATCTTTGCTCCACATGCAACCAAGTCATGGCTTGCTCCTGGCCACAGGCCAAAACAAGGAGGTAGAGGGATTATGGACTGGACCCTCTAAAACTGTGAGCCAGAACCACAGCTTACTCTTTAGCACAGGTATTTACTTAGGTATTAGAAAGCTCACATAATGGAAAAATACTCAGAGGGACTTTTAAATTTTTATTTTATATTATGTGCCTCTGTGGGTATGTACATGTGAATGCATATGTCTGAAAGGTCACAACTGTTGGATTCTTCTGGAGCTCTAGATATAGGTGTGGGAACTGAACTTGGTGCCTCTACGCTAACTGCTGACTAATCTCTCTAGCCCCTGACAGGCACTATTTAAAACTGTGTTTCTATTCATAACAAATGCTACCAACATTAAGAAATGCTTGACTGTGGAGTCCCTTCTCCACCAACATAGTTGGTGCAATGACCTAAGCCGTGCTGCACCCAATGGCACCTGTTGTTTTGTTAATTAGGCTAAGAGAGCCCGGCTAGCCCCTGCAGCCAGGTTCTGCACATCTCCTAGGTCACCCGGCTCCACCCAGCTTACCAGAGGCCCACCTACGACCAGCCCACCTGCGCAACCTGCGAGATGTCAGGAGACTTCAGGGTTCCCGGCAAAGTCCAGAATGCCTGCCCAGAAGACTGGGGGCGGGGTTTCCCTTCCTTTATCCCCAAATGCTTGTCCACCATTAAACAGTCCTTCTAAGCAGAAGCAACCATGTAGCCTCAGAATTCTTCTTTCTTCCCCCACTCCCTTAGTTTCATTTCAGCTTTGGGCCAATCCTCCATGAACCCTGTCCACTGCGGGCAGTGGACCCCAACACTTGACAAAAGTCGGGCATGGTGGCGCATGCCTTTAATCCCAGCACTCGGGAGGCAGAGGCAGGCACACAAAATTTTTAACAGCATGGGAAATCTGTTTCTGAATTGACGCTATGGGTGTAAACACTTAACACACCCTAAGCACACGGAAGGCAGCATTAAGGTCTGTGCTCAAGTGAAGTTCTCTATTACAACAACATGTGGGTTTGAATACCAGCACCACATACAGGAAAGTAACACTGTTTTACTATGTTAAAACTTGGTCATTCAATATGATGGATTTATTATGCCCATAATGAGTTAGTCCTACCTGCTTTCAATGGATTCACCTCATCTGAAATTAAATATCTCCTTTTGCATCTACAAGCCTCAAGTCAAAATTAGGTAAAATGAAAGATTTTGTGATTTTTATGTTCTAAGTGTTAAAATGTCCAAAATTTTGCACATTTATCTTATGCCAAGAATTCTATAGAGCTATTTTTAAAATGAAGAATTTAAATTAATATTATCTAGTTTGCTGTATGAGAACTGTTGAGGTATTTATACTTTGATACCTGCAATAAGAAATTAGGTACTCCAAGGAGCTGAAGGGGTCTCCAACCCTATAGGTGGAAGAACAATATGAACTAACTAGTACTCCCAGAGCACACGTCTCTAGCAGCATATATAGCAGAAGATGGCCTAGTTGGCCATCATTGGGAAGAGAGGCCCCTTGGTCATGCAAACTTTATATGCCCCAGTACAGGGGAACTGGGTGGGTAGGGAAGCTGGGTGGGGGATGGAGGAGGGTTTAGGGGACCTTCAGGATAACATTTGAAATGTAAATGAAGAAAATATCTAATAAAAATTGAAAAAGAAATTAGGTACTAAAAATAGAAACCATACTTCTACAGTCTGCTATAAAATATTCTATGTGAAAAAAATATTTCCCTACTCATCCTTTATAAAGGTCATAGATACTAAATTTAAATTATATTATATTTGGATACAATTAGGATGACCATTATTAGCTAACATGACTATGCTTCAAGACAAAAGAAATTAACAATATTTCAAATAAAGAAACTTGTTAGTCCTTTTTACAAAATGAATAGAGATATGGGGATATAGCTCACTGGCAGAACACTTGCTCGCAAACACAAGGTCCTGGGTCCCATCCACAGCATGGGCCTGCATTTGAGTAAAGGGAGTTGATATATTATACTTATACATACAAATGAAGCACAAAATAAATTATTCCAACAGAATAATTGCAGGCTATTAGAGACACTTACCCAGATCTAGGACTTAAGATGTTGCCTCTTGGATATAATAACCAAAAAGCTGGTCATATCAAAGAAAGCCCATTGGACATCTAATTCTGTCCTTCTGTCTATGTTACCAGTACAGAGCTATTATAAAAAAACAGTGTGATGTTTTTTGATATAGTTTTTATTGTATAAACAATACTTCAAAATGGGGAGGAGGCAGAGAAGGGATGGATCTCTGTATCAAGCTCCCTATACTTTCATTGTAAGAGTTATTAGGTTTCAGGAATGGTTAGGAAGCAAACACTTTGTTTAAGAAGCCTGCTTTCTGGATATTACTAATATCTCTTGGTTGTTAAATGTCACACAACACTCAGGACCTTGTACAGAAATGCTCCTTTCAAAGCCTAGAGAGCTCATCAGTATTAATATATATTTTTCATAAAGTTACATCTTATTTTCATTGGCACTTGGAACAAGACTTTAGCACAGAGATAAACACAAAGATAACATGAATAGAATTTGCCTTCTTTTGCATCCCATGTTAATACTAACCAAGTCACTGTGCCGTTCTAGAATTATCTTCCATCAAGGTTTCCAGTGATTATGATATACTTAGGATCAAATAAGGAGTAAAACTACGTGCCATAAGCATTCACACAGTGATAAGAGATAACAAAGTGATTTAATGTGTCATTACACGGGGATATTTAGTACTTCACTCTATGATGTACTTCCCTGGATCTCAAGCACACTTAAAATTTTAGGTAAAAAAACCAGTTAGGAACTGTGGACATAGCTCAGTCAGTAGAGTGTTTTGTGATATGCACATCACCCTGGGTTTCATGCCCACCCTTCCTAAGGTAACCATGTGTTTCTGTACATCTATATTCCCAGCACTCAGGAAGGGGGGGGAGGAGATCAGGACTTCAAGATTACCCTTGGCTGTTGAAAAAGTCCAAATCTAGATGGGATTACACAAGAGCCTAGCTCAAAATTCTTGTCTCCTTATTGTATTTTTTTCCATAAAGTTACAAATCACATCTTCTAAGGTTCCTTTTCTAAATGATCTATTTTTGTGTATGTGTGTATGTCTGTGTTCATATCTGTGGGTATCCAAGAAGAACATGTTGGATCTACTGATGCTGGAATAAGAGGCAGCTGTGAGCTTAGAACCAAATCTGGTCCTCTGCAAGAGCAGCACATGTCCACTGACATCATCAATTACTTTTCTTCGAGCATTTAACATCATTTCTACCGAATTTCTACTTTCTTCCTAGAATGGTCCTGTAACGTGGAAAAGGTTGTGACAATAGGGTTTCTCATTCTAAAACTCAGCATATGAACAGGCAGTTCTAACAAAGTACTACATGGAGAAAAAAGAACAACAGAGTTTAACATGTTTCTGAATTCAGAGCTAATGCAACCATTTCTGTAGACAACGGCCACTGGAATTTCAAGCAGAACTTCAATCTTGGAGAATAAAAGATACTGGCTTTCCTCAAGATTCACAGAAAACTATTCTCTCTGAGAAATGCTATTTTTAAATAGATGCTGATGGATAATTTGGATAATCTTGGGCAGAATTTCCTATCTCTTAGTGAATAACACATCTCTCAGTGAATAAAAAATCAAGGTCCAAAAGGAGGGAAATTCAGAACACTAACCTTAATTTCAGCACTGGGGAGGCTGAGATAGAAAGCCCACACGATTGACACTAAAATGGGACACACTGTGAGACCTTGTCTCAAAAACCCAAGAAGAATGGGGAAGGAAAGGAAGAAAGGGAAGAAAGACAAATGGCAGAAGTAAATTTACTCCTTGTTCTGTAGTGCTGAGACTGGAAGCCCAGGCTGAGAGCTGGGCAATGCTCTACCACACAGGTATGCTCCTTAAGTATGTGAATGGGACTCAAAAACAAATTCAACCAACCAAATAAATAAATTAAGATGATAATTTTGTAAAGATACCTCTTGAAATAAATACTTATCAGATTCAAATATTTAAATATTAACATAAAAATAAAATGATGACAATGAATAAAAAAACCTCCATTACATCTCGTGTTTACACCAACACTCTACAAACACACACACACACACACACACACACACACACACACACACACACACACTCAAATCCACACACATTTATACCAAGTTGAGAGAGCAATTAAAAAGCTATCCCTTCTACGTATTTCCTTGAAGAAACATATACTTAGTACATTTTCAAAATAAATGACAATTCCTAACTATTTCAAATGGTATGGTTCTAAGCTGACTACAGTTCAAAGCTGAATACATTTTCAAATTTGAGTGTAGTCTCATTTTCCTCACTGTTTAGTGGCATATTTCATCTAAAAAGCACTGAATATATTCCAACCATGCAAATTCCCCACAATGTCCAGGCTCAGTTCCTCAAAGATGGAAGAGCTAAGTATTAAAAGTGACCACACTTAGGAACACTGCAGCATTGAGTTTCAGGCCTTCTGACCTCTTAGAACTCCATATGTATTAGAAGGAGAGTATCTTCCCCCAACCCAGACTGAACAGCAGCAAAAGCAAGCAGGCTTTGCTTCCCACTGGCTTGAGATTTACTCTCAGCTGTAGTCTGGCTTCCTTACTATGTGATTCCTGGGCTGTAAGTGTCTACAAACTGAAGGAAATAACAGGAGATGTGAAAAATGCAGCAATACTAAAAACAGATGTTGGGATAAAATTTCTGGGCCATTTATTTGTTCCTTTCACTTTTTAACATGCAATCTGTATGATTTTTTTTTAAAGGGAGGGAGGTTTTTTTTTCTCTCTTTAAATGCCCAGACACATGGAACATTTACAGAGATGAAGTGTACGAGATGGAAACCTGAGGGGGTGAAAGAGGGAAATAAAGAAAAGCAGAGGGAAGGATGAACTAAAAGAAAAAATGTCCCAAGCCCTCTCTTCTTCCGTAGTTGTATACAATCCTCCTTCTTACTCTCATTTTCTTCCATCCAGTCTGGTGGGAACTTTTGCACACAAGATGAAGTTCACAGTTGTGATTTATAAATAAAAAGGAATTAAGAAGTATGGATGTTCTTAGGCACAAATGCTTTTGTGCCCAAGAAAATGATAGTTTTATTTTTTTTGTCACTAATTTTTACTGAGAAATATTTATTCCGAACTCCCTGATTTGGGGGTGGGGGAGCAGAGCTGTGCTGTAGTTCTATTATGCAGCCTGTAAGCACTGGAAGTTACTGATGGCTGTCTCAGACACTGAGTCGCACATTACAATGAACAACCTACCACGTTTTCTTCTTGCAAAGATATCACATTACTGTGCATTACTTCTTACTTCTGTGTTGGGTTTCTGAGAAATAACCGTCCAAGAGCTACTGCAGGATACCATCACCCCTCCTCCCCAGAGCACCTGCTTTAACAGTCAGAAACCAATAGCAGGATCAGGTTACTGTGCATTCTTATTAACAAACTTACATGATTTCGTGTTGGAAAGTTTCAGAGGCTGAACTACTATTTCTGGTCGTCTCAGAGCCAGTCTCCTGGGGGAAGAAAAGGGCAACAATGTGCCTATGAACTTTCAGCGCAGGTTCAAGGTTAACACAGCACCAAAATATAAAATCTTGAAAAAACTTAAGAGAATATCTTCAAATTAACTAAATCCACAATTTTAAATTACCCCACCTTTCCTGAAAGAACTCTTCGCTTTTCCATCTTTCCTAGCAGCACACACCCAGATATTAATGTGTGAGTGTCTGCTGGTTTCACAACAGAACCCCAAGAGGACCTGGTACTGCCATATTACTTTTAGTCATTATTCATACAGTTAGACAAAACAGAGCTCCAAATCCAAACCCAAGGGATAACAGATTCGCAGGCAGGGTTTGCAACTCATTTTTATCATAACTGCTAGAGTGATATTCTGCAGGACACAAAAAGTCATTTGAAGAAAGGTCACTGCATTGTGCTGGTAGCTCACCGTTCCTGGAAGTGCTTGGAGGGAATCAGGCCCGCTCTGGGGTTGGCATCTCCTTCATGCTTAGCCTGCCACCATGTCACATCATCTTGACTCATAATCTGAAGAATGTCCCCCTTCCTGAAAGACAGCCCTGCCTCTTTGCACGGGATTGCCTTGTCTACCATAGGATCGTAGTCAAAGAGGGCTTTGATAAATATCTGGGACAGAAGGAAAAATGGGAGAGGGAAATGTATCTGTCTGCATTCTTGCAACTTAGACTTTAGAAATGGTAATTTTCAAAGCCGATATGTATTAGTTGAAAAAAAAAAACCTTTTAAATCACCCACCCTAACAATATTTTAAAGACTCACCTTGCCTTCTTTAGAAGGTGTCTCCTCTTTGGTGCTGGGTATTATCTTAAATGTAATTGCTCCCTGGGACTGACTCTGGTATCAGGGATCAAAGAAAAGGTCATTGCTAGAGGTAAGGAGAACATACGACAGACAGGTAGGGAGCCAAACACATCTAGGATTTATTGTCTTGGTATTATCCTTAGAAGAAGCCAGAAAACTAAGTCTGTAGAAATTCTGGAAACATGAGACAGCTCTAAAGTGTGTCAAGTCAGCTCAAGATCACATTTACACTTTTACAACCTGTGCACTTAAGGCATCAATACATCTACTGCCATCCACTCTTGTGTTATGTCAAAACAGACACAGGCACACAGTATGAATGAGGCTTGAAATGAGTGCAATAGTTAGTGACCAGAACAGATGACACAAAGATAAGATCCTGACATCAAGCATTGGTATCCATAATTGGTGAAATAAAAACCTGATACCAGATACTGTCCTTTCTGCGGTTATGAATATGGGTGAGATTCACTTGGCAGCAATATGCATTGGAAAAGCAACTAATCACAGCCAGGTCAGTTTTATTCTGGTAGGAAGGTAAACTGTGTGTGTAACAAATCCATTGAAAGATTTAAAGACAGACTGAATGTCTATTCCCATTTAATTAAAACAGTAATCCCATGAACCACAGATACTCGCTGATTGTTTCAGACCAAGGCAGACCTCCTTGTCTATATAAATGTTATACATTTATAAATGTTAGTGGACATCAATAAAGACGTCTGTTGGAGCTATTCAGTCATCTTTCTATTGCTATAGGTTTGTATTTTTATCTTACCCCTTACCTGAACTTAAGACTTAACAATTCCTATGACTAAAACTGTTTCATTCAAGTTTGGGCACTATGAGAGTGGGTCAGAAAGAGCCTCACACCAGCAGTTCAAAGGCCATGTTCACACTGACCGAAATTCCGCAGTTATTATAGCCTCATTCTCCTCTCAAGGAACATCATCAGCAGGTTGTTACTGCTGCCGACATTCGCTTCGTGAAGGAGCATATTGACACTAGACACAGAAGCACTTCTAAGCATGTGAGCAGCACTCTAAATCTGAAGGGCTCCATCTAAACCAGGCTGAGAAGCCTAAGATCTACAAAAAGGTAAGAGCTTACCAAAATCTTTATTACTTCCTCTGGCCTCTTATCTTCCACTGGGATCCCATTCACTTCCCTCAGCTCATCACCCACGTGAATGAGACCTGACAAACACAAACCCAGTGAGTGAGCAGAGCCACAAAACACACTGTGACTTGTGACTGTTCCCAATATTCAACTGGCCGCCATTCATCAGAGTGACTTCAGTGCCTAAAGGAGGCCTTCACACCTCAAACGCTTCGATTTTGCATGTCTCTAATGATGACTATTTGCACAAGCAGATAACAGGACCCTGGTCTCTATCTAGAAATGCTAATGACTGATACCTTAGAAAGTAATTTATTTTTATTATTTAGTATTTTCATTTGATATGTCTGTGTACATGTCACGCATATCATGTTTGCACAGATATGTGTCTATTTGTATGTACACAGACCAGTGCTCAAATCTGGCATCATAACTTAAGAGAGAAACTACCTTGTTTGAGAAGGGATCTTCCACTGGCCTGGAACACACCTAGATCTGTTTACACTGGTTGGCTTCCAGAACTCCCCAGAACTGGGATGATAAGCACATTTCACCACACTTGGATTTTAATATATGTTGTTGATAAAACCTGGTCCTCACACTTGTACAACAAACATTTTTCTAATTAAGCCATTCTCCCGGGACCTAAAATTTGTAAATTCATTTTAAAAATTGCATGCACTAGGGTTGGAGAGATGGCTCAGTGGTTAAGAGCACTGACTCCTCTTCCAGAGGTCCTGAGTTCAATTCCCAGCAACCACATGGTGGCTCACAACCATCTGTAATGGGATCTGATACCCTCTTCTGGTATGTCTAATCACAATGTACTCATATATATAAAATAAATCTTAACAAAAATTGCATGCACTAAGCAGTATGTATCAGAAGGAGTAAAATGGATCGTAATATAACTTGTAGATGAGAGCTCTATCTCTGTGGTAGAAACACTTAACTAGAATGGCCAAGGTCATAGGTTTGACCTCAGTACTGTGGAGAAAACTTGGGAAGACTGCATAAACTAAGACCATGAGGGAGATTCATCTACCATTTATCTGTCTGGTGTCTACATTACAACATAGTGAGGAACATCTTGTTCTTGGTTCTGCTTTATTGGATCAAAAGACTTAATTACTCTCAGAACACAACACAATTTGTTTTTATTCAACGAATAAAGAAGCTCTTACCACTTCTATCTGCAGCTCCTCCCCGCATGATTCGGGCCACAATGATTGCTCCGGTCTGCTCATCTTTTTTAATGGTAGCACCCTTTCAAAAAAAAAAAAATGGTGAGAGAAGAAAAAAGGCATTTGTGAGAAGATTTGTTAAAATGGGTTGTAAGACAGAGGTGTGAAATAACTCTTACCTGGAACAACTAGAGACTACTACAAAAGGAAACAGGTCAGGAGAGCAAACATACCAACTGTCCTTCAGATACTCCTTAGAATGTACAAAACTCAAGATACATGCCACTTAGTACTTCAGCACAATTAAAAATATATACAATCTTAAATCTCTTCCAACTCATACAAAACATTTTCTTCTTTAAACTACCTTAGATTGCTTTACTTTGGAATACTTGCTCATTTCATTTTGTCCTTATATCACATGATAGGAGGCTGGAGAGATGATGGCTCAGTGGTTAAAAGTATGTAGTACTCCTACAGAAGACCAAGGTTCAATTTCCAGCACCTATATGGTGATTCACAACCAACTGTACCTCCAGTCCCAGAAGATAAATGTAGCAAGAATACTTGTGACACAGACATACATCATGAAAACAAAATATCCCTTTGGATAATCTGGGTCTTTTGTTTTGTTTTGTTTTTCCTGAGATCCATAACAGAATCCACCCAGGGCTCTGGAGATTAGGGCATGACTTCTTTGGGTGAAAATGGGGCATTTTCCATTATCCCAGGTCCCTTGCTGCAGCTCAACACCATAGGAATTCTAATGCCAAAATAAACAGTTCTATTTATATTGTCAAATGTTAGGTGCCAGGTTAATTTCTCTTCATTATTTTAAAATAAATCAGCTTTCCAGAATAGCTGTAAGCATAATTTTCAACTGCATCATTTAATTTCTAATCAGGCATACTTGGCTATATGTTAAATGTTTTCTTTCACCTGTCAGTAGGTTATATTTCAAGGTCATTGCTATTAAAAAGCAGTATAATGCCTATTATTTTATTTGGACTTTTCTTAGTTATTCTAATTCATCTCCTCTGGATGCAGATGTCCTATTTATCTTTACGGTGTAAGGGCTCAGAAGAAGCATATCTTAAAGAGAAGTATAGTGCTTTACGCTCATCTGATTTGGCTCCCTGTGAGATCTACTCATGTCTGAAGTTAGATGCAGAACAGTCTCACCAGGGGCTCTCGATTTTTGACCAGGCGGATTATTTTCACAGAGTCTTCCTCATCATCAATATCGTCAGGCACGGGAGGCAATACAGGATCGTAACTCTTTTGAGCCACAGTATCATGTACTGACAGCAAAGCCTGTAACATCAAAGGTTCATAAAACATTTATCAGATATGAAACCACAAATACATTGAAGAACAAATAAAGACCAAATAGTACTGTGCTCTTGTCATATTGATTGTAAGGAAACCATTTGAAGCAGGGTGTCTTCAGCTCAGGGGGTGGGGGTGGGGCAGTCCTGTGGGATTATGAAAGTCAGACCTACTAAACTGCACCTGCACCCCCACTTCCAGTACCACTGACATATGGCATCAATCTGCATCACTTTTTCTTTTCTAACCTGTATTTTCTCTAGTAATTCCTCTAGGGTTACAGCTGGGGCAAATGTCATCGGTATTCCTTTTGGAAAAAATGAGGACACAGACACATTGCCAATGAGCAGACAGAAGCTTGAGATACTGTCCATGTTTTCTTTAAATGTTAAAAACATCTTTGTATATGACTGTGAAACATATATGCATGTATGTATGTTTGTGCATATGTATGTGAGCGCACGTGGGGCATGGGTCCATTTGTGTGCATGTGGAGGCCTGGGGTTAATATCAGGTGTCTTCCTTGATCCCTGTCCACTGTATGTACAGAGGCTGGGCTTTTCTCTGAACCCAGAGATGAACAATGCTTCAGCTAGTCTGGCCAGCCAGCTTCTTGGGTGAGCTCTTCTCTGCTTGCCTTGTGCTGGGATTATAGGTAACTGCCACATCCTTTTATAACATGTTTTGATCTAAACTCTGGTCTTTCAGTCATGTGACACTGAGACATATGGGTGTTTTCATTTATGTTTATTTTTTCCCCTAAACTGTGGATGTAACTCAGTGCTTGTTCAGTGTCTGTGAAGACCTGAGCTGACTCTTAAACATTGCATAAACCAAGTGTGGTGGTACATGTCTATAATCCCAGCACCCAGGAGGTAGGGGCACAAAAATCAGACATTCAAGGTCATCTTCCATATAAAATGAGTTTATACATAATATCCTCTCCTCTCCCTCATATGTATATGCATATGCATGTGTGTTTGTATACATTTTTTTCTCCTATCAACAGAGAATTGGTCAATGCCATTATTCACTGGTTTCTGACTTTTTGTGTAATGGGTACATATTAAAGAATAAAAGTGTATTATAACAGTGTCTCATATAGATCAATGAGGGGAGAAAATGTTGGAACTCTGCATGTCATATTTCAGATTAATGCATCTGAGAGGTCTCACTTGCTGCACTATCCATACTGGATTCTAGCTAGAGCCCTAGAGATCATGTTCTCTCCTCTTTCCTCTAGTCAGAACATCCAGTCCATAGCTTACTAAATATACTTCCCAAATATATTCAAAACCTATTTTAATCTTCCTAATCCAACTAAAAGATGAGCAAACTATACAACTGTTCCTGTAAAGTTTGATGGGAGCTATCATACTACTGATTTCATACAGTCTGTGGTAAATGTCATTCTACAAAACCAAGGGGAATAAGATGGGACAGACTACATCACCACTGCCATCCCTCTTTCTTCATCTTAAATAATCCCTTTTCATTGAGGCCTGGCCAAAACATCCATTACAGAAGGATGCTCCTTGGTTTATTTAAAAAGTGTGTTTGCTTTTATTATTCTATTTTTATCTTTGTATGTGTTTGTGTGTATAATGTACAAACATATACACTATAGCACAGGTGTGGAAGTTAGGACAACATCTGCTGTCAGCCATGGCCCTCCACTGTGATGGAGAGAGACTTGTTCTCTGGTGGGTGTGCATACCAATCCAGCAGACTCAACAGCTTCTGAATGCTTCGGTCTGCAACACACTACCATGCCTGGCTTTACATGCTTCTAGGGGTATAAGCATTTAAACACCAAGCTATATCCCCAGCCCCATTCTTGGGTTTCTTGACCTCAGTATTGTATTTGCCTATGCATAATTAGAATTGTTCATGTATTATATTTGATATTTTATACCATTCCACTGCTAATATTAGTTTCTGGGATGGCAAAATGGTATCAATTTTTAAATTAAACAATTTTAATAACTCTAATATATGCACCAATTGTTCTTTGCATCTCAAAGGACTGAGTCCAAGAGTCACACTAATATCAAAGTCCTCAGATGCTCATGTGCTACATAAAATGGTATGATACATGCACAAGCTTATGTGTATTTTTTACATGCTTTAAAACACCTGCAGATTCCTTTCACTCAACACAATGTAAATACTATGGAAATAGTTGTTGTACTGTACTGTTTAGTACATAGTGACAAGAAAAGAATTGTTGTATGTGTACAGTATATGTTCAACATTTTCCAAATATGTTCAACCAGGGACTGGTGGAATATGCCTTTAAAACTCTGACTTCAATCAATCAATCTTTCTCTCTCTCTCTCTCTCTCTCTCTCTCTCTCTCTCTCTCTCTCTCTCTCTCTCTCTCTTAATACCTAGCCTCAAATATTTCATTTAACAACAGGAAAATGATGAAAACAGCCTGCACAGCTTGCAACAACCTCTGCGGCCTGCACAGGGCAAGGACAGCTCCTGGGTTTTAATCAAGGGAATCCTCATGATGGTTAAAAATAAACCAAAGATCTTTCCTCTGAGCCCAGCAGACGCAGCTAGGGCCTGCCCTGAGCTTCACACACCCCAGGACTTTAAGATCGCATCCGGGTTACCTGTGAGTGCAGTGCAGAGGTGGTGTTGGGAGCAGTGGGTCAGCAGTTGCCAGCAGGGGCAGGATCCAAGAACTCCGCCCCACCTGAGGCTGGGCCTCTCCCAGCCAGAGCACCCCCCCACCCTGCCATCTTTCCACTGAGCCCAGCAACTCCCAGAACTTTAAGATCACATCAGGACCTCAGGGCTCGGGCCTCAGGCTCTGTGCACTCTCTTAGGCTCCTTCGGGACCCTCCAAGCTATCTGGGGACCTCAAGTGAGCAGGGGGACAAAGCTTCTGTTCTAGCCCAATCTCCTGGAACCTGAGACACCAGCAGGGAGATTGATAGTGGCCCAGGGCAGGACAACCCCTCCCTTCCAGTCTGGTCCAGCCAGCCCAGCAACAGCCCCGGTCTCAGGCCACAGGTGCTGTGCACTCTCCTAGGCTCTTTCGGGACTCCCCAAGCTATCTTGGGACCTGAGGTGAGCAGGTGAACACAGCCTCTGTTCCGGCCCAATCTCTTGGAACTTGAGACATCAGCCAGGAGATGGATGAAGGCCCAGGGCAGAACAGCGGGTCCTTTCTGGTCTGCACCAACACCGGGTCTACTTGGGCAGAGATGGCCGGAGGCAAGCTTAAGAACAGAAGCAACAGAATCCAAGGGTACTTGGCATCACCAGACCCAAACTCACCCACCACATCTACTCCTAGATACAACAGCACACCAGAAAAGCAGGACATGGATATAAAGTCACTGGTCATGATGATGATGGAGGACCATAAGAAGGAAATACAGGAAAACACAGATAAACAACTAGAAGCATTTAATGAGGAAAAACTTAGAGAGTTACAGGAAAACACAGATAAACAACTAGAAGCATTTAAAGAGGAAATACTTAGAGAGTTACAGGAAAATAATACCAAACAGGTGATGGAATGGAACAAAACCATCCAGGACCTAAAAATGGAAGTAGAAACAATTAAGAAAAACCCAAAGGAAATAACCCTGGAGATAGAAACCATAGGAAAAAAATCAGGAACCATAGATATGAGCATCAGCAACAGAATGCAAGAGATAGAAGAGAGAATCTCAGGCACAGAAGATTCTATAGGGAGCATAGACAAGACAATCAAAGAAAATGCTAAATGCAAAAAGATCCTTACACAAAATATCCAGGAAATCCAGGACACAATGAGAAGACCAACCTTAAGGATAATAGGAGTAGATGAGAAGGAAGACTATCAAACTAAAGGGCCAGCATATATCTTCAACAAAATAATAGAAGAAAACTTTCCATACCTAAAGAATGAGATGCCCATAAACATACAAGAAGCCTATAGAACTCCAAATAGGCTGGACCAGAAAAGAAATTCCTCCCAACACATAATAATCAGAACAACATATGCACTAAATAAAGACAGAATATTAAAGGCAGCAAGGGAAAAAGGACAAGTAATATATAAGGGCAGGCCTATCAGAATTACTCCAGACTTCTCACCAGAGACTATGAAAGCCAGAAGATCATGGACAGAGATTATACGGACACTAAGAGAACACAAATGCCAGCCCAGGCTACGATACCCAGCAAAACTCTCATTTACCATAGACGGAGAAACCAAAGTATTCCACGACAAATTCAAATTCACACAATATCTTTACACAAATCCAGCCCTTCAAAGGATAATAACAGAAAAACACCAATACAAGGACGGAAACTCTGCCCTAGATAAAGCAAGAGAGTAATCCTTCAACAAACCTAAAAGAAGAAAGCCACAAGAACAGAATCCCAACTCTAAAAACAAAAATGACAGGAAGCAACAATTACTGTTCCTTAATATCGCTTAATATCAATGGACTCAATTCTCCGATAAAAACGCATAGACTATCAGACGGGCTACACAAACAGGACCCAACATTTTGTTGTCTACAAGAAACACACCTCAGGAAAAACGACAGACACCACCTCAGAATGAAAGGCTGGAAAACAATATTCCAAGCAAACGGCCCAAAGAAAAAAGCTGGGGTAGCCATTCTAATATTGAATAAAATAGACTTTCAACCCAAAATTATCAAAAGAGACAAAGAGGGGCACTTCATACTCATCAAAGGCAAAATCTTCCAAGAGGAACTTTCAATTCTGAATATCTATGCTCCAAATGCAAGGGCAGC
>LR753309.1:2528341-2579625 GCA_902729485.2 Mus minutoides
TCATGTGTTTAGTAAGTTGTATCTTGGGTAGTCTAGGCTTCTGGGCTAGTATCCACATATCAGTGAGTACATGTTATGTGAGTTCTTTTGTGATTGGGTTACCTCACTCAGGATGACACCCTCCAGATCCATCCATTTGCCTAGGAATTTCATATATTCATTGTTTCTAATAGCTGAGTAGTACTCCATTGTGTAAATAAACAAATGCCATTTTCTAGCTAGAATAATGTCTATATTGTTAGCCGATTGCCCTTTAAACACTATTAGACAGAATAGCAAAATATTTTATTTTTCATCTGAAACACTGTCTTGCTAAGGAATCTAACCGGCTTCCTGCAGCTCACCTCACCCTGCCATGGCTGATGATAACTAATAACAGGCAGTATAAAACCAAATGAAGCACTCTTCAGAGCATTGTCTGACTGAAATCCCCTTCCCAAGCATGTTAATACCAAGCAACATTTTCTCCAATCTTGCCCTGCTTTGGAATTAAAATTTAACCTCCTCGACCATTACAAATCAGTTAGCCTCATTGTGCTATTTATAGTCCATTCACTCATTGCAGGCATGTGCTCATACATTTTCTCTAGGGATTAGACATCATAGTTTATAGATATTCTCCTTCCACTCTGATTCATCACTGACTTTTTTAAAATGTAAATTTAAGAGCAATTATAGCATGGCCCCAAAAGACATTTTTCACAGAGGGTAAAAACAGGTTTTTCACCTTGGAGGATTTGGTGGTGGGCAATCAACATGATCAAAATATATCTTATGAAATTCTTAAGGAATAAAATAATATTTAAAAATAAATCCCACCCAATATCCTATAATTATCAGTAACCATCCTACAATAACCCTTTGTTTAATTCTGAGATCCAGATAAGATAGTAATTTATACATAATGGCAGCAGTGTCTGGTCCAAATGTTTACATCACAGGACTTGACAGAATCAAATTCTGTAAATTCATGACTTCAGACTGCAGAGAAGACTATGAATCTCCTTCTCTCGCTACATCCCATCTATAGGAAAGATAAGTGATCAAATCAGGACACAGTAAAAAGAGAACCAAGGTCTGGCTACCAAGGTCCTGCAAGTTTATATCTGAGAACTGCTCCACTCTGTAACATGGAATGGGATTCTGAAACATGAATCAGTATGAAGGACAGGAAGTGGGGACACTAAGTGAGGAGAAACAGGGAGGCTGAAATCCTCCTCCTATAATAAACTATCTATTATCAATTAGCCATGAAGAATGAATCATGCAAACAATCCAGGCCATACACTGGGCCTCTGTCCTGCACCCACTAGATCATATGAATTCACCACATCAATGAAAACCTGACTTTCAAGGCAAATCATTCTTGTCAACTCTGACTGTGGCTCGCCATTACAGTCCTATACTGTTGCACCTAAAGATGGAAGCATGAAGCAACTTGCCCAGAGGCCCCTCGAGCACCCTTGAGAAGACATGAGCCCTTGAGAAGACATACGCCACAGGCGCTTCGTGTTCTCACCTTGACATTGGGTTTTGACAGCAGTTTCAACAGCTCTCTGATCTCACTGTTTGGTAGCTTGTTCTGTAGCTCTTCAGTCAGCTGCAAAGGAGATTACATCAACATGAGTAACAGTTCGCAGAACGCCATAAGGTTTACTGTGTCACGACTGAATGTTTGCTTTTCAGAGCTACAGGGTAAGTCAGCACAGAATGAAGCAGGCCATCAATCTGCACTCTTCTTTCCAGGCCAGGCTAAATGCAACTGGAGTAATCCCACCAGCCAATTCACCTTCTGATTTACTGCCAGGAGGGCAAATCCCAGCACTTCATCTCTGTGAATGGTCTTCTGCACACAGACAAAGGGCCATTTGTAAAAAGGACTGCATCAACTTTGACAGTGTACAAAAAAAGAGAAGACAGCTCCTGGATGAGGTGATGAAACTCTCAGGGTTTCCAGAAACCCACAGTAGCTGTGCTATTCAGAGCTGGGGTAAAAAGACCTTGAATACTCCTAACAGGGTCAATGGCCTGTATTTTTTATTATGTTTCTGTATACAGCCTATAAAGTCTATTAAATAGGAGCCGGGTTCATCATGAACCCAGAACTATTTGGCAACTACTATGGTATCCAAAACACCAGCGGTACTTTATTTATCAAAAATTTTTTATCAAGGATGCCTAGGTGTTGGTTCAAAGAAAAAGACTTTGAACTTTGACATCACTCATGTTCTACACTAAAAAATATGGAATGTTCTCCCTTGCAAAGAAATATGTTGAGGTGAGAGACAAGCTAACTGCCTGAGTCGATTCTTATGAAATGTGCATGTGTGTGCATGGGTACTAACCACAACCCATAACATATATAATTCCCATTTGCCAACTTAAACAAGGTAAATGTAAAAACAAACAAACAAAAAAACAAAAAAACTTCTAGTCAAATTTAGACTATAAGAACATACACATACACACATGAATCAAAATTAAAAAGGGATTATAATTATGGAATATATGGTGTTAATGGTATACATATATGCATGCATGTATATTCTGGCAGGACAAGGTGGCTCTTATCTAAGAAAGAGGATCTTTATGTAAAGATACAATATACACAGAAGGCAAAATCAGAGAAAATTGATAGATTTATCAATAACACCTCAAACCTGCTTTTATTTTATTAAGATATAAATTTTGACCTACACAGATAGCTCGTTACTCACTACATACATTTGTTTTAATATTTAAGTACACCATTCTAGAAAATTAAATCCCACGGTTTGTCATAGCTACACAGATTCTAATGTGCTTACTTGTGGAGCTTCTGCACCCTGAACCCATGGGCCACATAGTTGGGACACACTCTCACACTAAGTGATATTCCCTGCCTTGAATTCTTTCTGTTTGTTTGTTTGTTTTAAACAATCAAAAGCAAAATTGGGGGCTAAAGAGATGGCTCAGCAGTGAAGAGTGTCTACTGTTCTTCCAAGAGACCTGAGTTTGGTTCCCAGCACCCACATCAGGCAACACACAACTGCTTGTAACTGCAGCTCCAACATCCTCTTCTGGTACACACACATACAAACACACACACACATAAATCCCTAAAGGAAATTTTTATAATTTGCTTAGGAGGGGGCCACTAGTTTCCACAGAAACATTTCTAAGACCTCTCTGGGGTCTGTGTTTTGATGTTGGTTTTTAAGGCTCTTATAAGTTGCAACTGCAGCAACTCATCTTTACACCTTTATTCACCTTTGGTGCACAAGTACACTTCTTTGTGGGACATGTGTTAAAATACACTCATGTCCACAGAGGACACAAAAGGTTTGTGCCTGAGAACCAATCAGCTACAATTTGGTTGTTTAAAGTCAACTTTGGAAGCCAGTTGACTTGTATATTTTATTAGGGCCCCAACACTCTACAACACTGAATTATGGTTTGCTTTATGGCAACAAGAGCCCCACTGAAAAGCAACAAATAAGTTGTAGTAGTCACCACACACATCAACCCATTTGCTTTGGAGCTCCGAGTGCTTAGAATCTATCCAGGTGGATTCTCTATTCATCTGAGTCTAAGAGTTAACAGTGGGAATCAGCAAGTGAGTTCCCCTTCCAAAGGCTTAAAATGAAATTATAGAGACAGGAAATTAACTACTCCATCAATGCCAAACGCTTCTTAATTTACTTTTGGTTATAAAGGTAATTTGGAATGGTCTAATATTCATAAATCATTACTATGCTATATAATTCATTTTAAAAACAATCCTGCCTTTTATGGATTTAATATGCCCAGTTTCTATCCTAGTATCTGTCATTTTTGGTACTGTCAGCAATGTAACTATCTCATTTGTCTTTATTTCTCCAAAGCATTCCCCTTGTGTGACTTTCACAGAACACTGATGCCAGGCAGTTTTTCTCTGCACAGAGTTTGAAGCCTACAATTTCTATTACATAGACACATAATTGTGCATAATACCAGGGCACCTCTATGCACAATTTTAGAAAAAAACACAAGTGTGGTGATGACAGAGATTTGGGAAACATTTGCAACTTCTTCTAGTTTTCACTCAAAATCGCACACATCTGTCTGCAATGGGGTGGGAGCCACTTGGGGCAAACCCAGAAAGGCACACTCACATCATCAGCCAATGCTGCTGCACCCTGGAGAATGGGCAACGGATTCTGCTTCTCATAGCAGTGAAGTTTTTCATGAATCTGGAAGAAAATGAAAGTAGTATGAGTTCACCTGCTGGCAAAGAATTCCAGACACTTTCACTATTCTGAACAGAATCAGGTCTCTCAATCCCCTTCAAGTCATGCGTTTGAATTGACCTAAAGATGGCAGACATGTGTATGCAATCCATCCATTACTACTATGGATCAAATGGCAAAACTTTCTTCAGACAGAACACATAAAAACACTAAGTCCTTGTTTCTCTTCCTAAACAGAACCCACTGTTTGAAAGCTACACAGCCCCAAGATTACAAGTCTCCTTTGTAGCTTATGCTTCCACAAAACAACAAAAGAGCAAACAAAACAAAACAGTAACAAAAAAAATCCCATCAACTATGAACAAGGCAAAGCAGTAAACAGCAGCCCCGTTCTGACAGGCGGGTGTGCCGGAGCTGCAAACGGTAGAAACAGGCGCTGGGAGCTGCTAACACCAGGTACACAGGCGCCTTACCCAGTGTGTTGTCCCAACAACTTGCTTTGTTACCCACCCCCACCCGATTATTGTCACTTCTCAAATTCAAAGCTCAAGGAAATTAAGGGATTTCTCTTGACTACAGACATCATCACTGTTTGTGTTAAATCACACCACACCCCGTGCTGTAAAACAGTAATGTAAGTTCACCTGCTTAAATACGTTCACTATTGTAAACAGAATCAGTTCTGTAAAACAAGGAAATAATATTAAAAAGTAAAAATAACCCTTTTCATGTCCCATCATGACCTAAGAAACACAAGCAAGAATATATTTTAAAGCAATATTAGGCAAATCCAGTTTCTTTAAAAATATCTGAGCTAGAGATATGACTCAGCAGTTAAGAGTGCATGATACTCTTGCACAGGGGACTCAAGTTTGAATCCCAGCACTCAAATCAGGCACCTTACCTGTAACTCCAGCTCCAACAGCTCTGCTCCCACGGCCCCGGCACACACACATACCCACATATACATATATACCCACACATATAGACATAATTAAAATAATATAATCTTTAAAATCTTTTTCTTTTTTTTGGGGGGGGGGTTAGAGCTTTATTGTAGAAAGGCAGGGAGAAAGAGAGAAGGTAGAAAGAGGGAGACCACCACTGACTATGGCCACATGGAGAGAAGGGGGAAGGGAGAGAGGAGAGTAAGAAAGGTGAGAGCTAAAGAGCTAAAATCTTTTAAAGTGCATTGTGGTACAGTAAGTCAACCCTTCTTTGACCACTGTGTGACATTACCATCCTTCTTCATGTTTCTCCTTAGCATTTTAGCATTTAAAATACTTGAGAACTCACGTTAGCCTATCCTTACTTACAGCTGAGCCTCTGTGCTAGTCCTACTGGGACTAGATGGGGTGGTACTCAAGGGAGGATCCTCCTTCTCTGAGGAGGAGGGGAGGGTGCAGTGGGAGGGGAGAGAGACTTGTAAGGGACTGGGAGGAAAGGAGGAAGGGGGGTTGTGATAGGAATGTAAAGTGAATGGAAAATAAATTATTAAAAAGAAAAAGAAAACTATCCTCTGCTGTCTTTGAAAAAGTGTGTCACCATCCCCCGTTAATTACAGTCAAAGCTAGCCAAGCCTTTGTACAAATCTGCAAGAGAGATTTTATTTTGATTAGCCAGACACTCCTCCTGACAGATCCTATTACTTTTGGCAATCTGGTATAGAAGGTAGGAAATCAGGGGAAGGCTTGTGACAGTTATGGAATTACCAGAATGAGAGGAGTAATTTTGTTTATTTAATATCTTAGAGCCTTTAAGTTACTTATCACAAATTGTAAAGAATGTAAGAAATGAAATAATTTTGGGGAAGCCATAAAATTGTGATTTGAAAATGATTAAGCTAGCAGTAGGCTACTCAGTCATATCCAACTCCAGGACACTAACTTGTCTAGCTTTACGACAGTCATTCTGCAGAATGCTTCCCTGCTAGAGTAAATAGAGGCTGACACTTAGGAGACACATCTTTAATCCCAGCATTTAGTAGGGATCAGAAGTTCAAGGTCATCTTCAGCTATACAAGGTGATTGAGAACAACCAGGTGCCCTAAAACTGTTTCAAACAAACAAAGCAAAATAAAAGACATGTTCGTTTCTATATGCAACCAATTTTTAAAAGAAAGTTATAGTCATCTTCAACTGGATATATTTAGAAAGTAAGTGTTCAGTTTTAACAAGGGAATCTGGTGTTAATGTCTGATGTCAGTTTCACATTAACTTTGTGAAATGAAATTTCAATCATCAAACTATATACATGGAAGAGTAAGTAGTACATAGCTGTAATTGCATCACTGAAACCAAACCCCTCCATGAGTGTACAAGGCCTTTAAACTGCACTGACAAGAGTCACTTGGAAGAGATTAAGTAGACTATACCTGTGATCTTTCAACCTGGCTCCTAGTTATTAAAAAACAGTGACTCTTGTTTGGGTGATGCTTAAGCACTCATGTTGGTAAGACTTCATGGTTAGATTCTGACATTTCTGAAGAAGGATGGCACCAATGGACAGACTAATGTGGACTTGGGTTGGGGCTTGCAATGTCTAACTCCTACACAAAGAACTACAGGTAGCTACGGAATGCTGATTGCCAGAGTGTAGCCTTAGCCAGAGAAAGGAACACCGATTGGCTGTCCAATGCCAAATGGTCAGTCCTGACAACATATTAGATGGACTTAGAGATTGTATTTATGTATTTAGGAACATACATGCATGCATGCATACACACACACACACACACACACACACACACACACCACCGCTGCTACTGCCACTACTGCCACCACTGCCACCAGCAGCAGCAGCAGCAACAACAACAACAACAACAACAACAACAATTAAGAAAAAGGAGGCCTTTCATTTGTACAAGAGCTAAGATGGTATGAGGGAAGATTTAGAGAAAGGGAAAGGGGGAAAAGTTATTATAATCTTAAAAATTAGAAAATGTGTTTAAACACATTGGCACTGCCGGTTGTTCCTGCGGTGTGGCTAGTGTCCCTCTGCTGGCTCACACCAGAACACACACACAAACCTCTCTGCTTGCTTGCTTTGGTTCTGCAGTCATTCGCCCCATTCTTTTTTTTTTTTTTTTTTTTAATTCAGAGATAAGGTTTCTCTGTAACCCTGACTAGCCTCAAGCGTGTGGTTCTGCTCTTCGGGTCTCCCAAGCACTGGAACTACAGGTGTGGACCACTACACTGGCTACTTATTTAAAATACAGATTTGGAAGGCAGGGTAATCCTGATAATGAAAAAGAACTTTTTTTTTTTCCTTTGGTTTTTCGAGACAGGGTTTCTCTGTATAGCCCTGGCTGTCCTGGAACTCACTTTGTAGACCAGGCTGGCCTCGAACTCAGAAATCCACCTGCCTCTGCCTCCCAAGTGCTGGGATTAAAGGGTGGGTCTTTTTTTTCCTCCAAACTATAAAGGAATCCATTTTTAAAAGTAATGAAAATTTCAAGGGAAAAAAAGAAGATACTAGAAAGGAAAGCTTCAGCCAAATACAACAAAATCACTGGGCAAAAGAAACAGAGACAACTGCACGCTCCCCTTTTAAATCAGTCTACTAACAGTATATGTTTGAGCAGAAAAATAAAACTGATGAGAATCCACATCCTTATTTTAATGTGATACTTTACTGCTTCACCAAATAAGCATACACTATGACATGAATTTGGCAATATAAATTCATCAAGAATATTTAAAAGGATTCAATTTTTTTTCTACTGTCTTTTAAGCAAATACTGCCATACTATATGTTTACTATACTGTGGAACTCCTCTATTAATAGTCTCTCTAGACTTTCCCCATTAAACTTCTTGAGAATGACATTTGCTTTCTGGTACTGTCTCCATTGAGTCTACATACCCAGCATTACTTTTATTAGTGTGCTGGTTTTATCCTCAACTTGACACACCAGAATCAGCTGAAAAGAGAAAACTTCAATTGAGGAACTTTTCAGATCAGCCTGGCCTGTGGGCATGTCTGTGAGAGTTGTGAGCATGTATTAAGAGTTAAAGTATGTGGCTCCAGCTGTATATGTAGCTGAGGATGGCCTTATCTGGCATCAAAGGGAGGGGAGGCCCGTGGTTCTATGAAGGCTCGATGCCTCAGTGTTGGTGAATAATCGGGTGGTAAGGTGGGAGTGGGTGGGTGGGTGGGAGAGCACCTTCATAGAAGCAGGGGGAGAGGATAGGGGTTTGCGGAGGGGAAAGTAGGAAAGGGGATAGATAACATTTGAAATGTAAATGAATAAATAAATAAAAAAGAGTTAATATATGGGTGGATCTATTCCTAGGCAGGTGGAGCTGGACTATATATAAAAAACTAGCTGACCATAAACCAGAGAGCAAGGTAGCAGTTGCCACTGATTCTTCAGTTCTTGCTTGAGTTCCTCTGGTGCCTTCCTCTAGTGATGGACCTGGTGTTGAATTTCCTCCCCTAAATTGCTACTGGTCGTGGTATTTATCACAAGTGAAATGTTCCATCTTTTGGTGTGTTCTGAAAAACATTTCCTGAATCACCTTCCCCTCTTTCAACACCCAATGTTAGTCTCAGATTCACTGGGTCTAATCTATTTTGGAGAAGCATTTCCTACCCAACCTTTTATCTTCCAATTTGTTTAGTGTAAAATTTTCCCGGTAGAGCATTCTCTCTCCTCATGAGGAGCAAAAAATGGTATGTTCTAGAGAACAACTTACTTCTCATTCACTCTCAAACCTTAGTGACTTTTCTTTTACCCTTTTGTGATGGTTTCTATATGCCCTGGGAGAGGCACTATTAGAAGGTATGGCCTTATTGGAGCAGGTGTGTCACTGTGGGGGTGGCTTAAGACCCTCATCCTAGCTGCCTGGAAGTGAGTCTTCCATTAGCTGCCTCCAGATGAAGATGTAAAACTCTCAGCTCTACCTACACCATGTCTGCCTAGATGCTGCCATGCTCCTGCCTTGATGATAATGGACTGAACCTCTGAACCTGTAAGCTAGCCCCAAATGTAAGCCAGCCCCAAATATAATCCCCTTCATAAGACTCGACTTGGTCATGGTGTCTGTTCACAGCAGTAAAACCCTAACTAAGACACATTTTCTACATTACAATCTCCTCTTGGTGTTATCTTTCACCTTTGACTCCTTCACTTAACCATAGTAAAGTTTACTATATTTTCAGGGAAGTACCTTTTAAATTATTCTACCAGGTATATTTCCTTCCTTCGTTCTTTCCTTTCCTTTCCTTTCTTTCTTCTTTCATTTTTTTTGTATTTTTAATTTTTTTCTTCCTCTCAACCTTAAAATTAAACCATATGTATCATAAAACCATTAGCAAACCAAAGGTAAACTGTAATCTACTTGAATTCTGATTGTTCCTAGAGGCACTGATACATCTATTCTGTGAGGTTTCTGAATCAACCTAAAAATAACATGTATCAAGAATGTAGGTACCTTTAACCTCTGCACTCAGAAAAATCGAGAAGGCAAGAAGAAGACAAGACATACACAATCATGGGAGATCCCAGAAGACTCCATAGCAACTTTGATTGTATTCATTTAAGTCATAGGTACTATATCAAAAATACTGAGCCAGGCAGTATTGGCACACACCTTTAATCCCAACACTCAGGAGGCAGAAGAAGGCGGATTTCTGAATTCGAGGACAGCCTGGTCTACAGAGTGAATTCCAGGATAGCCAGGGGTACACAGAGAAACCCTGTCTTGAACCCCCCCTGAAAAAAATACTGGGTGAGGAGGGCTGTGCTAACAGAATCAGAGATTATACATATCAGACAGTGTTCTTTTTTTAAAAAAAATATATTTTCTATTAGTTATTTTATTTATTTTCATTTTTATTGTTATCCCCCTTCCCGGTTTCCCCTCTGCAAACCCCCTATTCCATCCACCTCCCCCCTGCTTCTATGAGGGCCTTCCCCCACCCACGCACCCACTCCTGCCTCACTGCCCTAGCATTCCCCTACACTGGGGCATCAAGCATCCACAGAACTAAAGGTCTCCCCTCCATTGATGCCAGATAAGGCAATTCTCTGCTACATATGCAGCTGGAGCCATGGGTTCCTCCATGTGTACTCTTTGGTTGGTGGTTTAGTCTCTGGGAGCTCTAGGGGGGAGGGGAGCAGTGTCTGGTTGGTTGATATTGTTATTTGTCCTATGGGGTTACAAACCCCTTCAGCTCCTTCAGTCCTTCCCTAACTCCTCCATTTGGGCCTCTGTGCTCAGTCCAATGGTTGGCTGAGAGCATCTGCATCTGTATTGGTCAGACTCTGGCAGAGCCTCTCAGGGGACAGCTATACCAGCTCCTGTCAGCAAGCACTTCTTGGCATCAACAATAGTGTCTGGGTTTGGTGTCTAGAGATGGGATGGATCCCTAAATGGGGCAGTCTCTGGATGGCCTTTCCATCAATCTCGATTCCACACTTTAGCCCTGTGTTTCCTTTAGACAGGAGTAATTCTGGGTTAATATTTTTTAGATGGGTGAGCTATGCCTAACCTCTGGATATGGTCTCTATAGGTTGTCTCTCCCCTTTATTGGGTATTTCAGCTAATGCCATCCCTGTTGGGTCCTAGGAGGGGAGGGGAGGGGAGGGGAGGGGAGGCGAGGGGAGGGGAGGGGAGGAAGGAAGAGGCCACACACATAAAATTCAAGTTTGTATAATAGTTGATGCATTGGGTATGTCTGCAAGGGAGCTTGGGCAAAGCCCACTCTAAGCACAGGTCTCCCTCTGAAGGAAAAGCAGTAACAAGCTGAGCACCAGTGTTCACCTCTCTCTGCTGCCTCACTGCCTCACGTTCCCACCACCATAAACTCCACACCACAGTGGACTGTGCCCTAGCTATGAGGCAGAATAAACCCTTCCTTTTTAAAATTGCCTTTTTTTCCCCCAGTTTTTTTGTCACAGCGATGGGAACAGGGGCTAATATAATGTTTCACTTCTGAAGTGAGTTTGATCTTAAAGAAAAGTAAGCGGCCAAGTGTAATGGCACATACCTATGGTAATTTCCACACTCCAAGACCTGGGCAAAAGTATCCAAGTTTCAGGGCAACTTGGGCTATATAGTATAATCCTGGGGGCGGGGGTGGGGTGTGTGTGTGTGTGGTGGGAGTGGAGGTGGAGAGAGGGGAAGAAAGGAAAATTGGAACACCTGTACACAGACAGTATCAAGATCAAACAGATGTTAGTTTGATATACACACGTTAGACAGCTTATGAAATAAGCAAAGAGAGAGATGGCTCCAAACTCAACCTTGCATTTTGTAATGACTTCCTAGGGGAAAAATAATGCTGAAAGTGCTATATATCTCCTTATATATTTGCAAACATGTATCCATAAGCAATATCTACTATTACATATGCCTCCATAGTAGATGGTGCTATAACAGATAAATGTATACAGTTAAAAATAAAAACTTGGCGGAGTGTAGTAGAACACGCTTTTAGTTCCAGCACTTGGAAGGCAGAAGCAGGCAGATCTATGTAAGTTCAAGGCAAACTTCACCTACAAAGTGGATTCTGGGACAGCCAGGGCTACACAGAAAACTCCTATCTTGAAAAAAAAATGTACAAACTTCTATTTTTGTTCTACTGATCAATTGTCTTAAATAGTACAGTGGCCTTGACATATGGGGATTGTTTGAGTGTAGCTAAATACCAGGGCCTCAAGCGACTGCTGAGTGGTTAAGGGCACCAACTGCTCTTGCAGAATACCCAGGTTCCCGGCACCCACACTGATTACATTACGTTCTCTAGTTATCTAGCTCTAGGGAAGCCTGACCCTCCTGGCCTCCACAGGCACCCATACTCATTTGCACATAGACACACACACACACACACACACACACACACACACACACACACACATCTACTATCTTTTTTCTCCGTACATTATTTTTCTTTTGAGGGAATGCTGAGACTTAAACCTAGCACCTCACACATCCTAGGCCAGTGCTCTCCTCCTCAGCTGTATTAGTGGTCTCATTCTTTGCCACATGGAGAAACTTACTTCATAGCATCCTTCCTTATCCCCTCTTTTGTCTGGTGTCATCTACAGGTCTGTAAGCAGCAGTGCCTCTGCTCCTCTCCCCCCTGCCCCCCGATCTTCTCCTGCACTGACAGTATACTACCTTCATTATTCCAACTTTACCATAAATCCAGACATACCACCTGTTCCAGATCAGCAGCTGACCACAGGCTCTTGGCTCAGCTTTGCTGGCCTATGCAAACTGAAGCCACACTTGGCAAAGCGGCAGCATAATGTTGAGCCTTCCTGTTCTCTGTGCACTTGTGTCTCGATGAAGTATCATAATTTCTCATGCATGGGTGTTTAATTTTCTTTATCATAGTTATACTTACATTTTCTACTACTACTACTACTACTACTACTACTACTATAAATAGACTAGTTTTGATATTTTTCTCTTTTTCTATTTTTTTTAAATTTTATTTGTAATTCATTTTTTACACTCCATATTCCATCCCCCACTCCCCATCCACCCTAAGACTGCTCCACATCTCACACCTTCTCCCCAACACACCCCATCTCCACGTGGATGTGCCCACCCCATGCCCACCCCACCTGATCTCTAAACTCCTTGGAACTTCCAGTCTCTTGAGGGTTAGGCGCATCATCTCTGAATGAATACAGACCTGGGAGTCCTCTACTGTATGTGTGTTGGGGGCCTCACATCAGCTAGTGTATGCTGTCTGTCTGGTGGTCCAGTGTTTGAAAAATCTTGGGAGTCCAGATTAATTAAGACTGCTGGTCCTCCTACAGAATTTCCTTCTCCTCAGCTTCATTCAGCCATTCCTAGTTCAGCAACAGGGGCCAGCTGCTTCTGTCCATTGGTTGGGTGCAAATAACTCCATCTGACTCTTCAGCTCCTTGTTGGGTCTTTGGGAGGGCAGACATGCTATGTCCCTTTTTGTGAGTGCTCCATAGCCTCAGTAATAGTGTCAAGCCTTGGGACCTTCCCTTAAGCTGGATCCCACTTTGGGCCTGTTGCTGGACTTTCTTTCCCTCAGGGTCCTCTCCATTTCCATCCCTGTGATTCTTTCAGTCAGGAACAATTATGGGTCAGAGGTATGACTGAGGGATGGCAACCCCATCCCTCACTTGATATCCTGTCTTCTTGCTGGAGGTGGGCTCTATAAGTTTCCTTCCCCCTACTGTCAGGCATTTCATCAAAGGTCCCTCCCTATGAGTCCTGGAAGTCTTTCACCTCTGGGGTGTCCCCCAACCTCCTCCAAATAATAATTTTTATTATTTCCCCTTTCCTTTCCTACCTCCAAACCTTCCCATATATCACCCTCTTTTTCAAAATCATGGCCTCTTTTTTTCATTATTTTACACACACACACACACACACACACACACACACACACACACACACACACACACACACACACACACACACATATATATATATATATATATATATATATATATATATATATATATATATATATATATATATATATATATAACCTGCTAGGTCTGTACCATGTTACTTGTCTGTATATTTTTAGGGTTAACCATTTAGTACTGGATAACCAGTTAGTGTGCTCTTCCCTAGGGAAGGCTTCTCCCACTCTCAGCCTTCCTTAGTTTTCTGAAGCTCTTGCTATAGGGTTGAGTTCTCACAGGCTTTCCCCCACCCACACTGGTATGTCTAATGTTCTTGTTCAGCTCATATTTAGGCAGTCATGCTGGTAAGAGTTTATGAATGTATCTTCTGATATGACAAAGTTTCAGCCACTAGCTCTTAAAATCTTCCTACTTCCTCTTCTGCAGTGTTCCCTGAGCCTTATGTGTGACAGTGTTTGGCACCTGTGTATCCTTTGGGACTGGGCTCCACAACTCTACATTTTGATTGGTTGTGTTTTGTAATGCTCTCCAGCTGCTGCAAGGAAAGCTTCTTAACAAAGGTTAAGAACTACATTTATCTGTGGTATAGGTACAAACATTTAGAATGTAGTCAGGGACTGGGCTGGTTTAGTAAAGTAGTAGTTGTAGGTTTTCCTCAAGATCCAAAATGACTTTACTAGCATTAGGTAGCTGTGTTGGCTGGCAGCACCAAGCATGCTTTCCCTCTTGATGACTGTAGCCTTAATTACACTTAGAGAGCTGTTGGTTACTGGCAAGGTGTGTGTGCCACTATTACACCCCTAGAGTTATTGTGACACACTGGCTGTTGTTCTGGCTCATAGGCATCATAGTGGGGAGGACTATTGATTGCTTTCTTCCTTTGGAAGCTCCCATGGTGAGTTTTGGTACCATAACACATACTCCTAAGGGAAGAAGCATTCAGGTTAGCTCCAGCTCAAGGGCCTCTGGACCGGTGTCTTAAGTACATGTTATCTTCAGCAATAACTTTCCACTTCTAGGGGGGCAACCAATAACAGTAACCTGTAATGTTTGGAAGTCTCTTAGACAGCCATGGCCAACAACTAAAAGAAGGCTTTTGATACATGGTATTGAGAGTTTTGTAAGGTGATTTTTGGCTCTTGGAGGAAGCAATGTCATGCCAGATGAGAATTTTTCAGTTAAATTATATACATGTATATTTATTTATTTATTCCCAGACTTATACGTACTATAGAGTTTTGGAGAGACAGTCAATAAATAGTATGATTCCTTATGACTTTTTCCAGACATCCTTATCTTGCCTCCTCCTCCTTCTATTTTTATTTTCTCTGCCCCTAACTAGAGCCCTGAAATTTTCTCATTTATGCTGTCAGATCATGTGTACCCTGCTATTCCTCTCTCTATTGCTCCCCCACACCCCTACCCCAGCAAGGCTCCTTTTTACTTTCCTCGTCTCTACACTTACTCCAGGAGTAGATCTGACTTTGAATTTCTGTTTTTCATCATCAATTCTGTAGGTTTTAATTTTCTAGAAATTCTCATGTGGCTCTTAGGCATACAGTGTTTTCAAATCAGATTCCCTTGGGCTGTTCACGGTATTTGGTAATGACCTTTAATACCTAACTCTGACATTGTGACTGCCTTTTCCTTCCCAAAACTGTCCTCATCTGTTTTCCTTTCCCTTGAAACAATCTAGTCAAAAGAAGGCACATTTCAACAATCATTTGGTTCAGTGAACTGTCCTTCATTGGGTCTCTTATATTCAATATTAATTCCTGTCTCACCTCAAGCAGTTCTTCCTTCCTACAAGTGACTATTCTGCTGTCCTTTTGAAATCTCTTAAGATGAATGTTTTGCCTGTTATCTTGAAAAAAAAATTAAAGACACTGTCTATCCAACACAGACTGGCCTCAAACTCATGAAATCCCTGCCTCGGCAGTAAGATTTGATGAGTGTGTCACAATGCCCAAGTCTTCATTACCTGTATCTTTTGTCCTATGCAACTAAATTTTGACCTGTAAACACTCAAAAGTTAGATCATTTCTGTCTCTTACAGTTTCCCCCTCCTTGGCTATTGTGTGTAAAATGTCTCACTTTCCTGTTTCTCCAGGACCAATGGTTCAAGGCTTACACAGAGTCACCTTGAATTCTCACATACATGTATTTAGCTGAAGTCCTAAACAGTTAAACACAATCTTCACACAATTTACAAACATGGCACACTTCAAGTCCTACCACACTGCTCCCAGCTCACAGGCTACTCCATCTAATGTGCTGTACAAACACTCCACGCCAGAACATGTATGCACAACCCAGACTTTTTTTTAGCATTTTTCATATTTTCTGTTGCTCCATTATCTATTTAAGCATAATAGAATATGTATTTATGGTATACTGCGTCTTGACTTCCTTCCTCCTATTCTCTAAAGACATAGTTCATACCTGTCGGTTTTCTTCAGCTATTACCAAGTTGCAGTTCAAGCCTTAAATTTATAAATACATTTTTGAAGTTAAATTTTTCACTATGCATGACAAGTACTCCTAATCATCTCTGTCTATAGCTCCCTGTAGGATTATGCCCTTGATATCTGCAAAAGTCAGTCTTGGATGACAACCTGACTGGATCTGCAATCAACTGGGCCACATATCTTTGTGCAAGTCTATAAGGGGATTTTGTAGAAGGATTAACTGAGGAAGGAAAGACCTTCCACTGGAGTCAGAAGCACCTTCAGCCATAGCCCAGAAAAGGAAGTTTGAGGGAAATGCTTTTGCTTTCTGCCTGCCCACCTTCACCCCTTCCCTGACATCAGAACCCAGCCTCATCAGCCTTCAGGTATCAATGTGCACTGACAAGAGCAGCCCTGCAGGAACCCTCCAGACCTTCACAGACTACAGACCGGGATGCTAAAACATCCAACCTCACAGAACCAAGCAACTAGGAAGTTCTCAGCCTTTCCAATGTGTAGAATGGCCATTATCAGGGCACCCAAATAGAACTGTGTAAGCCAACTTAGTAATTCCCTCTCTCAGTATACATCGATATAATATATATAGCGATATAATATATATGTGCATATATATTATACTTATATATATTAACATGACTATCAACTATTATTTATATGGATTTATTACTGAGATTTATTTCATATTTACTTAATTTATTATCAATATTTAAACAATATTTGATTTAACTAAAAGTTAATGTTAAAGTTCAATATTAAGGTTTTTTAAAGATTTATTTATTTTATGTATGTGAGTACACTGTAGTTGTACAGATGGTTGTGAGCCTTCATATGGTTGTTGGGAATTGAATTTTAGGACCTTTGGTCGCTCCGGTCAACTCTACTTCAGCTGGCCTCGCTCACTCTGACCCAAAGATTTATTTATTATATGTAAGTACACTGTAGCAGTGTTCAGACACACCAGAAGAGAGTGTCAGATCTCTTTACAGGTGATTGTGATCCACCATGTGGTTGCTGGGATTTGAACTCAGGACCTTTGGAAGAACAGTCAGTGCTGTTACCCGCTGAGCCATCTTGCCAGTACCAATATTAAGTTTTAATATTTAATTTATTTACTATTATTAAATGCCAATAATTATATAATTACATTTGATATATAGATACAGCTATAGAACATTAACTAATCCAGTATCTTTATTGTTTCTCTCTTTTACTTTGAGATTTCTGTGAGATACACAGACAAGTCTCCCACAAAATAAAATAACAGCTATATAATAGCTATACATTCTGAGTTTATATATTTGATTTCTATACCTTCAGCCATTTCACAATGGTTCCAAGGAGTAAATTAAATTTTCTGAGGCTGGTGTGGTGGCACACGCCTTTAATCCCAGCACTCAGGAGGCAGAGGCAGAGGCAGAGGCAGGTGGATTTCTGAGTTCGAGCCAGCCTGGTCTACAAAGTGAGTTCCAGGACAGCCAGGGCTATACAGAGAAACCCTGTCTTGAAAAACCAAGAAAAAAATTTTTTTTCTGAATTCTCCAAGTGGGATATGGAAAGATGGCTTAGGATTTAAAAGCACTTGCTGCTCTTAGAGAGGAGCTGGGTGGGTTCCCAATACTCATGTCAAGCAGTGAGCAACTGCCTGCAACTCTAGGTCCAGGGATCTGACCCCTCCTTTAGCCTCCATAGTCAGTGATACACACACGGTATATATACATAATACACCCAGGCACACGCACACACATACACAAAAACTGAAAAAATTATTTTATTTCTATAATGTCACTTATAGATTAATGTCCAAATTAGGAAATGTCTACTAGTATTAAGTATTGAGTCTTACCAGCACCAATCAGATAGAAGGCTGAAGAATCAATTTCAGACTGCTACTTGAAGTTTATATTTGGTAGAAGGATTGGAACTCAGGAAATAATTACAACTAACTGTAGTAGCTCTAACTTGTTTTCTAAGCAGTTTTCTAAAAGCAGATAAACTAATGACAACCAGAGTTGAAAAGTAAGGGAATTTTCTACAAGTCTTTTCTATTTTGCTTTTATTTTTAACCACAGGGTTCTCTGCTGTGGGAAAAGCCTGTTTTCCTTATGGTCTTATGTTTTAGTAGCTGGAGAAAAATTGCTGGTTAGATTCCGTGGCAATATGGAAATGAGGCCAAACCATCGAAATGAGGACATTTCTACTGAACCCAGAGATGTTCAAAAGTGAAAACATGTTATCTCACTGGAAAGAAAAACTATAATTTAATCATCTCTACAAATATATGGAATCACCTTACCTTATCTTGTGCAACACAAGCCTACATGAGCCTGGAGGTGTCAGAAGGGGTGTCAGATCCTCTGGAACAAATAGTTACAAACAGCTGCCAAGCAGGTGCTATGAACCAAACTCGGGCCCTCTTCTAGAATAGCAAGTGCTCTGAATGCTGAGGCATCTCACTTGAAGTCCGTATTTGAAAGCGGACATTTTAAGCACAGCACTATTTAAAACCTGGCAGGGGAAGCACTCTACAGCATCACCACTTAAACCGCTTGTAACTCAGCCACAGCTCCTGCCATAATCTTCATTATGGTATCAAGTGCTTGTGTGGCACGTCTATAGTTTGCAACCCTCACTCTAAACAGCAGACTTCCCACCCTTTCCCTTTCTTGCCTGTCTTTACTTTGGGAGCAAATAATGAGAGTGGCTGGTCTCTCCGAATCATGCAGTTATAAAACCCAAGCTTTGCCAAAGGAGCAGTCATAGCTAGCCCACAACACAAGATCTTATGCTAAGGTCTTTGCAAGCTTGCAAAGCTGCCAGTTCTCAAATGTTGCAATGTACTTTCATTGGCCTACAGAGAAGATGATGTCAGAGACTCTGGCAACCCACTTTCATGAAGCTGCAAGATGCCAAATCAAGCTGTCCTGTGAATTTCCAAAGTATGGCTTCATCCAAATACACATTAGGTCTGTACCATGCTGTGGATTTTAAAATGTAGTAGAAATAAATATGAAAGGAAGTAAAATTTGTGACTTAGAAATAGGCATTGTTGAATTTTATACAACAATTTCCAAATCATACCTAAGTCAATCCCATTCAATCCTTTGCACTTTCTTACTTAGCAACTCCATAGAGCATATGCTGAGACTTCACTGTAGACACTTGTCCTGTCCCAGACACACACATATTAAATTTTTGCCTCTGTCAAAGCCGCTACTGTGGAGGTATTCAAATTTTACTCCACAGGCTCATATTGCAAGTATATCATGCATTTGGAGTAGAAGGCAGCAGAAAGTGCACCGTGTAACTAAAATGAGTACTTTTCATCAACCTCCAAAGAATAAAAATAAAGCTAATATCATTAAGGAACTCAATATTAAAAAACACTTTGGGTTATAAATATTATACTAGTTATACTACTGATCACTCCACACATATTCAATTATATGACTGCCAAAATGTGAGTCAAGTTAGCAATAAATTAATTTTACTTTTTATATTTTCTTTTAATCAATGCCAACTTTAATATTTGATTCAATAGGTGTTTATTCTGTTGAATGAATGAATATAGTACCTTCCAATGACTACTAATAATTCTAATACCAACCCACACTGGGTGCTACTGTGTTCAGACTTAATGTGGCTGACCTCCTTGACCTTCACAGCTATCCTCGAAAAATTAATATTCCCATACTGACTGTCTATGTTTTATAGGCTTGGTTTAGATTAAATAAAATTTTTGAATAAAAAAATAAAAAGCCAAGACAGGACAAAGGATGACAAAGGATTCCTTAGAAGACCGTGAGATAAAGATAAACATTTCAAAGAGGGTCCAAGTGAGGTGGGTAGGCATGCTGGTGACACACGATGGAGGATGTTTGCATTCAAAGGTGGGTAGGAGAGAACATATACATGGAGAAAGAAACAAAAAGATCCACGATTTTAATTTCCTTTCAACCAAGTTCTATAAGTCTTAGACTAAACTACAGGAGGGGGGGATCTGTATGTATATAAATATATACATATAGAAGGATAGATATAAATATATAATATAGATGGATAGATGATTTCTTGATTAACAAATAAAAAGGTAGATAGGTAAGTTTAATAGGTGATATATAGATAGATGACAGATGATGATAGATGATTGATGATGATGGCTAAGATACTGGTCAATGAAACACAGATAGTAGGTAGAAAAAAATAATGTAAAAGTAGAAAGGAAACTGTCATGTTAACTAAAGAATATACAGATAAAGTAAGAAAAACTCTGAATTGAACCTTCAAATGGAAAATCTAAAGTTTTTAATTCTTCCCTTGTACAATATATCCCAACTTCAGTTTACCCTCTCTCCACTCCTCCAGTGCCCTCCTCTACTTCCCTTCAGAAAAGAGCAGTTCTCCTAGGGATATCAAGTGAACATGGCATAACAAGATGCAATAAGACTAGGCATAAAGCCTCATATCAGGGTTTGCTGAAGCAGCCTACTAGAAGGAAAAGGGTTAGAACAACAGAATGGATTTCAGTGAACAGATAAAAATTAAATTTTTAATACCTATAAAAAATTGTTATAAGTAACATGTAAAATCTGTAAAAGAAAATTATAAAGTAGCCCTAAAAATTTTAAAAATCTAGATAATGGAACATTGTTCAAAACTTGAGAGTTAGTAGAATTAATGTTATCAACATACCTAATGTATCCAAAGGAACTAAGTCTCCCATGAAACTAATGTATTCTCATTCACAGGACATTGTGATATCAACGCAATGCAGAACAACACAAAGAATAAATGATCCAGAAGCAGAACCCAGTGAATACAGACAGTGGATTAATGAACAAGCTGGTGCTACAGGGATGTCAGAAAGGAGGCTTACTCACCCCCATAAATGATTATCAACTGAATGGCCTTTTAGGAAAAACAAACATACAACAACAAAATATGTATCCCTGCCTCATACTATATACTAAAATCAGCTAAAGGTAGACTGTACATCTACATCTGAGCAAGGGCTGGTGGTACAGATCTGTAATTCCAGCTATCCAGGGGGCTGAGGGAAGAGGATCACAAGTTCAAGTCTACTTGAACTACCTGGGCTACTCTGTGACTCTGTTTTAACATATTATTAAAAAAAGTAAGTCAGGGTTGAAGCGCTTGCCTGGCATGTGTGGAGTCCCAAGTTCAATCCCTAGCACCACAAGTTTATGTGTGCACAGCATACACCTGTGCGCCTGAGTCTGTGTATAACAATTCCTTGAGTACTTAATTCTTTTGGTGATCTTAAAGTTCACAGGGTATCAAAAGCATTAGTTATAAAAGGGCAAAGGTGAATAAACTCTACAGTGAGAACTTAAGTCCATCAAGACCTCATTTTAAACAAAGATCATCGAAGGGGCAAGGTGGGATAGAACCCCATTACTGCCCACTCCACTAGCACAGGCGAGATCTGGGTATGATTGCCAGCACCATCCAAAATGGGGGGAGGTACCAATTGGGCAGAAGTCAAATAAAACAAAGTATTGGTCCAAAATTGAGCATTATTAAAGCACCTACAAGGAATTGTTACAAATTACTGGGGATGGCGGGGGGGGGGGGGCAACTTAAATGTGCCGAAGAATTGAACAAGTGTTTCAGTAAATAAGATATCCAAATTGTCAATAAATAATAAAAAGTACACATCCTACTGGTCATCTGGGTTTCCAAATTTAAGCCAAAGAAGTATTGCTACAGTCACTGAAAAAGTGGACTCAAACACTAGAGCAGAAATAGATCCTGCTTTCCCCAAGACCCAGAATATGTGTGAGACAGCATGAAGGGCTAGATGCTGCCTGTGAAAATAGAACTGAAGCCCAGTTCTAAGCAGATATGCTGTCACCAGCAGAGCATGAGAAAGCAGAGCTAGGGATCTAAGTACTTGCCCAGCAAGCCCAAGGCCAAGGCTCAATCCTGAGCACCACAGGAGTGAATGGTTGAATAAACACCATCAAAATATCTAAGGGTTGAACTCACTATGCTTAAGCATAATCCAAGAAAAATACGAAACCTAAAATGTTGCACAAATGCATTTTTAAAATGCCCAGGGAGCATCTTAAACATGCTCTATTTCCCCACCCACCATACACACATCCTGAGACAACTTGAACCCCACCGAGTTCTGACACACCCAGGATCACAGATAGGGCCCCAACTACCAAGCCAATACTGGGCTTAACTTCAATCACTGGGGTCCAGAGGATGCTGGAACTTTGACACAGCCAAAGACAAAGGTTCCTCCAGGTTCTCACCTGCATCCTGGATTCGATCTTGTGACCCTGTCCCATCCCACCCACACCCACAGACAGCCTGATCCTAAGGACTCGGACACAGACAGGCTCACAGAACAGGCTCTACAGACCACCCACCTAAGAAGAGAAACCTGACCCACTGAGGCCCAACATAACCAGGCTCACAGGAAGGACAGGCTCCAGTCAAAGACAGCAAGGCCAGTAAACACCAGAGATAACCAGATAGCTAGACACAAGCACAAGAACATAAGCAACAGAAATCAAAGCTACTTGGCAACATCAGAACCCAATTATCCCACCACAGTGAGCCCTAGATACCCCAAAACGCCTAAAAAACAATATTCAGATCTAAAATCCCATCTAATGAATGATAAAGGACTTTAAGAAGGATGTAAATAACTCCACTAAAGAAATATAGGAGAACACAGGAAAACAAGTAAAAGCCCTTAAAGAAGAAGGAAAAAAAAAAAAAAAAAAAAAAAAAAAAAAAAAAAAAAAAAAAAAAAAAAAAAAAAAAAAAAAAAAAAAAAACACATAAATCTCTTTTTAAAATACAGGAAAACACAAACAGTTGAAGGAATTGAACAAACCCACCCAGGAACTAAAAAAGGGAAACAGAAACATCAAAGAAATCACAAAGGAAGACAACCCTGGAGATGAAAAATCTAGGAAAGACTGTAAGAGTCAGACACAAGCATGACCTAGAGAATACAAGAGATAAAAGAGAATATCCGGCATAGAAGACATTGACACAACAGTCAAAGAAAATACAAAAAGCAAAAAGTGCCTAACTCAAAACATCCAAGAAATCCAGAACACAATGAGAAGACCAAACCTAAGAATAATAGATATAGAAGAGAGTAAGGATTCTCTATTCAAAGTGCCAGTAAAGATCTTAAACAAAAATATAAAAGAAAAGTTCCCTAACCTAGAGAGAGAGAGAGAGAGAGAGAGAGAGAGAGATGACCATAAACATACAAAAAGCCTACAAAACATCAAATAGATTAGACCAGAAAAGAAATTCCTCTAGTCACATGATAATCAAAACACCAAATGCACAGAACAAACAGAATATTAAAAGCAGTAAGGGAAAGGGGTCAAGGCAGACCTATCAGAATTACAACAGACTTCAGACTTTCAGAGACTCTAAAAGCCTGAAGATCCTCCACAGATGTCATACAGACCCTAAGAGAACAAAAATGCCAGCCCAGGCTACTATAGCCAGCAAAACTCTAAATTACCATAGATGGAAAAACCAAGATATTTCCATGACAAAACCAGATTTAAACAATATCTTCCCACTAACCCAGCCCTACAAAGGAAAACAAACACCAACACAAGGAGGGAAACTACACACAAGAAAAAGCAAAAAATTAATTTTGCACAAAAAAAAAACCAAAAAAAAGAACCACACAAATAATTCCATGTCTAACAACAAAAATGTCAGGAAAATGTCATTTGTCCTTAATATCTTCCAACATTAAAGGACTCAATTTTCCAATAAAAAGACATAGACCAACAGACTGGATACCTAAACAGGACCCAGTATTTTGCTACATAAAGTCTGACAAAGACTTGGTCAGAGTAGAAATAAATAAAGACTTTTGAGAAGTTAACAAAAATGAAGGCACAAGATATCCAAACTTATGGGACATAGTGAAAGTAGTGCTAAGAGGAAAACTCATATCTATGAGTGCCTTCATAAAAAAAATTGGAGAGATCATACACAGGCAGCTTCACACACATCTAAAAGCTCTAGAAGAAAAAGCAGCAAATACAACCAAGAAGAGTAGATGGCAGGAAATAATCAAACTCAGGCTGAAATCAAGTAGAAACAAAGAAACAACAGAACTAGGAGCTGGATCTTTGATAAAAATCAACAAGATAGATAATCCTTTACCAAACTAACTAGAAGAAACAGAGACACTATCCAAATTAAGAAAATCAGAAATGAAAAGAGAGAGAGAGACAGAAGAACAGAAACAGAGGAAATTTTTAAAAATCATCAGATCCTACTACAAAAGCCTATAATCAAAAAAAAAAAAAAAACCTGGAAAATATAGATGAAATGGATGATTTTTGTAACCAAACACTGGGTACCAAGGTTCAATCAGGATCAAATAAGCCATCGAAACAATCCCATGACTCCTAAAGAAATAGAAGCATCCATTAAAAGTCTTTCAAACAACAAAGCCCAGGACCAGATGGTTTCAGTGAAGAATTCTATCACATCTTCAAAGAAGACCTAATACCAATGCTTCTCAAACTATTTCACAAAATAGTAACAGCAAAAAACAAACAAACAAACAAACAAAATATTAACTAATTCGTACTATGAAGCCACAGTTACACTGATACCTAAACCACATAAAGAACCAGCAAAGAAAGAACTTCACACCAGTTTCCCTTATAAATAACAATGCAAAAATATTCAATAAAATTCTTGGAAATAGAATCCAAGAACACATCAAAACGATTATTCACCATGATCAAGTAAGGCTTCATCCCAGGCATGCAGGGATGGTTCAATATACAGAAATCCACCAATGTAATCCCCTATATAAACAAACTAAAAGGAAAACACACACACACACACACACACACACACAAGATCATCTCATTAGATGCTGAAAAAGCCTTTGACAGAATACAACACCCCTTCATGTTAAAAGTATTAGAGAGATCAGAAATTCAAGGTCCATAAGTAAACATATTAAAAGCAATATACAGCAGATTAATAGCCAACATCATGACTTCATGAAATTTTCAGGCAAATGGATGGAACAAGAAAATATCATCCAGAGTAAAGTAACCCAGTCACAAAAGATGTACATGGTATGTACTCACTGATAAGTGGATATTAGGAAAAATACTCAGAATACCCATGTGAAGCTCAAGAAGAAGGAAGACCAAAGTGTGGATGGTTCAGTCCTACTTAGAAGGGGAACAAAATAATCATTGGAGGTAGAGGGAGGGAGGGCAGAGAAGGAGGAAAAAGGAGGCAGGATCAGGTGTGGGAAGAGATGGGGAAGAAGGACAGAGGATCAGGAAATTGAATGGAGGTGTGTAGCAGTAGGGAATGGCGAAATGGGGGTAGCCAATAGAATGTCCCAGATGCTAGGAACACAAGAGGCTTCCAGGACCCAAAGGGGATGACATAAGCTGAAATACCCAACAAAGGGCAGAGAAAACCTGTAGAGACCATATCCAGAGGTTAGGCATGGCCCCCAGTTGAGGGATATGGCCACCCACCCATCTCAAAAAATATTAACCCAGAATTGTTCCTGTCTAAAGGAAATGCAGGGACAAAGAGTGGAGCAGAGACTAAAGGAAAGGCCATCCAGAGACTGCCCCACCTAGGGATCCAGCCCATCTGCAGAAACCAAACCCAGACACTATTGCTAATGCCAAAAAGCGCTTGCTAACAGGAGTCTTGACATTTCACAAGAGAATTGGGCAACCTTAGGTCCTCAGGCTTGTACAGTGAACAGGTTACCCACCGAGTCATCTCTGGAGCTCCATACTATAATATTTTCAACTAAAAATAGTGAAAATAGATTGGTCAGAGGAAAAACAAAAACATTTCAACCCCCGCCCCCCCCCCCTTTATAAGAAACCACTAACTAAAACCACAACAAACTGGGAAACTAGAAAAAGTCATTGAGCCCTTCAGCTCTGTTCAGTGCGCAGAGGTGCAGGCCGTAGAAGGAGCTAGAGGAATGTGGGCTGCTGCTCTTTCCCATTGTCCCCAATTTCCAGGCTGCAGATGCCAGGCTTTCTTTGATTAAAAAACAAACAAACAAACAAACAAACAAACCTGAAAGCCATGGAGTTTAAAAGTATATCCATTCTGGAATGGTGACATCTCCTGCCATGAGCAAGAGCACGAGTATCTTCTTTCCCTTCCTACCCTAAAGCTGAGCTTCCAAGCTAGGCACACATCTGGACTTCATTCTTTTGTGTTGGAGGGGGTTGCTCCACTCATCTGGAGCACACATCCCTAGGGTCTCTACTCTAGTCAGGCAGATGGAACTTCTATTAAGGATGACTATTAAGTATGGCCAAGGACTGAACATCTGTAGAAAACTCAGGTAAGCCTTGAAGAGAAACAGCAGGTGGATGAAGAGATCATAAAAGAAACAGTCACAAAGGCACAAAGGATAAAACACAAGAAGAAATTATGGAATAAAACCAAAATTTTCCTGCTCAGTTGCTGTTTTTCCTTCTGTTTTTGAGACAGGACCTCATCTAGCCAAGGGTGGCCTTGAACTTCTGGTTTTCCTGCCTCTACCTTTTGAGTGCCATGATCATCAGCATACCAGGTCTATGCAGTCTTAGGGATTGAACACAGAGCTCTGTTCATGCTAGGGAAGTACTCTGCCAAAGACACTGTATCTCCAGTCTGAAAATAATTCAGTGTTTAAAATACAGAACTCAGGTCAGACAAACTAGGTTCAAAATCAGCCCCAACCCTCAGCTGGCTATATAACAGTCAAACCAGTGTCTCTCTCCCTAAGTGGTCAGTGTGTATGTCTTACAGTGTTAAAAGCAAAATCTCCGAAAGCAAAAGCTGGAGAAAAATTCAGACAATGATTCCTAAAGTCTAGTGTCTACCTAAAAGAACCTCTGGAAAGATGAGAGGAAGCTACGCTAAGAGAACATGAATGAAATCAGACCTGACCACAAGTGGTTCCAGCCATTCCAACAAATAAGCCATTCCAACAAGGTACCTGGAGCAGCAGTTTGGGAATCAATTATTTTCCAAAAGATTCGATACATGGAATAAAAGTGAAAATTCTTTTTAAAGGGGGAAAAGATTAGCAGATGCCACTCACTAATGACTGCAATTTAAAATTTTTTAACTACAAAAAAAAAATTAAAAATTAGATAGATGAAACATGGAAGAAATCTCCAGAAAGCAAAAGCTGGAGAAAAACTCGGGCACTGATTGCTAAAGTCTAGTGTCTACCTAAAAGAACCTCCAGAAAGATGAGGGGAAGCTACACTAAGAGAAGCTGAATGAAATCAGACCTGACCACAAGTGGTTCCAGCCATTCAATGAGTGGAGTACAGATGAGAAGGCCTGAATCCCATGTTCTAAAACATCTCCTCCTGCTCACTCCTACTTCCCTGACACTCCTTTCTCCCAGTTCCTGGTTTTTGAAGACAGGGTCTCCTTATGTGGCTCATGCTGTCCTTATGCATTCAGGCCCACAGTGGTCTGAAGCTCATGATTCTCCTACATTAAATCTTTAAGTGCTACAAGTACAGGTGTCTGCTGTGCCCTATTTTACCTGACAAACTTTTAAACAAATTTTGTCCTCTCTTAATTAGCTGAGTGGCCAATTATTCAACAAAACTTCCAGAAAACCAAGCAAACATCCCCTCTCCACCCACACATAGTTTTAATATCAAATCTCATTTATTAATAGTAGCTTCTACTTATTTATGTGACTGATCTAGATTCCCAGAGTTATGACAAAAGACCACCAAACCCATTTTTACTGTTCTATCATTGCCACCTAACACACTGTACATTTAAATATGTTTTGCATAAAAGAGCCAAAATGACAAAATCTGATTCTCTGAAAATATATTACAGTATCAATCATAAATACTTCTACCCCAACGCTCCACAACTCTTTACATGACATAAGAAAATTTCACAAGTTTTTAATATTGCCTTGGCCTGAATTTGCTTCTTTTATTTTTAACCCATCAGTGACAAATGAGCAAAGGTGTTAAATTTCCTAAGGAATGGTGCCATCTAGTGGACATCTGAAGACTAATTCAGTTTGCCTATAAGAAGCACAGGTCACTTAAATTAAAAGACCAAAGTCTTTGTCAAATAACAGAAATATTTATCATCTGTATCACTTACAACTGCTTAAACAATAGCTATCAAGAAATAGGATGTATTTTTAATTTGCCAGTTAACCTCATTTAGTTTTTATCTGAGACAGAAATGAATATAAGGGCCAAAGCAACCAGAGATGATGCCCTTCTACAACATAAAGAAGGGAGGGCAGTCAAAGCGTCAACATAGCCAAGAGTATCTGAGCAGCTAAAGCTGCTTTTTCCTCTTAGAAAAGCTTGTGGTCAGAAAGGTACCTGTGTGTCTTTGATCCTCAAAGTCCTTGCTTGTTTTGCAAAACTGTGTGATAGTTAATTACCAAATAGAAAAAGAGAGTCTTTGTCACAAACCTCTAAAATGTCAGGATTCCACATTCCACACAGTCTTAATCCTGACAATCACCTTCACTGGATTACATTGCTGAAGTTCTTTTAAGTAGAGGTGAGTCTTTTAGAATTAGTATCTAATGTTTTTCTTCAGCTTTTGCTTTCTGAAGAGCTAGATAAACAAGATTGAATTTAATACATTAAATATAAACAAAGATACAGGATCAGGACACACCGGGTGATTTCTATGTAGATGGAGAGGCCAAGGATATAAAAAAGGAAGCTGGTATATTCAACATGTTCAACATGGTTGAAGGTGAGAGCATTTGTCTTCCATTTTACTGCTGATGAGGGAGAACACAAAACCGGCATGATCAGCATGATACATGCTCACCTGTGTGTGCATGAGGACAATCAAGCAAAAGAGTGCCTCTACTCCTCCGCTCACCCGGACACACGGATTAGGAGGGAGACAGATGTTTACCAAGAAAGACAAGACCGAAGCCTTTTGACAAGAAGATGAGAAATAACTTTTTACCAAGCAATTCTCAGATCATAGCAATCACAACTAACTAATTAACCTCATGGAATGTGAGTGACTGGGTTCATTATGAGTTCCACCATGTTGCCATCAAAGCTGCATCTGGGAAAAAGATTTGGAGTTGTTATACGGTGAAGACGCTTGCTAGGTTTAAGCAAGCTAAACTGCAAATGACGGATCCTGAAATCTTAGTGACTTGTGACAATGAAGGTTTATATTCTAGCTGACCCCACTACTACCACTGCATGTCATCCTCAGAGAACCCTGCTCCATATGCTTATGTGCTCAGACTAAGGAGAGAGCCCACTCAAGGTTTGAAATACTAGATAGCTCAAGGGCCACAGAGGAAAAAAAAAAAAACGAGGGAAGAAGTCCACTGGCCCTAGAGGGATCCTGCCCAGCAGTGAAACACCCCTCTTCCAAACATATATTAATCAGCACACCAATGGTGTGGCCATGACTAACATGAAGAGACAGGATGAGATGGTCAAGTTTTTCTCTGCAAACATCATTCTCACAGAATGAATGAATAGAGGGTAAGAGAGACAAGTGGAAAAAAAAGTAAAATACCTTTCTGAGTTAGCATGGTTTATTCTGTACTAATCTTACTTTATGCACACAGGAAAAAATAAACTGTGTATGATGGGGCATGTCTTTAATCGCCCTACTTGGAAGCAGAGGCAGGAGGAGCTCTGTGATTATGAGACCAGCCTGATCTACATATGGAGTTCCAGGCTACTACCTGCCTAAAAAAGAAGCCTACAATCTCATATTTAGATTTCTTATAGTAATTCAAGCTTATAGTAACACCTTAATCACAAATTCACACCAAAACTTATGAGTGCTCTCAAACTTTTAAAAATATTTCATTTGAAAATGTTAAAGTTCCTTTAAATATTATATGTAGGGGTCACCTTGAATGCTAACTCAGCAGATGGTCCAACGGTCCCCAGAGGACTCTCCACACGATCTTAGGATCACTGGTGAGTGGAACACAAAATTTCTTCCAAACCAATCCTGAAGGGCCAGTGCCAGCAGCAGGGAAGCAGAAAAAACAGCCTGACCAGGGTCTCAAGTCCCTCCCGCTGCCAGCTCTGGGTCACCTAGGGCCTGAACTCAGCTGATGGTCCCAAGGTCCCCAGAGAACTCTCCACGAAATCTTAGGATCACTGTTCAAAAACCAATCGGGACAGCAGGAGCAAGGACACAGGAGCCCTGCCTGAGTAGTAGCTTGGGTTCCTTCTGATCAGTGCTGGTTTACCTTGGTTTCGAACACACCAGACAGTTGCCCGGTCCCCAGAAGAGACATTACTTCCAGGCACTGTAAGACGCCCAGGATCTTAGGATTCTAGGATCCCAGGATAACAGGAGCTTGGTCACACCAGGATCTCAGGGTCTCGGAGGAAGCTTGACTGCTAAGAACTCTGACACAGCCAGAATCTCAGGTTTACAGGAGCCCAGAATCACAGGATCACAGAGAAAGCAGGACTCTGAGGAGTCCTGAATCAACCCGGATTATAGGAAGGACAGGCTCCAATCACATATATTGAGAGCAGCAAGCACTTGAGAGAATCAGGTGGCAGGAGACAAGCTTAAGAACAGAAGCAACAGAAACCAAGGTTTTTGGCATCATCAGATCCAAACTCTCCCACCATAGCAAGTCCTAGTATACCGTCACACGAGAAAAGCAAGTCATGGATCTAAAGTCACTTCTCATGATGATGATGGAGGACTTTAAGAAGGAAATAAATAACTTCCTTAAAGAAATACAGGAAAACTCAGGAAAAAAGCTAGAAGACCATAAAGGGGAAACACAAAAATCCCTTAAAGAATTACAAGAAAATACTACCAAACAGGTGAAAGAATTGAACAAAACCATCCAGGATCTAAAAATGGAAGTAGAAACAATAAAGAAATCACAAAGGGAGACAACTCTGGAGATAGAAATCCTAGAAAAGAAATCAGGAACTATAGACGTGAGCATCAGCAACAGAATACAAGAGATGGAAGAGAGAAACTCAGGTACAGAAGATTCCATAGAAAACATGCACACAACAATCAAAGAAAATGCAAAATGCAAAAATATCCTAACTCAAAACATCCAGCAAATCCAGGACACAATGAGAAGCAGAACCTAAGGATAATAGGCATAGATGAGAATGACGACCTTCGACTTAAAGGGCCAGTATATATCTTCAACAAAATAATAGAAGAAAACTACCCTAACCTAAAGACAGAGAGAGAGAGAGATGCCCATGAACATACAAGAAGCCTACAGAACTCCAAATAGACTGCACCAGAAAAGAAATTCCTCCAGACACATAATAATCAGAACAACAAATGCACTAAATAAGGATAGAATATTAAAAGCAGTAAGGGGAAAATGTCAAGTAACATATAAAGGCAGACCTATCAGAATTACACCAGACTTCTCACTAGCAACTATGAAAGCCAGAAGATCCTGGACAGATGTTATACAGACCCTAAGAGAACACAAATGCCAGCCAAGGCTACTATACCCAGCAAAACTCTCAATTACAATAGAAGGTGAAATGCTAACAAAACTTCCATTTTGAACCAGTTTAATAAAGAAAATTGTCATGAACTAGATCTATCTGTAAGAAAGGTAACACAATTCATGCTACAACCTGAGCTGACTAAAAAGCCAAAATTATAGTTAAGTCAATTTTCTTCCAACAGGTACAAGTCAGTCAACCAGTACATTGGGCTGTGGGCAGCCTTCATTGTGCCTCCAAGAGACCCAGTATGTTTTTGTGAAATTAATGGAAAACAAACAGTTTGGGGAAAACAGATTGAACAGCTTTCTTCATCTCCTGTAATCTAGCAACCTCTCTCAGACCAGACTGCTATGACACTTTTAAACAATGTACAATAGAAAGAAACACTTTACTCATAGACCAGGCCTAAAGGACTTTACAAGTGCTCGAGGTGCTAACAGTATACAGTACACCTTCCCACAAAATGGGAGCATGAAGTCAGTGCAAACAGCCCCCCAAAGACCCTAATAGAGTCAGCAAACACAAATAAAACTCAGAGAAGACTGGGGCTGCACACCTCAGACTTTGGTGCGTGCTCTCAGTAAGACTCAAGAGCAAGGATTTTGTTTTGGACTGAGGAGAGGTCTACAACACTTTTGCTTCTACACCTACAACAGCCAGGAAACATTTGGGTAACTCAAGAACTGTGTTAAGACACATGAATCTCAAGAAGAATGAAGTTCAAAATGTGGTCTCTTTGCCCCTTCCTAGAATTAAGAACAAAGCACACACTGAAGGAGTTACAGAGATCATGTGTGAAGCTGAATCAAAAGGATGGACCAACCAGTGACGGCAGCTGCCAGGGATCCCTCCCATAATCAGCCACCAAAATAAACACTATAGCATATGCCAGCAAGATAATGCTGAAAGGGAACTTGATATAGCTGTCTTGTGGGAGGCTATACCAGTGCCTGGTAAACACAGAAGTGGATGCTCACAGTCAGCTGTTAGTTGGAACACAGGACTCCCAAGGTAGGAGCTAGAGAAAGTACCCAAGGAGCGGAAGGGGTCTTCAACCCTCTAGGTGGAAGAATAACATGATCTAACTAGTTCCCCCGGCGCTCATGTCTCTAGCTGCATATATGGAAGAAGATGGCCTAGTTGGCCATCATTGGGAGGAGAGGCCCCTTGGTCATACAGACTCTATATCCCCCAGTACAGGGGAATGCCAGGGCCATTACATGGGAGGGGGTGGGTAGGGGAGCAGGGCGGGGACACGGGAGGGTAAGGGAAAATTTCTGGGTATTATGAGAAATGTAAATGAAGAAAATATCTAATAAAGAGGAAAAAAAAAAGAATTTCTAATTACGTTCTGCTATCGAAAAAAGTTTGTTTCGAGACAGGGTTTCTCTTAATAACAGAGCCCTAGCTGTCCTGGACTCTTTTGTAGAGTAGGCTGGCCTGGAACTCACAGATATCTGCTTGCCTTTGCCTCCCAAATGCTGAAAAGAAAGGCATGCACTATCACGCCCTGCCTGCTATCAATTTTTTGGTGCAATTTTAAACAGTACAAAAAATAAAAGGCATAAAAACAAAAATGTAATAAGGTTAGAAAACACCATTGTAAGAAAATAGCCAGGCAGTCAAAGGGATGTTAGAAAGAATGGTGGTCCAATGAGCATGGCTTAAAAACACAGTTTTAAAATAAGGATGATGAAGGTAATACTAATTAGTCTCATTATAGTTATAACTCACTATGCACCAGAGACCATTTAAAGTACACTTCACATATTAATTCGTTAATCTGAATTTGATTCACTAAGTTATTAATAATTGATCTTGATAATAAGCACTGCAAAGCAGGTACTCTGCATATAAAACAACTGAGGCACTATGTGTCGGTAAGAATGCAGATGATGCCATGTTTAAGGCCAGAATCGAAGTCAATCACCCTAATTGCACAGGGTTAGACCTGAACCAGGACTTGAGATATATCTTGACAGGTGCTGGAGCTTGAACACACAGAACACTACTAGGTCTAATACAAAGACTCAGTGTAGCCATCACTCCATGGTGCAAGCTATGAGAGGAGATGGCAGAGAGGGGAGAGAGGGGTGTGGAAGGATGGATGGGAACCCCATAGAGATGAATCACAAATGCTGCAGACACAACACTCCTTTCTGGAGACTCCCTTCCTCTGCCTGCACACTTGGACTTCTGTCTCTTTCTTTCCGTCATGGTGGTGGTGGTGGTAGTAGCGGTTAACAAGGACATATGGTACCTAACTAAACTTCAGGGAATGTTATCCAGTCTTCCAGCCCAAATCAGCTTATGAAAGAGGTTTCCTTGTAATGTTCATTTGATCCAAGACAGTAGACTTATAAATGCATGTTTCGATATGCATTTGTTTCCCTACTAAGATCAATCCTTATAGAACAATCTGACAGTTCCTCCTGAGGTTGGGAGTGCAGATGCTGGTGAGGCCCCTGTCCTGTTGAGCTCAGTATCTAGGGAAGCGGAAAACCTTCCTGTTCTCTGGAATTCCTATTCTTTGGAATTAGAGAGTAACAGGAATTTCTGGACAAAGGAAATGAAAATATTAGACACCTCTTGACTTCAGGCATTCTAATGAATGACTGTTCTCAAGGGCAGTGATATTTCTAGGAAAGAAATGTTTCTGTGGGACTAATAGATTCCTTCCCATTAAATTGTGGCTAAGTACGCACGTTAGGTGGTTGTTCTGAAAGCATGAATTCTTGCCAAGTCATCTGTATGCACTCTAACTTCCAAAAGGCACTATTCCATTATAGCAAACTCAGACTGGGTAAAGACGCAGATCCATCACAGTTTCACCAACCTGGCTCTGATTCACTCTCCTCTCCAGCAAACTTAAGAAGGGCCACATATGGCCATTGTTTTGAGAGCATGAATTACAAAAACAACAATTTACCCAGAGCCTCAGGAATTCCTATCTCCAGTAGGCTGTACGTGTTTCTGTGCCCAGAAAAGTGTAACCTGTAACATATGAAATACGTCTGTCTGGTTTCTCCAACAGAGCTGGCTGGACAGTTATGTTTGATTGGCCCAGGAGCATTACCAGCTGCTGGAGCCCAAGGAGCAGCTCTGTCAGACCAGGTGGCCATGGATCGTTCACGGTGTCTGGCTGTTTTTTTCTCTTTCCTCCCACCCAAGGCAAACAATACTTCAGAGGCAAGTAACATAAGCTCCCCAAGGGGTTTGCTCTCTAAATATGACACCATCCCTCCCTCTCCATACAGACTGATGTGTTTCCAAAAATCCCTGGATTTGTACATATCTTATAAAATTAACTCAGCCTAGAATCTAATTCAATACCTCAGGAATGTCACCCCCAATGATAATCATTAATCCTCTAATGAGAAGCTTAATAAAATCTCATCTTGAAAAAAATGAGAGAAATTGACAGTAACTGACTAGGAAAGACGATAAAACCATTAGGTAGCTAGTCAGATCTCAGCAGGCTTAGAGAGCCCTGGAGATGGACTCTTCATTCCAAACTAGCAGCTTCTGAAACTAACAGCTGGGGCCATAGGACACTGATGACCAACTCGAAGACTGGAATGTGTCCTGTATTTCTGGCCCAGGGCAGGGATGTAGCATCATGAATATTTGGCAAGGCCTAAGATCAGTGTCTAGCCAGAAACTCTCTAGTAAAGAACACAGACAATAACTTTTTCTATTCCCTTAACAGTTGATAGAATGAGTCTGACAAGCACTCCATACGAAAACACTTTAGATGGAGTTCATCTGCGCAAGAGACACTAGCAATAGAATCAAGCATGCCATAAATGTGAATGGGTAGAACTGTGCCCTTAGCCACTGTCCTCTCTCACCACTTCAGAGTGTCCCTCTCTACTCTGCAGTAAACCCCACCTTCTAGACTACACCCTAAGTATCTCATGTATATGTTTTTAATGCCCATCACTAGGACTGAGAATCTGAAAGAAAGCCAGAGGGAGGCAGAGGGAGACTCCAGTGAAGGAGACTCCAGTGTTCATCCTTTGCCCTAATTAACCCCATTAATTAGGGCAAAGGATGAACAAACAAGAGTGTCATGGTACTAAGAAGTGTCAGCTAAACTTATACAGGTACCTGGTCTAAAGAGAACTGATAAGCAAACCACAGCACTTCACTCATAAGGGGAAAGAAAGATGAATCTCGCGTACCCCTGACCTCTTCCATAGAGAAAGACAGGGGCCTCCTTCATGCTTTTTCCAGTAAAAACTAATAAATCCAAACAGAGAGCGAATACATTGTGTTAATTTGCAACATTTTAAGTTCAGAAACAAGTCTGTTAAAGGATGTTGAGGTCAGATTCCTTTCCCTAAGTTACTCCATACTGTGGAAGATTGCAGTTTTTCAGGCTATGCCTTGCCCTGAGGGACCCCCCACTTTTACAAGTAACATTTGATTCTGCTTTAAAGATGGAAGATGATCTTGCACCTGAGTGCACTCACAAACTGTACCATATGTCTGTCCAACACAACTGCTGTCCCAAAGCCTGAAAACAACTTCTCGCTGGGAGTAGAAAGAATACCACTCTATAAAATGTATTAGGGTGAGCTGATACTGTAGAGCCCATGAATGGATTAAATTTTTATGAGGAAAACCAGACCAAAAATATACAGGACATACCAGATCAAGGTTAAAACTACCTCATATGGACCCCAGAAAGGTGAAGCTCAACTCTAGAACAGTGAAGGTCCCTACCAGTGTACCATCCGGCCACCCAGAGTGTATGTCAAGGAATCCTGACCTACTCCTTTGCTATCTATCTGCCTGTAACTCCTGCTCACCCATCTGGGCCTGCCATCCATCTGTGTACCTACCTACCTGTTTCTTCATCTGAACAAGTTCTTCCTGCCTTTTCCTCTGCGGCTTCTCTCTCAGATCTGTGATGTGTATGGCCACACTGCTTGTTCAGCTTCTCCTTGCAGCGTATCCATACATCTTATCAACATCTTCTAGTCCTACTGGTTTCCCAGCCTGGGCTTCTCAGGCCTCTTTGTTACAAGCTGCACCTTAAACCCTTTGTAACCACTCTATAACTTACGTATGTTCATACATAGATATAGTTATTCTACAGTGTTCGATGTGCTATTTGAGTTTGTATTATAAATTGAGACTGGCGTGAGAGTGAAAATCTCCTGGGCTCCTGACAAAGAAGGATCCCGACACATTCTTCCACAAGATCCACCAGTTCTGAAGTCAGGGAAGGGATACTCTGGAATTTCAGTTGCAGGATGAGAAAATAATTATGTTTCCAATACATTTGCCCAATAGATCCATCAGGAAAGGAAAGGAAAGGAAAGGAAAGGAAAGGAAAGGAAAGGAAAGGAAAGGAAAGGAAAGGAAAGGAAAGGGAAGGAAAAAAGAAAGAGAAGAGAAGAGAAGAGAAGAGAAGAGAAGAGAAGAGAAGAGAAGAGAAGAGAAGAGAAGAGAGAAAAAAGAAAAAAGGAGAAGGCAGGCATTTAATAAGATTGCTGAATTGTTTTCTAACAATCTGCCATCGCCAATTCAGTCTGCAATGCTATCCAATAGGTAACAAGTGGGAGCTTTGAGGTACTTGAGGCAGAACTCTAAAAAGGGTTTTTTAGAAAATACCATCCTGAGGGAGGTAAACTAGTCACAAAAGAACACGCATGGTACGTACTCACTGAGCTCGGAATGCCATGATACAACTCATAGACAATGTGAAGCTCAAGAAGAAGGAAGACCAAAGTGTGGATGCTTCAGTCCTTCTAAGAAGGGGAAACAAAATACTCATGGGGAGGTAGAGGGTAGGAGGGACTTTAGAGGAAGAGAGGTGGGGGAGGGGAAAAGGGAAGCAGGATCAGGTATGGGAGGAGATGAGGATGATAGATAGAGGGTTAGGAAATTGAACAGAGGTGTGTAGCAATGGGGGATGGATAACTGGGGATAGCCACCAGAAAGTCCCAGATGCCAGGAAAGCAAGAGGCTCCCAGGACTCAACAAAGTACAGGTCCTGGTTGGGGGATGGAGCCACCCATTCATCTCCAAATTTTTAACCTAGAATTGCTCCTGTCTAAAGGAAATATGGAGATAAAGTGTGGAACAGAGACTGAAGGAAAGAGACTGCACCACCTGGGGATCCATCCTATATGCATACACCAAACCCAGACACTTGTGGATGCCAGCAAGTGCTTGCAGACAGGAGCCAGATATAGCTGTCTCCTGAGAGGCTCTGACGGTGCCTGACAAATACAAATGCGGATGCTTGAAGCCAACTCTTGGACTGAGCACGGGAACCACAATGGAGAAGTTAGGGAAAGAACTGAAGGGCTGAAGAGGTTTGCAACCCCATAGGAAGAACAACAGTATCAACTAACCAGAACCCCTGCCCCCAGCTCCCAAGGACTAAACCACCAACCAAAGAATACACGTGGAGGGACCCATGGTTGTAGCTGCATAAGTAGCAGAGGATGGCATGTCTGGCATCAATGGGAGGCCCTTGGTCCTGTGAGGGCTAGATGCCTCAGTGTAGGGGAATGCCAGGGTGGGAGTGGAGGAGGGGCACCCTCATAGAAGCAGGGGGTGGGAGAGGGGTTTGGGAGGGGAAATCAGGAAAGGAGATAACATTTGAAATGTAAATAAATGAAATATCCACTAGAAAGAAAGAAAGAAAGAAAGAAAGAAAGAAAGAAAGAAAGAAAGAAAGAAAGAAAGAAAGGAAGGAAGGAAGAAAATTCTAAGACCAAAGGGCTGAGTGGCTAGGGGAAAAGGGCACAAAGGAAACTCAAATCTCTGGGACTAAACTATACACGCTCAGTTCTAAGCCACACTTAACATAAAAACTCATAGGAAAAGCTGGATTCCTTGAGTTCCTGTTACCCCATTAAAGCAACACCTAGTTTTCAACAAAAAATTCCAAGGCAGGATAACTGCAGGGAAACAAGGCCCAAGGAGATGAGTCAAGTGTCAAAGAGAGTCAGACAAGGTGGATTTAGCAAAGGAAACAAAGAATTTAAAGTAACTATACTCAATATGCTGAAAGTTCACATGGAGGGAGCAGTGCACGAGCCACCACAGCAGGTAACACAGGCAGAGAGACTCATGACACCACCATCAACAGGCAAGTCTAGCGACTAGAATGGTTGTGAAGAAACAAACGCTGCCTTTGCTATGCTTCTCAGTCAACAGAACACAGCAGCCAGGTGTAGCACTTACACTCTGTTGCTGTGATAAAATATTCCACCAATACCAGCTTATAGAAGGAAGAGCTAAACATGTTCTCTGTTCCACAGAAAGAGTCCATAAATGTGGGGGCAGTAGACAGCCCTGTAGAAAGCCTAAAGCACTCGCTGGAAGTGGGGCAAGGCTAGACAAGCTAAAGGCCTCATCCTGGCAATGAACTTCCCTCCAGCAATGCCACACCTCCTAGAGCTTCCTTAATCTCCCCCAAACAGTACCACCAACTGGAAAGCAAGGTTTCAAAGACAGGAACCTAAGACAAGGTTGTCATTTAAACCCCATTCCAGGGAAGGGGAAGATAATGCAATGGCAGCTCCCCTGTGGAAACACAAACCAGAGTATTAGTGGAGAAGGGTGAGAAACAAAACCCTAGGAGCTGTGAGGCAGTTAGGAAAAGGGGAACACTGAACTGGAAGCCCTGAGAGGAGGGAAGGCAAACATGGGAAGGGACGAGAGGCCAGAGTTCTCCAAAATTAATGACAAACACAAACCAAAAGCACAGGAATCTAAAAGTAAATAAACAAATCCATAAAAATTAAGACACATTCTGAAGCATCCACACCTTTGCCCATTGCATTAAAACCAGAGGACCAAAAATAAGAAGAAGGCTTCAGGGTGGGGATGGTACGAGAACCACCACCACACCCTGTCTTTAGTGACCCTTATCTTCCATGAACTTGGCTGAGATTAACACTAGTGTTCTATCAGCAATCATGCAGGCAAGGAAACAACTAAGGAAAATATTTTACATGTTGGAAGAAAAAGAACACCACTCTACAATTTATGTAGCCAGTGAAATTACATGTCACAAGTAGAGGGAAAACATGAACTTTCCAAACAAACAAAAACGCAAGGAATTCATTACCAGTAGGTCTGCCTTCCAAAAAATGTATTAGGGGACACTCTTCAGAGTAAAACACATGATGTAGATCTCAGGCTAGAGTACTGAGATCCACAAAACAACAAACAAACAAACTAACAAACAACAACAACAACAACAACAAAATGGTGGGAAAGTAGTGAAGGTAAACGACAACCCTTTATTTTTCTTACTGGGAATTTCTCAGCTAATACCAAGCTGTTTATTCAAAGCAGTGTAGACAACCAGTTAGTGGGTGATTCTAGACTTGACAGAAGTACTAAGAGAGAAAGGGGAAAAAAGAACGTAGCATACTCTTGGTTGACAACTGTACCTGACACCTGTGAAATGGTAGCATTATCTGAAGGCAGATCCAAATTAACTGTAAATGTACTAGGAAGCAAATATTATGGAAATGCTAAGAGGGCATAACTGGTATAACATAAAATGTCCAATTAAACATGGGGATGGATAAGTAAGGGTGTGGTCCCAGTTTAAAACTAACAAATGTATTGAAGAGAATGCTACTGAGGCATGATAAATATGAACCCAATACACAAATCATGATGTTAAAAGTGAACGGTCGGACAGACCACTCCATATTCTATGGCTACAATGAGGAATCTGAGGATGGTACTTTAAAGATATCAGAGGTTTGCTTTCTCAGAATTAGAGGTCAACATTGTTAGCCATGTTCACAGGAGTAAGGTAAGATGCTACACGCTGCGGCTAAGCCACAGCAATGTCAAGGGAAGAGGGAGTCAGAGTGCAATACAACTCTGGGGCCAGGCTCACTGAGAACTAATCCCTGCTCAGGGCAGGTAGCACCAGACTCTCCCATCTTAAAAGTCCCATCGTGCTCAGTGTTATCCCAGTGGAGGCCACTCTTCCAAAGCAAGAGCCTTAGGGAAGGAAGTACAACCTGTATCAAAACTATAGCACACAGCAATTAAAAATCAGACACTGGGAACCAGCAAGGTGGCTCAGAAGGAAAATTCACATACCAACAAGCCTGACAGCTTGAGTTCAATGCCACCATGTATGTCTGGGTACCATGTGCTTGTGCCTGAGTTGAGAAGAGGGCATTTATCACTGGTTTGTGATGAGCCACCACGTGGTGTTGAGAACCAAACCCAGGTCCACTAGATGAGCAGTCTTAACTGCTGAGTCATCTGTCCAACTCACTAACATCATTCAAATGGTGAAAAGGAGAAATCAATTGTATTTTTATTCCCTTAAACAAATAAGAAGGCAAAAACAGGCCACACCTAGCACCGCTGTTGAGTACTATACAAGACTCTTAGCTACACACCTAGCACCGCTGTTCAGTACTATACAAGACTCTTAGCTAATGTCATAAGACAGCTTACAGAGGTGACTCCCAACTCCAGTAGCTTGGCACCTGTGTAGATTATGGAGCAGGAGGAATCTCACTTGCTAGGGATCAGCATTCCCAGCATGCCTCTCAAACTGCAAACCAATGCTTTTTGTCAGCATTTTAGACATGCCGCATCTAGCCTCTCAGTACACCGATTTACTTCCAAGAGAAAACACGTTGTTGTCGGAAGGTTGTCCCAGTGGCTAAGAGCATGCCCTGCTCTTGCAGAGAATCTGAGTTCAGTTCCCAGTGCCCACATTTAATGGCTTACAGCAGGCTGGGCTGATAAGCTGAGAGAGATCCGCCTGCCTCTGAATTCCTTGTCCTAGCAGCAGGAGCACAAAGTACCAGGCCTCTGCGTTAACATGGGCTCAGCAGAGTCAAATGCAGAGCCTCGTGACTATGGTAAGCACTTCGCCAACTGAAGTTCCACAGCTCTAAGCATTATGGTTTTAAACAGTGAAATCCCAGAAAAATTCTAGCACTTTTTGTGCAAGGAAAACCTCCCTTAAAATACAAAATTTGTGTTTGTTGAAATACTCCAGGGTCTAGAAAAGCATAAATCTCCAATAACATCTTTTCCTCATGTCTTCCCCTGACACAACTACTGAAAGGATGGTGGGAACATGGCAAGAATTAGCAGTCATAACGACTGGATAATTTTATCCTGAGAGCCAACAAAATTTTGCTAAAAACAGAAGTTTCTTGAGGAGACACAAATGCAACCTAATTTAAAAGAAATCCAATATTTAAGCAAGTTCTTATCCCCTATCTTATTCTAAAATGAATTTAAATCAGGTTATAAATATACACACAACTAAATGAAATTTAAATCTCAATCTTAAAAAAAAAAAAAGGTAGTAAGAAGAGAAGACAAATCTAGAAATGAACTGAGTGCATAAAAGATATGCTCCATAGACCCTGAGTGTCAGCAAGTACTGTGTAGGTGCTCCATAGACCCTGAGTGTCAGCAAGTACTGTGTGGGCAGTGTATTCCCTCACCCAGACAGGACGCTCAATAGGCTTCCTTCCACCTGTGCAGGTGCCATCAAGTAGCCATGAGAGTTTTCAGAGCCTGTCAGTACCGTCTTCTTCCTCAGACTGACAGACACCATACTAGCACCTTTGATTACACTGTCCTTTGGTTTTTGTTGTTTTTGTTTGGTTGGGTTTTTTTTAGCGGGGAGGGGTGTTTTTCAAGACAAGGTTTCTGTGTTGCCGTGGGTGTCCTGGAACTCCCTATGTAGACTCTGTATCACAAAGATATGCCTGCCTCTGCCTCCTGAGTGCTGCGAGTAAATGTGTATGCCACCACCACCATCTAGCTTCAGCTTTTCTACCTATAGTTTTCCTTTTAAAAATTACCCTCACAGAAGCAGGGCTCCGGATGGGGAATGAGATAGGGGGTTTCTGAAGGGGAGACCTGGAAAGGAGAAAACATTTAAAATGTAAATAAAATATCCAATATTTAAAAAGAGAGGAAAAAAATACCCTCAGCCAATGCATCTAAGTATGAATGTGTTCTAGTTCAAAATCATAAACTTATTTAAAATGTTGAGATTTTGGGGTGATTTTATTTTATTTTAGTAACTCAGATGTGCTGTTCTTGGGCATCAACTTTACAGATGGCAATATTGGGTAGCACTGTCCAAAAGTTGGCCAAGTCTTCTAAGATCAATCTTAACAGCCTAAGATAGCTGCTCAGACTGCTTGTGCAAAGTCTCTTCTTGAATATGTTTTGCATTAGACCCAAAAGTTACAAGTATTTTAAAACTGTGTGGCAATATCACACACACAGACACATAGACACACACACACACACACACACACACACACACACACAAGGACCATGAAAATTCTGTGCTGGAATAAAAATCAAACATTGCATTTTCCAGTTCTAAATCACACACTAACGGCTTTCACTTCAGGCAAGAGCATAAAACCAAAGCACATTTTGGTTCACTCTATAACAAATCTTTTCAAACAAATTCCTTTGGCTCTAGCAAGATTTATGTACAAAAGCTAAAGGCTTCTGTCCCCCAGCCTTAAATAGAGGCGTTTGGAACACAGTTACATGGTTTGTTCCAGCTGTTTTAAGCTAAGATCCCATGAGCTTGCCTCCTGGAGGCGTTTTAAACTTTACATATTTAAAACTAATAGAATGGGTCAGTCAGAGGACACACTGGAGGCCTGCATCTGATCAGAGCTGGAGGCAGAGGAGCGTATGGTGGAATCACAAACACGCTAGCAATACAAAAGACTCATTTGAAGAATCCCTGCTATAGCAATTGCTGACAACCTCTGAGACAGTGTACACGTCAACTGTGCTATCTAAAGGTTGGCAACATCCAACACTCGCTGCACTGGCTTTAGGGATCAGATACTAGCACTCTCTTATATGCTTCCTACCCACTGCCTCTGATGGATGCTTTGGCAAGGGTCCTATGCTTGAGGCTCACCATCCAATGTGACTAGGGATTTGTGTTATATGCTAGTTTATTTATTAACTATTTATTTATTATTTATTTTATTATTTATTTATTCTAGTTTATTTATTAACAGAAGTGAGCACCACCTCCAGACTTCTTTGACCTTTTATGTGCTCTGATAACCTTTTCCTCAATACTTAATAAATCTGCCTGACTTACATAGTTATCCAAGAAATGAGATAATTACAGTTTTATAGAAATTGTCAACTTGCTGGTTCACATTCTGGCTTCCACTTTAGGTAATGAAATTGCAGCTATGTTACAAATACAAATACACAAACACCTATATTTGGGGAAATGTTTACTTAATGACCCAGGATGATGCCAATGCAAATACACCTTAGACCTTTTGGCAAAAGCTAAAATCAGCAGATGTCTGTTGCTACTCAACTTCCCTACATTCAACACAGAAGCATTTTATTATTATTATTATTATACTAAGGCATGTATTCCTCAGTTGTAATCCAAAAACCATTTCTCACTTGCCCCAAGAAATTAACTAAGCTGCCTAAAATGAATTACAGCATAAAGACATGTTGGCAATTGCATCATTATGAAGAAGTAAATGAATGAATGATGGCGAAGCTTTGAGTGTGTTGCTAGGGGAGCACCACACACTGGCCGTAGCTTCTCGAGCATCGCTGCCATTCACAACAGCCATTTCAGGAGAAGAAACACACAGGCCAGCCCTCTTCTGTGCACAGTGGCAATTCAGAAGTGAATTTTCAAATATTATGTATCAGTTAAAAGTCTTCCATCCTGACAGGCAACCATAACAAAGTTAGCTGAATAAAATCAGTCCAGGTTTCAGGGAACCGTGGGCATCAGCCTCCTACAGACACAAGAAAGATCCATCACTCCTTTCAGCTTGAGTTAGATGAGAGAAAACACAGTTCAGATTTCCAGAAACAGGAGTGGCATAGTTTCCAGTGAGCTTCTTCTTCTCATTTTACTATTTTAAGAGTGCTGGTCACTCCCAGTGTTTCTCTAAGACGGGATCTGGTTCCTGGTGGCTGATGGTTCTCGTGGTGGGATGTTTTCCTTACAACAGTCTCCAAAACTGTTTTTATTCGTATTTAGCTCCACTGTATTTATCTACAAAATACCATTTCGATGGAGTCAGGCCAATAAAAGAAACAGCTTACTAGAATTTCAGTTGACTTTGTTAAAGGAAATTATTTTAAATTAACGTGGCTTCTGGCCTGCTGCCGTTTCTGACCTCAGAACACATATTCCTTCTCATTTCTGCTGTGAACATTTGTTTATTTAAGTGAAATTCCAGCTCGAGAATGTCGAACATAACAGAGTCTCAACCTTCCTGCCACTATTTCGTCCTTTGTCTAAACAAGGGCAGCTGAACACTGCCACATTAGCATGCGCAGCCGCATCGCTGCCCTTCAGTGAAGTCACCTATGTATTTCTGGTAAGATCTTTAACAACTTCCACACCCGGCCATGAAACAGAACAAGACTGTTTTGTTTTCAGACAATAACAATCTCATCTCTGGTTTACTAGATGGCACTAAAAATATTTTTCCATCTGCTTTTTGCAAAGAGAATCTGACATCAGTGTGGTTTACCTTGACCAGTGAATGCAGGCTCTTTTCACCAAACATGTCCCAGAGGAAAGTCAGGTCCTCCTGGCTATCCACATGTGGCCGCAGCTGGGCAGGCAGAGCAGCCAACAGCTCATACAGACCTATAAAATAAAAATAAAACACAAAGTGTAATCTTAGGATGATCCCATTAATTTCACTGAAGGTGTACGTGTAAGTGACGGCTGGAACATGTCATTTTTACTGGATTTATATTCTGGGCCATCAAGTAAAACAGTGCTCTCAAAAAGCAAAGAAAGTATTTTGATTTTTAAATTTCAAAGAAGTATATATTAAGAGGATAGTTTTTTTTTAACCTTTCATTCTTGTCAACATTATGCAAGTTTATATAACCTGAGACAGAAAATGTATACCATTCTTCAAAAATAAAAAAGAAATATGAGAGAAAGACACACCTTCCTTTCCTTGACTGTTACTATATTCCGTTCTTTTTAGCCAAGGAGTGAAATGAGTCACACAGAGGAAAAACGTTCTTAAGAGAGTACGGACATAGTGGTCTACAAAAAGGCTTTGCAGTTTGCAAGGAAGTTCTAATAACATAAAGTTTCAAAACATTTGCATTGTCTAAGATGCAAATGAAGTTCTGCCACATGGCCCAAAATTGACCTCCCACAGCAATTCGTGCACTGCCCCACCACTGTGGACTATGGCTTTTTGTAGGGGCTGTGCAGAACATTGCTTACATCTGTGGTGTATAAAGTTTACTGGCTTCTCTGGTAGCAGATGCTGACTGCTGTGGCGCACCTCGAATGCGATGCTAGAGGGAGACAAATGCTAGAGACAGACAGAAGCACAGCATTCATTCCACAGGAGGCCACCACGGAAGCCACCCATCTCAGACACAGGCGGCCAGTCCCTACTCCACAGATTGCTCCAGCAGTGTTTGTCCGTGACTCGTGAGGGAGGTGACCTGGCAGACGTCAGCATCAGTTCCCAGCACGTGGTGCAGTTTCCAGTGGGATTTCATGGGGTAAAAAGGACAAAATTCCTTTTATTTCTGTCTACTGTCTGCAAAAACACCAAGACCTCTCCTGAAGCAGACAACACATGTAAAGGCTGCCTTTCATCATGGAGAAAATATTACAACATGCTTAACAAGCAAGGAAGAGTAAATTATAGACTCTGGATTAGCATATCTATTATGGTTCTAACACATATCAGTCCTAACTCATAGGCAAAAGCATGAGGTAGCACTCTAAAGGCAGATATGTAACTGTGAATATCTGATTAAATCCAAACATCCCTGAGCCTGTATTTAGCCCCCCCTCTCAAAAAAAGTCCTACCAATAATCCTAAATTAGACTGCGAAAAACTCCAATAATATTACTAAGTATTCTTGATATTTTCCATCAATTCTCTTTAAAAACCTGGCACTCTGCCTAAACCAGATCATCTTTATAATTAAAGACTTGAACATATCTTAGCATAACTGTACTTACGATACCGCACTCACCCTCTGTCCCGTCCTAGCTCCCACAGAGACACATCCCCAAACTCCATAATTGCCCAGGGTCAGTGCTTATGTCAGAGACTTAAAATGTAAAATTATGAAAAAACAGGGTGAATTTCTTTTTCTATTGACTTCAGAAGTTGTAAAAGAAAACTTACCTATTCCTTGGTAAAATGAGTTCAGGTTTAATTAAGGATAGTAAACCAACTTTGTTGTAAATTACATGGTGAAATCACTAGGAAGGCTACATCAGACAATATACGAGAAGGCCTGGCATGTGGTAAGAACACAACATGGTCCATATGCAACTCAGTGAGATCTAGCTACCGATTACTGAATCAGTATTACTGAAAAACCAAGAAAGATCAATATTTGATCTCCATGTTTACATTTAAAGCATTTCATATGATTTAGCTGAGCCTTATCTCATGTGTGTTTAAAAGCAAATGGTAATTTATACACATAAAGCTAAACACTTACAAACACATAAAAGTGAGTAAGTGTCCTGGAGTGCTGGACACTGCATCAAGCTGCTACAGCAGAATGCTACTGGTGGACAGCTTATAAACAATCCAAGAGTACTTGTCAGGAAGTCAGCCGTAGGGGAGATACCTTATGCGGGTATCTGTACTGTCAGTCCATGAGGTGAAACACGGGAGAGAGAGAGGTGACAGGACATCATTTCTAACAAGCTTACTCCTGCACTAGCAACATTAGCTCATTCATGAGGGTTGAATCCTACTGGACTGACCTTCTATTAAAGGCCTTATATCCCTCATACTGTTACCCCTAGAACTAAGTTCCTGACACATGAACTTTGGGGAACACATTCAAGTCATAGAAGGTTGTATCAATTACAGTTTCCTGACTGCTACACTCTGCTGTGGTTGGTACAAGACTGTTGAGGGGAAATACTGAAAAAAATCGAGCCCGCACGCTCCTGCTTTGTGCCTCTACCCTGGCAGCCTGGCCGGCCATGCACTGGCGGGCAATGGCCGACCTGTTTTTATCTGGCGGAGATTCTGACTCCGAATTCCACAGTCTCTCCACCCAGCTCGCTAGGTTCCCACTGGCAAGTCACTACCACACCAACCCCATGTTCAAATCCCCCACAGCCTCAGGACCACCTCAGGCAAACTCATGCTTGGCCGCCGTACCTTTCTCTCTTGAACCCAGATAAACCACCGAGAGAAGGAAAACGCAACACAAACTTAGATCAGAAACGATGGTAACGCAATCTCTGGGCGCAACAATTAAAGCCTCATCTTGCAAGCCTTATTAAAATCTTACTCCTCCAGTGGCAAATCTTTGTGGATCACCATGAAACTCTAGCAGCTACACCTTAGCCCTATCTACCCCCATTTCCAAAAGGAACCTCACTCCTGCTTTCTCTCCTCCTCTGTCCAACCGGGAAGTCCCGCCTACTCGCCCAGTTATTGGCTCCTTTATTCATTAGGGAATTGGTTCACAAGAAGCCACCTGAGTACAAGACTCATTCCTCATTCCAGACATCCTCTCCCAGGAAAACAAGCACAGAGCCATCCACAACACAAGATGTTAAAGTGGAAGGAAGTGGGTGACATACAAGTCTGTATCAATTCTTAAAATAACACACGAATCTATAGTAATCTCAAAATGAAAAATAGTGACACAAAAACATTAAGGTCAAATGGTTGTCTTAGAATTTCAGGAATCCTGAGGCTGTAAGTCCAGTGTATGAGGTATAAAAATTCTTTCCTTGATGCATCTTATTCTAGAACAAAACACCACTGTATTCCAAGGTTCAGAGTCAAAACAGCTTCATCAGACATTCCAAGTGGATATAATAACACACTCCTTTATACATGGAAAGTGTTAACTCTACTCTACTCTATTGCTTATGTTTTGTGAAACAAGCCGTTTTATAATTCAAGCATTTAAAAAAAATAATTTTCCTGCTAGCAAAGGCTCCCAAACCTGAGTTTTCTGGCTTTTCTAGCATGACACAATCCTTACTGATATGTTAACCACCACAATTGGGCACTTCGGTGACAACTGCAGTCCTTCAGTTGTCTGATCTGGAAGCCACAACCAATGCTAGAAGAGACAGGATGGTGTTAACCATTAATAAAGGCATGAGAAGAGACAGGATGGTGTCAACCATTAATAAAGGCATGGTGACAGAGCCAAGAGGCCAGAGGCATGCAGTCTCAAAGAAGGCAGTACACGTTCCAGAAATCAACAGTCTGTGAGGAGAATGGAGTCTCTGCTCTGACTCAGGACTGAATGTACACCAATATTCGAGTCCCAACAGTGAAGAATGTTCTTCAAGTTCAACTGAATGCTTTCAGAACTAGATATTTACAGGGAAAGGTACATCTTTAATTTTTTCTTAACCTACTCGTAGTCTCTGAACATAGGGGAAGGAGTCAGTGGCTGCCGAGGAGGAAATCAGGACAGAAGTAATGCATAAGTTAGGTATTTATGATTTGAGCCCCTGCTTCTCCCAAAAGCACAGGTTGGGAACTTGCCAACATAGTACCTTGGGAGGTAAAAATTAGGGGTGACTAGGCCATGAAGGTGGTGCCTGAAGGAATTAACACTGTCATCTAAATCAGCTTCTTACATGCTAGGTGCAAATTCATTATAAAAAGAACTTCAGTCTCCTCTTCACACTCTTCTCTGTCCCTCCTTCCCTTCTCTTCTGCCACCTATCGACACAGTAAGGCTTGCCCCATACTATCCCACACTGCCCCAGCAGTGCTCAAATAGCTGTTAAGAACCATGAGATAATAAATTTCTTTTCCTTATGAATTAGTCCCCAGGGCATGTGTGAAATCACAGTATCAAACGTTTACCCCATCACACTGTTTCCTATGTCTTCTTTTGTTTCTTGGGTGATTATTAAATAAAAGGAAGGTTACAAACACAAGCACCATGATCTTTTGGCTGTAGATCCTGTAACTAAGGCCAAGTAAGTGACTAAGGGGCAGGTGGCACACAGTGTGGATACTCTGCACAGAGGGGTAGATCACACTCCGGGTGGGATGACTAAGGGGCAGGAGGTACATACAGTGTGGATACACTGCACAGAGGGGTAGATCACACTCCAGGTGAGATGCTGCAAATTTTCGTCACCCTGCTGAAGAAGGTGAATTGTTTATTTCTGGAATTTTCCATTTAATATTCTCAGAGCACAGTTGATGGTAGATAATGGAAACTACAGAAAGCAAAGTCTTTGGAAACTACTATATTCTCTTTGGCAGCACAAAATGGACTAAGTCTTTTTAAAGTAAATTCCTAAGAATTGAGGTCTACTGAAGTCTTATATTCCTATCACCATGCTAGCTAACAAAATCAAGAAATCTTCTTTCTCTGCCTCCAGCATTCTTATGATCACTGCTGATATACAAGAGAGGTTGAGGACAGACAGGTCAATATGGCAAACATAAACCAACCATAAATGTAAGAATCTCTTTATTTTCCCAAGATAATATGGATCCAAAATGTGTCTTATACTTATACAATTAAACAATTAAACTGGAAATGATAGATAGATAGATAGATAGATAGATAGATATGATTTTTAATTTGTAATTGTGGCTAATAAGTTAAACATCAAATTCATTTTTTGCCATACAGAAAAAACATCATGCTTTTGTATGACATCTAACTAATATCTAAGGAACTCAAACTTTAAATTGCATAATGTTTAAAGGAATTAACATTATTGTCTAAATCAGCTCCTTAACATGGTAGGTACAAATTCATTATAAAAAATAAGATATACTGATGTGGATACCTTTATATGTTTCATGGAAACACTAAGGGCTTCATAATGCCTTCCTTACTGTTGGGGTCACTTCTAGAATTTGAACATATCATTTTTACATCTGGAAAAACTGTGTAAGATCTGACCTATTCTCATTGCCTGTGTGGTACTACCACTGTAAACTAATTTCTGCCAATTGGATTTTTGCTTCTCACTTGAGTGCACATTTTATTATCTCTACAATGGAACCATTTAGCTAATTTTTATGGATCTAATGTTTGCAAACATGACATTCTCTTGCAAAAACTGGGAAACTAGAAATACCCTGCAACAGCATAGGACAGTGCTGGCACAGCAGACAATGGACATCCCCCAGGTGTGCGGGCACACAAAGCCCAGGAAGCCAACCAGGCATGTCTATGACGCTAATTATTAATCTCTTTGTGGGTGTGTTACACAAACTCAAAGTGGAGACTGGAGACCACCATAGGGTTGTTACGGAGTCCATGACAGAAGTAAAACTCAGCAAATGAAAACTACAGCCTCCTCCTGCTGCAGTGTCCTGCCAGTGCCCTCTACTGACAAAACTTATCACTGACAGTGGCAATGGAAAAGTCCTCCAAGGTCTCATCAATTTTCATAGAGCACACAATGAAATCTGCAGAGAGGTAGTGCAATGTTAAATGGCTTGATCTACAGACTGAGCTAAGTGTGAGTCTCTTCTTTGGGGGGACAGACTGTCTTTCTTCATTGGTGGGGGGCGGGGGCTGGCTTTCTGCTGCTTCACATTGGGATATAATTAATGTTACTAACAGGTAAAGATTGAGGGCTAATATAGCATTGAGAGAGAAATCCTACTAAATCAAAGGCATGTACAGTATTCATCTATCTTTATTATATTTGCTTATCATGCATGAGAAGAGGAAGAGAAAGGAGAGGAGAGGAGAGG
>LR753309.1:2579725-2604418 GCA_902729485.2 Mus minutoides
AAGTAAGCCATCTCAGGGGCCCTGTTTGTCTATTTTTAACAGCATGCAAACTCTGAACTCCACAACTCAGCTGGGGGAAACTAATTAAGCCAATGTTATAAATTAAACAATGAACACATTTGCAGAGACTGAATTCACTTGTCTCCTTGACTGGACTCAGGGGTCCTCAATCACTCATAGAACAGTAATAGTTCTAGATGTGCCCGTGGGGGTGCTGCTGGGAGGAACACACATTTGAGTCAGAGACTGAGTAAAGACAAACGTCCTACCACAAACAACATGTTCAGGCACCACCCACAGGGAGAGAGACAACTCACCTCCTATCTGAACTGAGAGACTCACTTTCTGATTCCCTCATGGCAAACATGGTAGCTCCCAACTCTCTGGACTTGAGACCCCAGTCTTATACCAGCACCCAATCCTTACCACCTTGCTAGTTCTCTCTCAGTCAGACAGTGACCTACACTATGGGCTCCTACATCTCAGAATTTGAATAATCATAGCCCAGAGTCTTCTGGGTATCAATGATGCAAATGGTGGCTCATAGGACTTCTTAGCTTCTATGATACAGGGAACTGATCCCTGTCATCTCCTTTTTAAGGTATGTATGCACACATACAGATAGACATACAGCTTTTATATTGATTTTGATTCTTAGAGTACAATTGTACAACTCTTTCCTATCAAAACAACACCCAATTTAAACTTCTTCAAAAATGTTTGATAGTTATGAAAGAAGATAGATCATGGTTTCCTCACATTAAGACAAGAAATAGACATTGAGAGTGTACTTCATTGGCAAACTACCTACCTAGCATACATGAGGACCTGTGTTAGACCATCATCAGTATTGCGAAAATCAAAAGATAATTCCTAAACGTGGAAAAATACCACAAAGAATATCACAAGCTATGGAAGGTGTTTATACTAACAGGACTGAGTGAAGATAGACACAAAGATCTTAAATAGCTCACTGGCTCCTGCTGTTTGATAACAAAACCTTGCAAACTAATCCCACCAGCCCAGAGCTTGGTATGTGGCAAATTCTGGCTTCCTGGAAGTACAAAAAGCAATATATAGACGAGAACGCATGCAGCATCAGATAGCTCACCGTGAGCCAGGCCAATAAGCCATCCCCTGTGGACCATGGTCTCTGCTCTCATCTCAGTGGATTTAAATATGTTGGCACTGCTTTCATTTGTCATGATTTAAATCTGCCTCTTTTTCTTAAAGGTTAAAAACTACATGCTTTGAAGCCACTGAACTAGTAGATTGCACATAAATATGCTGTGACTATCTTCTCTACAGCAATGTTCTACAAAATACTGATATCTTATTCTTGAAGATAAAAGACTTCTTTCTCTAGGCAACAACTTCCAGTTCAAATGCAGGTTGAAGTTTACCTCCATCTGGGCTTTGCAACTGACAGAGGTCAGTGAGCTCCGAGCACATAGGTCAGAGTCAGGGGTCACTGAGCACTCCATGTATGAGTTTAAATGAGCTAAAGCATTTGTAGCTTTAAGGAAGTAATCTTACCTTTCCTCTTTTTCTTTTTTACTTTTTTAAATTTTACAACAGCAGTTTTGTGAAAATAAACTCATGCTGAACCATAATCCTACTAACCTTTACATATCAGACACAGGTATCAGTGATTGGTTGGAGAAGGCAGAAACACTGACCTAACTCATAAAAATCATAATTATGATGAATGGGTGGTTCATAGGAAGTTGTAACATACTCATACAGTCTCATCACCTTGGTTAATAAGATCTTTCATTACTGGTTAGTCAACCACTAGAATATATCGTAACACTTTTGTTAAAAAGACATGGTATCTGTATACAGCCCAATCTGGCCTCGAGACTTGCCTGCCTGTCTCCACCTTCAGCGTGCTGTGGCTACAAATGTTCAACCCCCATAGACCTGGGGCAAACAGCAACATGGATGGGGGCTAGCTTTACAGAAGCAGGAGGGAGTGAAGGGGCAGCACCAGAGACGATGCAGGATAGAGAGAAGGCGTCCGTGGGCTTCTGAAACTGCCACCAAGAACAATAGGGTCTAACAATAGGGTTAGACATGCTGAATTTGAAATAGCTGCTAGACAGCAGGTAGACAGTGGACATATACATGAGGAGCGTAACAGCTCAACAGGCTAAAGACTCAAATTTGGGACTTAGAAGGTGTCTAAAGCCACAGCCGTGTGTAACACTCTCAAGGGTGTGAGGTGGAAGGCACAAAAGTAGCCCACCTTCCTGAAAAAGGAGGGACCCATGGCCACTCAGAGAGGAGGACCAAGGGTTGAAATACCTAAAACAAGTCTAGGAAGAGTCAGTAATCTACCCTGTAAACCCAGGGACAAGAAGTCCTGAAAAGAGGTCTCTGCATTTAACTCTGACAGAGTCAACTGGAGGAATGGAGCTAAAATCAGGAAGAAGTATGTCAAAGATGGTGAACACGTACAGCCCTCAGAAGTTTTGGCACAAAGAACACCTGTTATTTCTAAGTGGATATGGGTGTTTTTTTGTTTTTTTTTTTTTTAATAAGTAAGAGCCAGATCTAGTAGCACAGAGTTACTCTGGAGGCTGAAGCAAAATGGTACAGGTTCAAGTTCAGCCTGCACTGCAGCATGAATTCAGGGCAGACTGAGGAGCAAATGAGACTCATCCCAAAATACAAAGAAAGGAAGGCAGGGGTGTAGCTTAGTGGCAGAGAGAGCACTTGGTCTGGAGTGTTGTGAGGCCCTAGATTCCATATCCAGAAACTTCTAATTGATTATGTCAGTAGACTTGCACACTAACAGCAAGAGACAGCACGACAGAAAAACTCAACCTCAGCTTTACGCCGCAGTGAGTGAGAAGCAAAGCACAGGGGACACACGACGGAGAAAGAACTAGGTAGCTGCCTGTGCTCTGCATGGGGCAAAAGCATGTTCAGAGCAGATTCAAGAACCACAGTTACTCCCTGTGTTTGTGCCAATAGCCTCGGTCAAGAGTCAGCAGCAGAGAATGGCTATAGCTTTCAAAGATTGGATAGAGTTGGCCAGAAGAAAAGAACAGACCCAACAGATTTAAGTTAATATATGATATCGGCAAGATTGTCATGGAAACCTTGTAGTCCCTTGGATGGAGGAAATTCACCTCCATTCCCTATTCACTGAGGGTATAAGCAGACTGAGGGCCACCTGCAGGATCTACCCATGTTTATCCAAGGAAGAGAAACAGGTAGCTGGGGTAACTACTTGCATTGGTACTACGATTATTTCTCTGTTCCTTGGAGTTTTACAAGACAGATATTTTAATTTTAAAACTAAACTCCTGAGTAATAATCTGACAGTTTTTCTCCAGAGCATAGCTCAGAGGTTCCCCAGGCATTCTGTCAGCCACAGAAGATAGCATTTACTGGACCCTGAAGTTGACGCCAGTTCCCCAGTAGCTGTCGCAGTCCCTCCTTCCAGTTCAAGATTACCCCAAACATGGTGAAATGCCTACATTCATGTTCCACTCCTAGATCACCAACTTAAACCAATGTTACACTCCCAAGTGCAGCATAACACACTACAGAGACTTTAGGGGTGTTTCTAGGCATCTGGCTAGCTTCTCATTCCCCTTACATTTCAACCCTGCCCCACTGCCAAATCAGTGGTTCTCAAATTCCCTAACGTTGTGACCCTTTAATACAGTTCTTCCTGCTGTGGAGACCCCCAGCCATGAAATTATTTCATTGCTACTTCATAACTATAATTTTGCTACTGTTATGAATTATAATGAGAGATATTTTGAAGATCGAGGTTTGCCAACAGGGTCACAAACCAGAGGTGGAGAAGCACTGCTCTCGACCCTCCTCCAGACCTCACTAAGTAATGATCTTGGCTGTATGTGTATCAGGCACTGTGAAAGAGACTGCAGTAAGCTGATGGAAAGGAAAAAGACCAAAGCTGTGTCCCCAGCAGCACAAGAGCTAGACACTGTTACAAACACTGATTTTGATGAGTACAATAAGGAGGAGCCTTTGTCAGGGACTGGGAACAATATCATTTCAGGACCACCTTCTGGAAGGACAGTGAGACCAACAGCAACTACAGGCATTAACTACAGGTGCTGAAGTGAGAAAAAAAAAAAATACCTCCTAAAAGAGGAACCAAATTTCAGAGGACAGCATGCTAAACTCTAACATGGCATAAACAAAATACTAACTCTGCAACTGGGACATCTAGACAGACTCTCTGAGCATTTATTTTTACCCTTGTAACTCTAGCTCCAGGGGATCCAACCTCTTCCGGAAACCTATACTTCTACATATAAAAACATGCACAGACACACACATATACACATAATATAAAATAAAATAAGTCTTTAAAAAATAGGCACTGTGATTTTTTATAAATGAAGTAGAGATGAGAAAGAAGAATCAGATCCCAACCTGAATCAAGTTATATTTACATAGTGAAGACCAAGGAGTACACAAAGGAAAATGACAAAGCTGCCTTCAAACAGCTTAATTTCAAGGTAAAGATGGCATGACTGTTCATCTTCTCATAGGGGTCAGCAAAGCACACCTCTACACAGCCTCTGGGAGGGCCTTTCTAAACAAAGGGCCAGAAAGGAGAGAGGTGTGGGCAGCACACAGGTGGCACTATCCTACAGGCAGAGGCCTGAAGAGAATACAAGAGAGAAAAGGAAAGAGCTGGCTCTTTGTCATTGTGGTCATCAACCTCTACTTCCCCAGCATCTCCCCCCCTGCACTGATGAGAGGTCTACCACCTCCTCTCTTTGCCACAATGACAGAAAAATGCTAAGCAGAAAAGTAACTAATTCTCCCTTTTTTTTTTCTGTTTAGCTCTGTATCTCATTTTCTTTTTTTTCTTTTTTTATTAGATATTTTCTTTATCTACATAATTCTCCCTTTTAAACTGCTTCCTCAGATGTCTGCGACATTGACAGGAAAAGTGACTAGAACAGATAAAAGCCACAAGTCATTTGCACAGAATACCCATAACTTTGGTAATGGTGATCCTAAGGGCTGAAATAGACTGAATCCATCAGTATATGCAAATTGAAAGTAAATATATTTCTGTGTTTTCTGTATCAAAATCCAAACTGAAGCTCCACAGAGCAAGCTGTTTGTCATTAAAGTATGCACAAAAAGATCATGGACCCATATAACAAAATTCTTTTAATATGAATTCTTTAGAGATAATTATGAATTCTACTTCCCCCCAGAGTGCCAATGCTGGCCAGGACGCACTGGGGATGCCCACCTCAGCATTATGGTTCTGTCTCTCTGAAGTGATTACTCAGAACAGGTCCAACAGACAAACAGATGTCCATTCAAATGATTTGGTCCTCCTGGATGTAAACATCTGACTTCTGTAGAGATAGCAGGAAGCAGCTCACTGAATACAGTGACCTCCATAAACATTAACAGCAGCATCCCCACTCTTCAGGGCAAACTGATACTTGGAAAAATCCAGGCTATTTTCTGAAATGTTGAAAACAGCAATATAATTCATCTCACGGAGAATTATTTTATTAGATATCATTGGGTGGAGCCTTTGGTATTAGTTCCTTCAGTAATTTTTCTAAAAGTTTGTAAAATAACTAACATTCATAAGAAAACTGCAGGGAATCCCCACTAACAGTTTCCTATTTACTGTTTCAAAGTGTTGATTTATTTTTATCTTCCAATTCAAAGGCTATATAAATTTTAGGGAAAGATCTTGGGATCTGAACCATAACAAGACTATTTTTCATATAAAAATACAACATGCTCCAACATTAATCAGGAACTTACAAAAGAAGCTAGACTAGAGGAATGGCTCAGTCAAGTAAAGTCCTTGTGAGTCTGATCCCCAGAGCCTACTAAAAATGCTGAGTGTGGGAATTGGCCTTTGTATGTCAGTGTTGTCTGGGGAGCTGAAGACAAGAGGGTCTCTGGGCTCAACCTAGACTGACCTCTAGCCAATGAGAAAGCCTAGATCAAAAGAAGCAGCTGGCCTGCCTGAGAATGACTCCTGAGGTTGTCTTCTGGTACACACACACACATATGCATGCATACACTTACACACACACTTGCACTCCCCATGCATGCACACATGCCCATTAGAGGGAAGGGAAAAATATACACCAAGAGAATCACAAACAGGCTTTGTCCTTTGGTAGGAATAGTTGCATTGATTAATCTTTATTGTTAAAATCATCTTCTCACCATTAAGGTGAGTTTAGCAGTAGGGAAAGGGAAGTCTGTAGAGCAGCTGATCTCAATCTGTGGGTTACAAACCCTTTGGGGGTGTCGAATGACCTTTCATAGGGTCCCATATCATATATTCTGCATAGCAAATATTTATAATCCATAACAATAAAAAATTACAGTAATGAAGTAACAATGAAAATAGTTGTATGGTTGGGGGTCAGCACATTAGAAAATGTGTTAAAGGGTCACAGCATTACAAGGGTAAGAACCACTGCATTAGAGGACAAGAACAGGTAAGAATACAAAAAGGAAAAATTGCCAAAGCTATCAATCCTTCTAATGATCAAGAGCCACCTACTCATTGGGATGGCTGTCCCCTATCAAAGCAGCCCACAAGCAGAGCAGAAAGGAAAGACTCTGACTTCCAAAGTGCTAGTGGTCCGAAAAGCCCTATAGGTCCCATCCCTATAGAACTAGGTTTATAGATTTGTGCCACTCTGCAAATAGTTGAGCTGAGGCTCTAAACTCAGACCCTTGTACTTGTGTGGCAGGCACATTACTGACTGGGACATCTCCCTGGCCCTCCAAGCTAGGGTAAAAAAATAAATCTAGACCATAGCCAATATAAAAGATGTCCTTGCACATATCACAGATCCTCTAAAAACCTGAGGAGAAACATGACAAAGCCTAGACCACAACCTCATCTACAGAAAAACACTAATTATTTAGAAAAAGTCATTTTCTACTGCTTTTCACTATTTGGTCACATATAACTTACTGCTACTAACCCAAAAGAAATCATTTTGAATGTTAAAATTTAGGACTAGTTGTCAAAACAATAACAGGCCTAAAAAGAAAAATTGTGGAGAACGCAGAAGCATGAGTGAAGGAACCTCCCACCTCCAGGATGATGCTTCTGTAAAAATACAACCGTCTGTACACAGCAGTAGTGGCTCCCAGGAGAGTAAGAGGCTGGGGGAGGGGAGGTTGGAGGTGAGGGGTTGATGAAAGTGTCCCTGCAGTGAACAGCTCACTCTGCTGCTCTGCTCGCAGATTCCAGATGCTCCACATTCCTGACATCAGGATGGAAACATTTACTGGTAGTCCAGAGAAATTCAATGCCGTCATTCTTGTCATAGCCCTCATAGCTCCATTACTAGTGAGTCTGGAGAAGCTGTAAGCCTATGCTAAATGAGAAAAAAAGATGTCCACTGTGTTCAGCCGCCCTAGACACAAGAAGTAGCCAATGCTTTTTTTACAAAGCCGTTAGCAAAGAGGGACAATTATGTATTTGCTTTTTTTCTTACTTTTGATATTTGCATTCTACATAATACAGACAGGCAGTGAACCAAACCATTTCAGTATAACTCAGGGCTAATAACCACTAAAGAATGCATATCAACGCCCAGAACAACACTGTTAAATTTTATAGTATTAATAAAATGGGACACCAAGTAAATTTTCCACTTTCTTAAAGGTAAAATAACCAGCACTATTTAGTGCTGCTCCTAACGGACCTCAAGTCTTCTTATTTAAAGCATGGTTTATTTCCAAAAGTGTCTATGTGACTAAAATACTTGAATTCAACAGAAACATTATCCTCATTACAGTATGCCTCAAACTTCAAACAAAATTAAAGCATCTGGCATACTGAGATTTTTTTAAATATGTAGCACAATTGCAATAATTACAATACCATAGCTTGGTTAATAACAATACTAGGCAATTCATACGATTAATCAAAGTCTATAAAATCAGGAGGAGTGAACAGAAAATAAGTGCATAATCTCACACAGGACTTTGATGTTTAAGAGGGATCTCTACACTTTAAGGATGTTCCTGTCTGGAATTAATTCCAAGCCTGAGGCCATGCACAAAGCACTACGATCCTACCAAAAAAAGCATGATAGGACATGTATGGGTTTCCCCCCACCCTGCCCTTCGGCACTGTTTACACAAAAGATACAGGCATAGTAAATAAAAATTGGCTTCTAAACGCATAGCCAATTAACACCACCCTTTCCTCATGTGCATCATACCAAACCAGTCACTGACGCAGCAGAGACAGGGTAAGTTGTGCATACAAGCTGTGGGGGCTGCATAGGCTCGCGTACTCGAATGCCTGCTCACCAGTTGGTAGCACGTTCACCAGTTGGTAGCACGTTCACCAGTTGGTAGCACATTCACCAGTTGGTAGCACGTTCACCAGTTGGTAGCACGTTCACCAGTTGGTAGCACGTTCACCAGTTGGTAGCACTGTCTAAGGAGGTTTAGGAGGTTTGGCTTTGCTGGCATGTCACTAGAAGCGGGATTCCAGAGTCTAAAGGCGACCCCACCATTTCAAGTTGCTCTCTCTGCTCCATGCTAGTGGCTGAGACATGAGCTCTCAACTTCTTCTTCCCATTACCATGCCTGTGACCTGATGTCATGACCCTTTTTAGCAATAAGCCCAAATCAACTCTGTCTTCTATAAGTAGCTTTGGTTTTAGCATTTTGTCACAGCAGCAGAAAGTGACTAATAGACAAGCTGAAATGTCATATTTGTGTTATGGCATATTAGGACTTTCCCAATCTCTTTTTTGTGCTTCCTGTTACTTAAAATTTAACATGGCATATAATTAAACCAGATAAAGTAGGAGATAGAAATGGAGCCCTTCTCTCACAGGAATAGTAGTTAAGTATGGAGTGCAGGCAAATCTTTTGGCAGAGCACAGGGACACGAGCATCTTTAATCTTCCCTCTTCACGCACGATCCTGAAATATCATTTACTATGTCCGCAAGAAACACTTGTTACCCAACATTCCTCAAAGTGAATTTCTAAGACACTCCCTGTCATCCAAAAGAAGTCAGGAGGGAAAAGATACTGTCCTCTAATAAAAACTAAGGTACTTCCATATGTGGATTTTTTTAATAAATAATCTAAGCTTTAAAAAATATTTTGTGTTAAAAAATCACAAATCACTGGATTATAGCTAAAAAGCAGACAAACCAACACTTCTGACCATTCAGCTCACACTCAACTCCTCTGTAAACAGATAAAATTATGCTTTCGAAAGAATTCACAGCTACTGGCTGGGAAAGCTAAAGCTATGGAAAGAGCTGGATAAGGTGCTGTTTCAACTGAGCTAGCTAGTAAGGATGTCTTCTGCAAGGGCACTAAACTTTACAATTTTAATTGAAACTTTCACTTTTAATGAAAGTGGTTCACTAAGCTAGATGCCTCCATATTAAAATCAGCAATTGAAGTTAAGTCATGAAAATTCAGTGTAGCAGACATTTGTGTTAAGTGGGTGTGCGGGAGCCTTTAGTGCCAGCACTCAGGAGGCAGTTTGAGTTTGAGGCCTGTCTAGTTTACATAATGAGTTCCAAGACAGCCAGAGCTATGTAGAGACTGGACTCAAATAGGAGGTGGTGAATAAAATCCTCTCCAGGTATTGACAAGGGTAGTCTTCTAATCCCTAATGTGTCAAAAAGAAGCAAAACAAGCATGGAGAATTAACACATTCTGAAATTGTGCTCACTTTTTAAAAAGAGAAAGAAAAAAATACTTTGTAATGCTCATGGCTATAAAAATATAAAGCCTTGTAATTTTGCTTATTTAGGTAAGTATTTTATGTGCAAACCGTGTACCTAAAACTTTACTATGAAAATAATTACCAATATAACTTTTATTTATTTCAGAAGACTACCCAATGATTAATTTAATTCAGTTGGTGCTCATTATTTTCTCGTTTATGTATGATCTGTGGGTGCACGCATGACTCTGTGTGTGTATGTGTGTGTGAGTGTGTGTGTGTGTATGTAGGTGGATGTGTACCACACTACATGTGTAGAGATTAGAGACAAATTTGGGTGCACAACATGGCTTTCTACCTTGTTTGACATAAAGTCCCTTTTCTGTTGTTTACAACTGTGTAAGACAGTCTATTTGACGCTCAGGTTTCTGGGGACTTGCCTGCCTCCTACTCCCTTCCAGTCAAGGAAACAACAGGATGCCAGATACTCACTATTACACCTAGCTTTACATGGGTTCTAGGAGTTTAAACTCAGATCCTCAGCCTTCCCTGGCAATCAGTTTACCCATCAAACCAACTCCTAACCATTCCCTTTAAAAAGCACTTAAGCAGTGGCACGGGTTCCGTCCATTCTGGGTTGGTGCCCGGAAAAGACTTTGGGCACCAATTCCAAAGCCAGTCATAAAACACCCAGAAGAAGCTCCACTCCCAGGCGCTCTAACACAATCAGAACCAGAGGATCACAGGATCACAGGATCACAGGACCGAAGGAGCTCAGTCACACGAGGATTTCAGCAATCCACTGGCAGCTTGACTCCCAGGAGCTCTGACACACCTAGGATCCAAGGATCCCAGGATCTGAGATTTACAGGAACACAGAGACAGCTGAACTCGGAGGAATTCTGACACAACCAGGATCACAGGAAGGAGAGGCTCCAGTCAGATATAGCGAGACCAGGTAGCACTAGAGATAATCAGATAGGAGACAAGCATAAGAACATAAGCAACAGAAAACAAGATAACCTGGTATCATCAGAACACAATTCTCCCAACATAGCAAGTCCTGGATACACCATCACACTGGAAAAGCAAGATTGAGATCTAAATCAATTCTCATGATGATGATAGAGGAGTTTAAGATGAACATAAATAACTCCCTTAAAAAAATACTGGAGAACACAGGTGAATACCTAGAACCCCTTAAAGAGGAAACACAAACTCCCTTAAAGAATTAAAGAAAAACAAAATCAAATAGGCAAAGGATATGAACAAAACCTTCCAGGATCTAAAAATGGAAATAGAAACAATAAAGAAATCACAAAGGGAGACAACCCTGGAGTTAGAAAACCTAGAAAAGAGCTCAGGAGTCATAGATGCAAGCATCACCAGCAGAATACAAGAGATAGAAGAGAGGAACTCAGGTGCAGAAGATTCCATAGAAAACATTGACACAATAGTCAAAGGAAATACAAAAAGCAAAAAGATCCTAACACAAAACATCCAAGAAATCCAGGACATAATGAGGAGACCAAACCTAAAGATAATAGGTATAGAAGAGAGCAAAGATGCCCAACTCAAAGAGCCAGTAAATATTTTCACAAAATTGTAGAAGAAAAGTTCCCTAAACTAAAGAAAGAGATGCCCATAAACATACAAGAAGGCTACAGAACTGCAGATAGACTGGATCAGAAAAGAAACTTCCCCCATTACATAATAATCAAAACACCAAATGCACTAAACAAAGGAAGAATTTTAAAAGCAGTAAGGGAAATTTCAAGTAACATATAAAGGCAAACCTATCAGAATTACACCAGACTTCTCACCAAAGACTATGAAAGCTAGAAGATCCTGGCCAGATGTCAAACAGACCTTAAGAAAACACAAATGCACATCAGAACTCTGAATTAACGTATGATAGACAGAGAAAACAAGATATTCCATGACAAAACCAAATTTACACAATATCTTTCCACAAATCCAGCTCTACAAAGGATAATAAATGGAAAACACCAACACAAGGAGGGAAATTACACCCTAGAAAAAGCAATACAGTAATCTTCCAACAAACCCAAAAGAAGATAGCCACAGAAACATAACCTCTGATAACAAAAATAACAGGAAGTAACAATCACTTTTCCTTAGTATCTCTTAACATCAATGGACTCAACTCCCCAATAAAAAGACATACAAAAACAGACTGGATATGCAAACAGGAAACATCTCAGTATCAAAGACAGTTACTACCTTTGAGTAAAGGGCTGCAGAACAATTTTCCAAGCAAATGGTCCCAAGAAACAAGCTGGAGTTGCTATTCTAATACTGAATAAAATCAACTTTCAACTAAAAGTTATCAAAAAGGGTAAGGAAGGAAACTTTATACCAATAAAAGGAAAAATCTACCAAAAAGAACTCTCAATTCTGAATATCTATGCTCCAAATGCAAGGGCATCTATATTCACTAAAGAAACTTTACTAAAGATGAAAGCACACACCACACCACATACAATAATAGTGGGAGAAGTCAACACTTCATCTCAGCAATGGACAGATCTGGGAAAGAGAAACTAAACAGAGACTAGTGAAACTAACAGAAATTATGAACCAAATGGATCTAACAGATATTTATAGAACATTTCATCCTAAAAGAAAAGAAAATACCTTCTTCTCAGCATTTCATGGTACCATCTCCAAAATTCACCATATAATTGTTCATAAAACAGGCCTCAACAGATACAATAAGACTGAAATAATCCCATGCACCCTATCAGATCACGAGGGAATAAGGCTAGTCTTAAATACCAACATGAACAGTGGAAAGCACACATAACACATGGAATCTGAACAAAGCTCTACTCAATGATAACCTGGTCAAGGAAGAAATAAAGGAAAAAATTAAAGACTTTTTAGAATTTAATGAAAATGAAGACACATCATACCCAAAATTATGGGACACAATAAAAGCAGTTCTATGAAGAAAACACATACCTCTAAGTGCCTCCAAAAATAAACTGGAGAGAGCTTACCCTAGCAGCTTGACAGCAAACCTGAAAGCTCTAGAACAAAAACAAGCAAATTCACCCAAGAGGAGTAGATTTCAGGAAACACTCAAACTCAGGGCTGAAATCAAGCAAATAGAAACAAAAAGAGCTATAAAAAAACAAAAGTCAGCCAAATGACACTGTTGGTTCTTTGAAAAATAATCAACAAGATAGATAAACCCTGAGACAGACTAACTAGAGGGCACAGGGACAGTATCCTAATCAACAAAATCAGGAATGAAAAGGGAGACATAACAACAGAACCTGAGGAAATCCAAACAATCATCAGATCCTACTACAAAAGCCTATACTCAACAAAACTGGAAAACCTGGATGAAATGGACAATTTTCTAGACAAATACAAGGTACCAAAGATAAATCAGGATCAGATTAATGATCTAAACAGTCCCATATCCCCTAAAGAAATAAAAACAGTCATTAATAGTCTCCCAATCAAAAAAAAAAAAAAAAAAGCCCAGGACCAGATGGGTTTAGTGCAGAGTTCTATCAGTCCTTCAAAGAAAACCTAAGACCAATACTCAAACTATTCCACAAAATAGAAACAAAAGGTACTCTACCCAATTCGTTGTATGAAGCCACAATTACTCTGATACCTAAACCACACAAAGATCCAACAAAGATAGAGAAGTTCAGACCAATTTCCCTTAGGAGGCAGAAACAGGCGGATTTCTGAGTTCGAGGCCAGCCTGGTCTACAAAGTGAGTTCCAGGACAGCCAGAGCTATACAGAGAAATACTGTCTCAAAAAAAAAAAAAAAAAAAACTACAACAACAACAACAAATAACTACTCAATAAAATTCTTGCCAATCAAATCCAAGAACACATGAAAACAATCATTCTCCACGATCACATAGGCTTCATCCAGGGATGGAGGGATGGAGGGATGGAGGGAGGGAGGGAGGGAGGGAGGGATGGACGGATGGAGGGATGGAGGGATGGAGGGATGGAGGGATGGAGGGATGGAGGGATGGAGGGATGGTTCAATATATGGAACCATCAATGTAATCCAATACATAAACAAACTGAAAGAAAAAAACCACATGATCATTACATTAGATTCAGAAAAAGCATTTCACAAAATTAAGCATCCCTTCATGTTAAGTCTTGGAATGGTCAGGAATTCAAGACCCATACCTAAGCAAAGTAAAAACAATATACAGCAAACCAGTAGCCAACATCAAACTAAATGGAGAGAAACTCGAAGAAATCCCACTAAAATCAGGGACTCGACAAGGCTGCCCAGTCTCTCCCTATCTATTCAATATAGTACTTGAAGTTCTAGCTAGAGCAATTAGACAACAAAAGGAGATCAAAGGAATAAAAATTGGAAATGCATAAGTCAAAATATCAATATTTGCAGATGATATCATCATATACTTAAGTGACCCCAAAAATTCCACCAGAGAATTCCTAAACCTGATAAACAACTTCAGCAAACAGGCAGAATATAAAGTTAACTCAAACAAATCAGTAGGCTTCATCTACTCAAAGGATAAACAGGGTGAAAAACAAATTAGGGAAACAACACCCTTCAAAATAGTCACAAATAATATTACATACGTTGGTGTGATGCGAACCAAGGAAGTGAAAAATATGTATTATAAGAACTTGAAGTCTCTGAAGAAAGAAATTGAAGAAGATCTCAGAAGGTGGAAGGATCTCCCATGCTCATGGATTGGCAGGATTAATATAGTAAAAATGGCCATCTTGCTGAAAGCAATCTAGAGATTCAATGCAATCACCATCAAAATTCCATAGTTTTAGAAGGAGCAATTTGGGGCTGGTGAGATGGCTCAGCCGGTTAGAGCACCCGACTGCTCTTCCGAAGGTGATGAGTTCAAATCCCAGCAACCACATGGTGGCACCCTCCTCTGATGCGTCTGAAGTCAGCTACAGCATACTTATGAAGAATAATAAGAAATGAATCCTTGGACTGGAGAGACCAACCGGAGGAAGTGAGGCAGTCTGGCGAGTGGAGCTGAACGGGGATGGCCAAAGCAAGCAGGGACAGCCTGAGCTAGCGGGGCCGAACGGGAACGGCAGGAACGAGCGGGGCCAACCGGAGCAAGCGGAGCCGTTCAGAGCCAGCCGGGCAGGCTGGAACGAGCAGGGGCCGTACAGGGGGGGGAGGGAGGGGGAGCGAGTGGGGCTGGCCGGAGCCAGCAGAGCTGGCGGGAGCGGGGTTGACCAGAACAAGGAAAAAAATAAAAATAAAAATAAAATAAAATAAAAAAAGGAGCAATTTGTAAATTTATTTGGAATAAAAAAAAAAAAAAAAAAGAATAGCAAAAACTATTCTCAATAATAAAGACTTCCTGGGGGAATCACCACCCCTGACATCAAGCTGTACTACAAAGAAATGGTGATAAAAACTGTATAATATTAATACGGAGACAGACAGGAGGATCAATGGAAGGGAATTAAAGACCCAGAAATGAATCCACATACCTACAGTCATTGGATATTTGAAAAAGGAGCTAAAACCATCAAATGGAAGAAAAACAGCATTTTTTTTGTATTTGCTATAGCCTGAATATTTATTTTATTTTAGATTTACTTATTTATTTATTTTTCCATTTATCCATTTTTTTTGCCTTTTTTTTAAAAGATGTTTTAAAGAAAGTTCCCTCCTCACGCCCTGCTCCCCTACACACCCACTCCCACTTCTTGGCCCTGGTATACCCCTAGACCGGGGCATATAAACTTTGCATGACCAAGGGGCCTCTCTTCCCAGTGATGGCCGACAAGGCCATCTTCTACCACATATGCAGCTAGAGACACGAGCTCTGGGCTGGTTAGTTCATATCGTTGTTCCACCTATAGGGTTGCAGACCCCTTCAGCTCCTTGGGTGCTTTCTCTAGCTTCTCCATTGGGGGCTCTGTGTTCCATCCTATAGACGACTGTGAGGATCCACTTCTCTATTTGCCAGGCACTGGCATAGCCTCACATGAGACAGCTACATCAGGGCCCTTTCAGGAAAATCTTGCTGGCATATGCAATGGTGTCTGGGTTTGGTGGCTAATTATGGGATGGATCTTTGGGTGGGGTAGTATCTGGATGGTCCATCCTTTCATCTTAGCTCCAAACTTTGTCTCTGTAACTCCTTCCATGAGTATTTTGTTCCCTATTCTAAGGAGGAATGAAGTATCCACACTTTGGTCTTCCTTTTATTTGATTTTCTTGTGTTTTGCAAATTGTATCTTGGGTATGCTGTTTCTGGGCTAATATCCACTTATCAGTGAGTGCATATCAAGTGAGTTCTTTTGTGATTGGGTTACCTCACTAAGGATGATATCCTCCAGATACATCCATTTGCCCAAGAATTTTATAAATTCATTGTTTTTAATAGCTGAGTAGTACTCCATTGTGTAAATGTACCACATTTTCTGTATCCATTCCTCTATTGAGGGACATCTGGGTTCTTTCCAGCTTCTGGCTATTATAAATAAGGCTAATGTGAACATAGTGGAACATGTGTTCTTATTACCAGTTGGAACATGTGCTGGGTATATGCCCAGGAGAAGTATTGCTGGATCTTCTTGTAGTACTATGTCCAATTTCTGAGGAATCGCCAGACTGATTTTCAGAGTGGTTGTACAAGCTTGCAATCCCACCAGCAATGGAGCAGTGTTCCTCTTTCTCCACATCCTCACCAGCATCTATCTGCTGTCACCTGAATTTTTTATCTTAGCCATTCTGACTGGAGTGAAGTGGAATCTCAAGGTTGTTTTGATTTGTGTTTCCCTGATGATTAAGGATGTTGGACATCTTTTCAGGTGCTTCTCAGCCCTTCGGTATTCCTCAGTTGAGAATTCTTTGTTTAGCTCTGTACCCCATTTTTTAATGGGGTTATTTGAATTTCTGGAGTCCAGCTTCTTGAGCTCTTTGTATATATTGGATATTAGTCCTCTATCAGATTTAGGATTGGTAAAAATCCTTTCCCAATCTGTTGGTGGCCTTTTTGTCTTATTGACAGTGTCTTTTGCCTTACAGAAGCTTTGCAATTTCATGAGGTCCCATTTGTCAATTCTTGATCTTACAGCACAACCCATTGCTGTTCTGTTTACGAATTTTTCCCCTTGGCCCATATCTTCGAGGCTTTTCCCCTCTTTCTCCTCTATAAATTTCAGTGTCTCTGGTTTTATGTGGAGTTCTTTGATCCACTTAGACTTGAGCTTTGTAAAAGGAGATAAGAATGGATCAATTTGCATTCTTCTACATGATAACCGCCAGTTGTGCCAGGACCATTTGTTGAAAATGCTGAGAAAGACAGTATTTTTAATAAATACTGTCTGGTTCAACTGGCAGTCAGCATGTAGAAAAATGGAAATTGTCCCATTCTTACCTCCTTGTATAAAACTCAAGTCCAAGTAAATCAAGGACCTCCACATAAAGCCAGATACACTGAAACTTATAGAGGAGTGTGTGGAAAAGAGCCTCAAACACATGGGCACGGGACATTTTACTGAACAGAACACCAATGGCTTATGCTCTAAGATCAAGAATTGACAAATGGGACCTCATAAAATTGTAAAGTTTTTGTAAGGCAAAGGACACTGCCAATAGGACAAAACAGCAACCAACATATTGGGAAGAGATCTTTACCAATCCTATATCCAATAGAGGGCTAATATCCAATATATCCAAAGAACTCAGAGAGTCAAATAACACTATTAAAAAATGGGGTACAGAGCTAAACAGAGAATTTTTAACTGAGGAATATCTAATGGCCGAGAAGCACCTAAAAAAATATTCAACATCCTTAGTCTCCAGGGATATGTAAATGAAAACAACCCTAAGATTCCACCTCACACCAGTCAGAATGGCTAAGATCAAAAACTCAGGTTACAGCAGATGCTAGCAAGCATGTGGAAAAGACAAACATCCCTCCATTGTTGGTAGGATTGTGTACTGGCTAGTTTTTGTGTCAACTTGACACAGCTGGGTTATCACAGAGAAAGGAACGTCAGTTGGGGAAGTGCCTCCATAAGATCTAGCTGTGGGGTATTTTCTCAATTAGTGATCAAGGGGGAAAGGCCCCTTGTGGGTGGGACCATCTCTGGGCTGGCAGTCTTGGGTTCTATAAGAGAGCAGGCTGAGCAAGGCAGGGGAAGCAAGCCAGTAAAGAACATCCCTCCATGGCTTCTGCATCAGCTCCTGCTTTCTGACCTGCTTGAGTTCTAGTCCTGACTTCCTTGGTGATGAACAGCTGTATGGAAGTGTAAGCCAAACAAACCCTTTCCTCCCCAACTTGCTTCTTGCTCATGATGTTTGTGCAAGAATAGAAACCCTGATTAAGACAGATTGTAAAGTGATACAACTACTCTGCAAATCAGTCTGGCTGTTCCTCAGAAAATTGGACATAGTACTACTTGAGGACCCAGCTATACCCACTCTTGAGCATATACTCAAAAGATTCCCCAACATTTAACAAGGGCATGTGCTCCACTATGTTCATAGCAGTCTTATTTATAATAGCCAGAATCTGGAAAGACGCAAATGTCCTTCAACAGAGGAATGGATACAGATAATGTGGTACATTTACACAGTGGAGTACTACTTAGCTATTAAAAAATGATGAATTCATGCAATCCTTTTTTTTTAATTCATGAAATTCTTAGACAAAAGGATGGAACTAGAAAATATCATCTTGAGTGAGGTAACCCAATCACAAAAGAACACACATAGTTTGCATTCACTGATAAGTGGATATTAGCCCCAAATCACCAAATACCCAAGATACAATTCACAGACAACATAAAGCTCAAGAAGAAAGACCAAAATGTGGGTGCTCTGGTCCCTCTTAGAAAGGGGAATGAAATACTCACAGGAGCAAATATGGAGAGGAAGTGTAGAGCAGAGACTGAAGTAAAGGCCATCCAGAGACTGTCCCAGTTGGGGATTTATCCCATATACAGTCACCAAGCCACGACACTATTGTGGGTGTCAAGAAATGCTTGCTGACAGGAGCCTGATATAGATGTCTGCTGAGAGGCCCTGCCAGAACCTGACAAATACAGAAGCAGATGCTTGTAGTCACTGGACTGAGTGCAGGGTCCCCAATGGAGTAGTTAAAGAACTGAAGGAGTTGAAGGGGTTTGCCACCCCATAGGAAGAACAACAATATCAATCAACCAGACCCCTGCAGAGCTCCCAGGGACTAAGCCACCAACCAAGGAGTACACATGGCTCCAGCTGCATATGTAGCAGAGGACTGCCTTATCAGGTATCTATAAAAGGAGAGGTCATTGGTTGCCACGGACATCCCAGTGCAGAGCTTGGCAGGCCTAAAAACCTACAAGCACTCATGAGACACATGGGTTTCAAAAGGAACTCATTCTCCTGGGTAGACATTCTCACAACCAGTTTTATCCCTGAATTTAGTCTGGTGCATAGATCATTCAGAGGGAATTTTTATATTAAGCATAGAATGAATCTTGACATAAGCTAAGACTTCCAGTGTTCCAACAGTCCTAGAGAATTCTTGATTTTCCGTGGGAATTCAGTATCTAGAGACAGGGAAGCTAATTAGCATTTCATAGAGAGAAGCCAAAAGTAGCTCAGAATCGGTCTGCAGATTGCTTGCTAGGAACAATAGTTTTAGGGAACAAATAGATCTCCCACTAACAGAGGAAATCCTCATTATAGCCAGGTAGAAAACAGACTACTTAGCAGATAATTAACAAGCTGGTAAGCTCTTTCTTTAGAATCTACCTGGACCTAGTAAACAGGGGTTGTGTGCGGAACCCCCTGTTGATTAGTTCTCACAAGGCTCAAAGGAAAAGGCACAAATTGTAACTAGGATGTGAAATCTTTGTCAGTAACTGATCCTAAACAGAGCCACCTTACTATTTACTGTAAACCTACCTGGTTCCTGTAAGTCCTTTTGATGTATTCATTCCTTTGTATTGTGTCATTGTAACTTGATGGATGTACCTTGATGTTTCTTCCCCACTGTATAAAAGTTTGGTGCTCAATCTCACAATTACACTCATATATTACACACTCCCTTGTGTGTAAGTCTGTTTGTCACCCACACTCGCCGAATCTTTGCCCACTTGCTCAAGAGAACTCGACCCACGCAGACAAGGGACTTGAGAGGGTCTGTGGCACTTGGTCCTATGAAGGCTTGATAGATGTTCCAGTGTAGGGGAAGGGAGGGTGGGGAGTTGGGAGTAAGTGGGTGGGTGGAGGAACATCCTCATAGAAGCAGGGGACAAGGGTATGGGATAGGGGGTTTCTAGGAGGGAGGTTACTGGGAAAGGGGATAACATTTGAAATGTAAATGAAGAAAATATCCAATTTAAAAAAAAAAAGTCATTTAAGCCAGTGTTTTCTTTCGAGCAAGGGCCTACTGATGAAGCAAGATGGGTACATTCCAGTTTATGTCTGTAAAGAAAAAACATACAAGAAAACAGACCACCTCTTGCCTTAGAATGTGGTCTGTTGTGCATGGAGAGTCCTCCAGGAGTTTCTTAAAAGGTCCACAAGCTGTTTTCATTGTGAATTTAACACTAGCAAAGAAAAGAGTATATTCTGGTCACCTACAGCCAAATCTGCAACGAGGAGCAGAGTGATACACGGTTTGATGCACGCATGTACTGAAGCTCGAAGCAATGCATGTTGTGTGCATGTATAGAAGCGTGGAGCAATGCACGACACATGCAATGGTGGAAAAGTCAGTGAACCCCAATAGTTTGTTTAATATCTAGTAACCATTATAGCAATAAAACTAGGATTTACAATAAATGAAAGTTGAATCAGTAATTTAATATTGTAGAAAGTTAGGGCTAGCATCGCTGTACATACCTATAAAAAGTGTGGGAGCCATGTCTGCACCAGCTGCAATCCACTCATCAGGCAGATGGGCCCAGGCTAGCTTCACATACATCACTTAACCTCTGGCTTCACATACATCACTTAACAACCTGTCACCACCTATCCCAACAAGAGTAAGGCACTCCTCTGGACAAAAGCACGAGTTATACAAGTCCCTCAGGCCATGCAAATGCTTGTCAACACTCTTCTGATAACATCCATTCATAATGCTTATATCATGTACATTTGGAAAATTAAAACTTTGCACAATACAGGATATGTGATACAGAAGCACATATCCTACTGACATAGATCAAAGACTTAGAGGCCATACACTGCTGAGAGAAAACAATACTGGCAATAAAGGAGATCAGGTTGAAAACAGAATAAATCAGAAGGTGGATGGCAACTCTATAAACTGGCCAAGCAACAATACAAAATTTCAAATATTACATAAACTTACACGGCAAACAGCAAGGTGTGGGGTATAATGCTGCCAGAGAGGAGTGACCACGACATGTGTTTTTGTGTGTGCATGTGTGTATGTGAGCCACCATGTGGATGCTGGAATTTGAACTCATCACCTTCGGAAGAGCAGTCGGGTGCTCTTACCCGCTGAGCCATCTCACCAGCCCACTATATTTCAAATAAGGTATATCATCCTAGTTTTATTTCTGGTACTATAATAAAAAGTCCCCTGAATCCCGCCCCCCACAAAAAAAAAAAAAACCTAGGGAAGAAAAGGTTTATTTTAGCTGCAAATTCCAGTTATTAAGGCAGGAACCTAAAACATCTGGTCATGTCAAGTATCAAGAGAGGAAAAACAAGTGCACTTTTCCTGTTCTATTCAGAACCCAAGCCCAGGGAATGGCACTGCCAACAACAGGTCTTCCCACTTCAATTATCATGATCATCACAATCCCACAAGCTCCACAGACAGGCCCACAATCTATCCTGATCAAGATAATTCCTCACTAAAAATCTGTTCTCAGGTGATTCTGGGATGTATGAGGGTGACTCTGACAAAAGAAATTCACCACGTGTGTCCGATGTGATTGCTGCTGCACCCTTCAAGATGGCGATCAGTGTATGACTATGTCACATCAGGTGAAATTGGAAATAGAAAAGTCACGACATATTTGCAGTTGGTTTAAAACCAATTCCACAGTGTCTCTGAGGTGTTCTGTAAAGAATATTGGAATTAGCCTGGCCTGACAGAAACATATAGCATTACACCTATTGATAAAAGCATACACTATACTCACTAAAACTGAACATAAAGTAAAAAACAAACAAACAAAAAAAACCTCTTAAGGATTAAAATCACATGAATTCTACTTTCTGACCACAAAGTAGTATAATTCAGTAGCAGAAAAACAAATGGGCAAAGCCTTATGTTTTTTTTAATTCTAAATAACCTATTTTTGCTCGCATTGCTCGCTCCGGGTTTAGCCTTTAACGGCTGAGCCATCCCTCCAGCCCTAAATAACCTATTTTTAAAAATTCTAAATGACCTACCAACTTAATGCAGTGAGAACACAGTGAGGTTTAGTGGGGAACTACCTCAGTCCCATCACCAGAACCCACAATAGCAAAGAAGAACCAACTTCCAAACATTGTACACATACACACACACATATACACAAACTAAATTTTAAAAAGTAAACAACTAAGAACAGTCAAAACTGACAAAACTGAGCTATGATCAAAAGAGCAAGAACAGATACCAAATCAAAATCACCAACACAAAAAATGCAGATATGAAGTAGTGTTATTATGCATAATTATAACCACAAAAGTTTAAAATTTTTGGTGAAATGGCTGAATCCTAAAAGTATAAATATATTACTAAAACTGACCCAAGAAGAAATGGAAAGCTTCAATATTCCTATTACAACCTTTAAGCCTGGTCTGTCTACAAAGCAAGTTTTAGGCAGCTAGAACTACAAAGTGACACCCTGTCTCAAAAAATTTTAAAAAAGTAAATAAATAACAAACTCAACAACAACAAAGAATGTGAAAAGGAAATTGTAAGCTAAACCTATTCCTGAATACAAACCTTGAAATAAAATATGAGCAAACAAAATTCACTACATTAAAAAGAGTAGTAAACTGTGAACAATTTGAGCCTCCCCCTAAGAAGCAAACTTATTTAACATTTTAAAACTAATTAATTTTCTATAAACTAATCATATGTTCATTAAGATATATAAGCAAAACCCTTATAAAATTAAATGCTAACAATTCTTTAAATGCCAGAAAAAAATGTCATTTGCAAGGTAGAATTAAAGGGAACCTATGTAACATAATAAAGGATGTTCGAGCCTTGTGGTTTGCAACTCAGAAGAGGAAAATTACAGCTCTCTTCACCCATTAGCTACCTTCTTATCCAACTCTGACCCCTTGCCAATGTGGAAGGTAAGGAGTGACACCTGAGGTCACTCTGACCTCTGCATGCACAGGTCAAAGCTGGATTCCTGAGGGATACTAATTTTTAAGTTGGTGTCTCATCTCATCTGTCTTGACCCCTAAGGTCAGCTTCCTGAATCTGTTCAACACTCATACAATACATATGGACAGCACAATATGGACTAACTGGATCTTTAAAATAAAATTGTTAAAATGAATCCTTTTTAAAGACAGATAACACAAACCAGACAAATCACAGTATAATTGTCCATTCTGAACAGACAGGCCCCAGCTAATGGGCATCTTCTGCCTCCGAGATGCTCACTGAATATCATGAGAAACCATGAAGAGAGAGAGAAATATCAACCTGAAAGGAAATTGTCAATACTACCTAAATTGGGAATTGCTATCCAGATAACTCTTTGACCCATTAGGCTGGGCTCTGTGGGCTACAGTGTTAATGGCACTACCTTCTTGACAACACAGGTGACAGCAATGAACAAGTAGAAAGAAAAAAGAAAAATATTTCAATGCAAGGTCACCTGGAAAAAAAAAAAAAAACCTGGGGAAGGAGGTATTGCACAGGAAAATAAACAGATCTAACAAGACAGAGGCAATGTTAAACTGATCCCCTTGACATCCAGAACCAAAGTCAGGGTGCTCCCTCCCTCTACCATCTCCCACACTGTACTGAAGGTCCCAGATATGGGCGTGGCTAGGAAAGAGAACAGCTGTTCCTCCCTCATACCTTATACAAAATGCCACTCTGAAGTACACATGAGAGAAAAGGCCCTAACTTCACAATCATGCTTTTAAGGAAACATTTGATGGATAAAATACAGACTGTGATCCTGAAGGAAAATGTGTTCAACAGCATGGAAATTAGTAACTTTTGGGCAGAGAGCAGAGAAGGGCAGTACACACAGAGAAGGCAAGCCATGGAAGAATACATAATGGATGGTGGTATTTGAAAGAATCTAATTAGGGATGAGTTGCCATTGAAGAGAAATTTAATTTGGGTTAAGCGGGAATGTAATTATCCAGTGGGCTTAGCCGCATAGTTCCTGAGTGCAGTCTATGTTTAACTTATTGTTAGGAAAAGCAGGGTGAGGATGACTACAACAGCCAAGTGCTGGCTAAATTGGCCTCCTGCTCCTCAGAGCATGCAGATCCAGAGCATGTACCAGTACAATTACATAGCCATGTCCTACAGCTTCCAGGACAGGACACATGAGCCAGAGCAAGCATGGCACAATCCCTAACACTTGCCAGAGCTGTACAACTGTGTGCCAAGCAGTCTGTTCTCATTTAGATCTGTCACAGTAGATGTCGTTTTTTGTGAGGAAGACAATAATGTTTGCATGATATTCATGCAAAGTAGAACTTGATAGAATTACTGTGGAAAGATGAATGGGGCTTACACTTAAACTATCAATAGTTTTTTTAAAAAATGTTTATCAATAATATAAGTGTTGCTTTGGTTTTTTTTTTCTTTTCATAAGAAATACACAAAGAAAGGCTGAAGAGATGGCCCAACAGCTAAGAGTACATCCACAAAGAAAGGCTGAAGAGATGGCCCAACAGCTAAGAGTACATCCACAAAGAAAGGCTGAAGAGATGGCCCAACAGCTAAGAGTACATCCACAAAGAAAGGCTGAAGAGATGGCCCAACAGCTAAGAGTACATCCACAAAGAAAGGCT
>LR753309.1:2604518-2752216 GCA_902729485.2 Mus minutoides
CTTTTTCTAGCCTCCCCAGACACAGGTACATGCACATGTGACGGTATGGCGCATGCACACATGCACGCGCGTGCACACACACACACACACACACACACACACACACACACACCATACCTAGACCAAAAAACAGCCAAAATAAATTAGAGAAGAGAAAACATTATAAAGGTGTGTCTTGTAGTTAACTAACAAGATTATACTCTCCCGCCCCTTATTTTGAAATACTTCACACTTTATTTAAAAGTTATTACTTATATCTATGTTTTGATACTCATAATTTATTATCTATTTTTTCTCAATATAATACTCAACTTTCAGCCTATAGAAATAAATATGGTTCTATTCCTCTTGGAAAGTTCCAAGAGCTGGCAGAATTCTACCATGCTGCCAAGGGCTCCTTAGCAAACCACAAACAACACAGTACAGTAGGAATTTTCAACAGATTGCTAGTCTCTCAGGAGGTACAGCTAAGAGTGTTTTCAAGGTGTCTGATTTCCTACTGTGGGTGGCAGTCACAGGGAGGTTGGTGTTAAAAGCACTTTTAAAACTGTACTTATAAAAGTTTTACATTCATTTCTGTCCAAATACATTTTACATTATATGTTTATATAAATAATAATTAATGAAATTAAAAAATTAAAACTAATACTCAGCAAAGGCATAAATCTATAAGTTTTTTTTTTTAAGCATGCTCTATGACAGGAATACAAATAGAAAAGTGAACTCTAGCTGAAGAGAGGCGTATCCCGTGGTTCAACAACTGTAGCCCTGCTGGCCACCTAAACTGTCTGGACGAGTAAGCAAATAAGTTCTGGGACCTCAATCCCAAGGAAGGAGTTTGCAGACATGCAAAGGGAAGAGTCTAAAACTACTTCACTAATAGCAATAGGTAGAAACATCAGCAAATGTTGACTACAGCTCAACTGACCTACACAAAAAGATTCAGATGGCCTTGTGGATATTTGCACATGGATAAATAAATTTGTACTGTATCTCTGCTTTGTGAGCTGAGAGGGTCTAAAGGCACACTCAATAAGCAAAACAGCTCATAAGTCTCCGTTTCTAATCCTATTCTCCTCCCAAAAGAAACTAGGCTCCTTGGAGAAATGGATACGTGAGGAACAGCACAAAATACTCAAGCCTTTTAGTAAGGGTAAGGAAGTGCTAGGGAATAAGCCAGCCTGTTGATGGTGGGATCAAAGGGACTGACTGGCAGAACTTCCAACTGTTAAGAGCTCGATGAGCTGGGATAGCAACATAAGAAAGTGCTGGATGATAACCCCAAACAGAAGCCAAACAACCACCAGTCAACACCAACAACAAACAATTGAATAAATGGAGAGAAGACCAGAATCCAAGAAACTTACATAGATACTGCACCCTAAATGGGGGCAAACAAAATGTCACTGTCATCAAGTGCGATCTTCTCATAAAGATAACCAAAGAAATAATATAGAAATATTATATACTTTATGTATAGCATATGCCATATAAATGTTTACAGTATTAGTACATACATATGTTTATAGTATATAGTACATATATATGAATTTTAAAATAATATATGTGTATAAATGTACATGTACATACATATATATAAAAATGTATATATGTGTGTACAAATATACAAATATATTTATATGTATTTATGTATATTTAAATGTACATGTATATTATATATTGTCTATTTATATGTATATATGTATATTTGTGTACACATAAAATATATGTATTATATTTGATAATTTATTATATGTAAATTATGTATGAATAATATATTCATATGTACATATAAATGTATTTATGATTTGCAATATATTTATATATAATATTTCATATATATTTGTAATATATGCTTATATAAATACATAAATGATATATTAAAGAAAGAGGAAAAGGAGAGGCACTTGATAGTGGAGAAACTGAGAGCCAGGTGACTGGCAGTATCAGTAGTCTCGCTCAGTCAAGCAGTGAGCACATTTCCTACGATCACGACAAGCCTGAGAAAGCATCAAGCCAAGCGCCTAAGGAATCACCAAGGTGCATGTGGCACACTGCTCCAAGTGAGAGGCAGGCAACGAGGGAAGAGTTAAGGAAACAAGAGTGGGTTTTAGTTAGAGTTTGACTCATGAATGTAGAAGGCTAACCATGGCAGAAGCTGGTGTGAGGTACACAGCAACTTCTATGCTACCTTGTAATTATAAACTTACTACAAAAATTGGAATATTAAACTTTAAAGATGAAATCAACAGGTCATTACAATCCAGAAAGAAAACCAAGAATGTGCATGGTGCTCCTACATGGTAAAGTAAACTATGAACTTGGTGGAAAGAGTGGACTACAAGGACATTCATTCTAAGATGACTGACAATCTGTGGGGGAAGGTTAGATCTCTGCTCCACTCTGCATTCAAACTGCAGTCTGATTAAAATCCCATGTGTAAAAACAATTCTTTAAATTTATTAAAAGAGATCTTGGAGAATATATATGCTCTTGGACAAGGGAGCAAACTTAAGCTGAAGGGGGAACAGCAATAACCAAGATGGGATTAGATGATTCTAAACTCTATAAAATAAAAATTAAAAAAAAAAAACCAACAAGTAGCCAACTAGAAGAAATGGCCCCAAAAATTAATATATAAATATAAAAATGAGAAATTCTGCAAATAAAGTAGAACATCATAAAACAGCACAGTGGTAGAGAACAGGTTTGAATAGACATATCTCAGACAGGAAAGTACATCAAAGCATGGATATGTGCTCAACAGAAGGAACAACCAACCTTTACCACTTAGCATGCCATGGTTTTCCTGCCAGATGACTGCAAGTACAAAGACTTACAGTAATGAACACCGGCAAGAGTGTGGAGACCGGGAGCTTCAATGCACTCCAAGTATAGTTAGCAGGCTTAACAAGTCTGGAGGTCAAACTTGACAACATCATTAAATGTATGTATCTTTCCTGGTCAAATATTTATAACAGTTACAATTCCCTTTGCAGCACTGTGATCTGTGACACTGTAAAGCCACGTGAAAGAACACAACTCAAGAGATAATATAGGAGATGATACAGAAGTACAGGGTGGAGATGTGGATACACATGCATGTCACATTCAAAACACTCTATGCACATGGCTCTCCAAGAAACGGCCCTTGCTACCAAAGAGCAGAGCTAGGGATGTAGCTCACAGGTTGAGTACCTGTGTAGAGATCACAGGAGTCTAGCTTCAGTCCCTCTTCTCCTTTCTGTTTATTTCACTAAGGAAGATAAGAAGTGACATTTTAAAGTACAACATGAAAACATTCCCACCTCCTCAATCTCACTTTCTTCAAGAGTTCAAGATTTAACATAGTTTAGATGTAGCTCAGCTGTAGAGCACATGATTAGCATGTGTGAGGCTCCAGGTTTAATCGGTGGCATCAGAAAAACATGTATGTTTGATGCATCTTAAAAAAAATCACAGATTTTGTTATGTGCTACAGATTAGGCTATCTATTTTTTTTCTTCTTGCTAGACTGAACTCCACCTCCCTTCCTCCTTGCACCTTCTAACGGGGCAGATCATCTGCCCTGGGTACAGCAGATCCCCTCTGAAGACCACACAGTCTGACAACATCCCAGGAGATCTGCTGTACCCAGGACAACAGACCACACAGTCTGAAGGCCTCCCAGGAGATCTGCTGCACCCAGGGCAACAGATCTCCCAGGAATACAGGAGGCAGATCCCAGACAGAGACACCCAGGTCAACTAACACCAGAGATAACCAGATGGTGAAAGGCAAGTGCAAGAATAAGCAGCAGAAGGCAATATACTTAACATCATCAGAACTCAGCTCTCCCACCACAGCAAGCCCTGGATACACCAACACATCTAAAAACCAGGATGCTGACCTAAAATCCTATCTCATGAAGATAATAGAGTTCTTTAAAGAGGATATAAATAACTCACTGAAAGAAAACAGAAAAACACAGGTAAACAGGTAGAAGCCCTCAAAGAGGAAACAAATACATCTCTTAAAGAAATACAGGAAAACACAAACAGGTGAAGGAATTGAACAAAGCAGTCCAAGACCTGAAAATTGAAGGAGAAACAATAAAGAATACACAAATAGAAGCAACCCTGGAAATGGAAAACCTAGGAAAGAGGTCAGAAACTATAGATGCAAGCATCAACAACAGAATACAAGAGATAGAAGAGAAAATCTCAGGTGTAGAAGATACCTTAGAAGATACTGACAGAATGGTCAAAGAAAATTCAAAACACAAAAAACTCCTAACCTCAAAAGGCCAAGAAGCACTTAAGGAAATGTTCAAAGTCCTTACTCATCAGGGAAATGCAAATCAAAACAACCCTGAGATTCCACCTCACACCAATCAGAATGGCTAATATCAAAAACTCAGGTGACAGCACATGTTGGCAAGGATGTGGAGAGAGATGAACACTCCTCCATTGCTGGTGGGATTGCAAACTGGAAATCAATCCAGAGCCTCCTCAGAAAACTGGAAATAGATCTACCTGAAGAACCAGCTATACCACTTTTGGGCATATACCCAAAAGATTCCCCATTATACCACAGGGGCACATGCTCCACTATGTTTAAAGCAGCCCTACATGTGATGGCCAGAAGATAGAAACAACCCAGTTGTCCCATGTTAGAAGAATGAATACAGAAAATGTGGCTTACTTACACAATGGAATACTATTCAGCCATTAAGAACAAGGACATCATGAGTTCTTTAGGCAAATAGATGGAAGTAGAAAATATCATCTTGAGTGAGGTAACTCAGACCCAAAAGGACATGCATGGTATGTACTCACTAAGTGATATTAAGCCAAAAAAAAAAGTGGATATTAGCCAAAAAAAAAAAAAAAAGTACAGAATACAGAATACCTAAGATACAATGTACAGAACTCAAGAAGGTTAACTTAACAAGCAGAAGGGCCCAAGTGAGGATGCTTCACTCCTACAATCATGGGAGGCAGAAGGAGGGAGCGTCATGGGTGAGAGAGGGGAGGGGAAATAGGAACAGCAGGATCAGGTATGGAGAGGCAAGATAGAAGCCCTGAAGGCCAGTAGAATGATGAACGGAAATATGCAACCTGGGGGTGGGGAGGAGAGACCCTATAGAAGGCACCAGAGACCTGGGAGGTGAGAGAATCTCAAGACCTAAAGGGAGGGACCTTAGATGAATAGCCCGACAATGAGGAGAGGGAACTTGTAGATTCCACCTCCAGTAGAAAGACAGGGTATAAAGTGGAGAGGGATGGGGTTACCACCCCACAGTCAAAAATTCTGACCCAGAGTTATACCTGTCTAAAAGAATTGCAAGGACAAAGATGGGGAAGAAACTGAGGGAAAAGCCGTCCAGTGACTGGCCCAACTTGGGATCCATCTCAAGGAAAGGCTCAAAGACCTCACACTATTACTGATGTTATGGTGTGCTTACAGACAGGAGCCTAGCATGGCTGTCCTCAGAGAGGCCCAACAAGCACTGACTGAGACATATGCAGATACTTATACCCAACCACTGGACTGAAGTGGGACCCCTGTGGATGAATTAGGGAAAGGCTAGAAGAAGATGAGGAAGAGGGCAACCCCAGAGGAAGACCAGCAGTCTCAACTCACCTGGACCCCTGAGATCTTTCAAATACTTAGCCATCAACCAGGTAGCACACACAAGCTGGTCCAAGGCCCCAACACATACACAGCAGAGGACTGCCTGGTCTGGCCTCAGTAGGAGAAGATGTGCCTAACCTCCTACTGAGGCCCCAGGGAGTGAGGAGGTCTTGTGAGAAGGGGAACATCCTCTTGGAGATGGGGGAGGGAGTGAGGAGGGAGTGAGTGAGGGATTAGGAGCTGTGGGAGGGCAGAGTGGGAGGGGGACAATGACTGGATTATAAAAAATAATAAAAGTAACTAAAAAAAAATATTTTTAGGAAGCATTTCCGGGATTGGGGAAATGAACCAGAGGGTAAATGTACTTTCTGTGTAAGCATAAAGATCGAACTTTGAATCTGTAGCACTGACATAAAAAGCTAAACATATAGATCTGTGATTGTGTGTGAGTGCATGTGTGTATGTGTCTGTATGTACACACAAGCATGTGAGTGAGTGGTGTTGGGGCTGGGGAGACAGGAGGATGAATAAGTCTTGCTTGCTGGCTGCCCAACAGCCCAGCCCCATGTTTGGTGAGAGACCCTACTTCAAAGGGCATAGAGTGATAGATAGACCAGGACACCCACATCTTTCTCTGGCCTCCACACCTACATAAAGGTACACACCCATACATAGACATTTCTATAACACACAGTGTTTTCCCAAATGACTACAATACACATGTCTAAAGTCAGGAGCCTTCCTTCTGTGGTCTGATCATCAGGGTCATTATAACTTGATTCTCTTGGAGACCCAATGGCAATACAACATCAACATTGTTGCTAGGCAATATAACATTAGTAAAAAGAGAATCAGCTGCGCCTGTATAGGGTTCTAAGCATCAACTCTAAACACCAGACACAAACACCACACAGTGACCTGGGAACAGGCAAGGTCTTCCATGCCTGACTCAAACCTTCCGGGACACAGGCTAGAAAACACCAGAAAGCAGGTGTCATATGTCAGTAACTTTCTGTTCTAAGTGACATGGCTACGTGGGAAAGCTCTTTGTAAATTCTGTACCAGCCATCTGTGACCCACAGCTCTCAACTGTAAACCTATTATTCAGCCTTCAGTTATATGTCATTAGCAATACTTTGCTATCAATTAAGCTAACACCATTTTGATGAACAGGGAAGTACAAAATATACTATACAACTACAGTACAGTCACACCTAGAAAATGTTTATCTATAATTACCATGTCACCACAGAAAGCTAACTTATTCATCCTGCATAGTACAACAAAACACAAAACTATATAAAAACTAAAAAGAAAAAAATTTCCCAAAGGATTTTGACTTCCCAATTAACATCCTGAGGGGGAGAAAATTAAAGTTTAACAGGATTTAACAAAAAACTAAAATTTCCTCACAACAAAAACTAATCCCGGTCCACATTTCTAGGAGGGAAAACCTGCTGATAGACAGAGAGGAGGAGGGAGCAGGTTACACTTGCAGGTGGTACACATAAGTATGCTTAAGCTGGAAACAGTGACGTCTACCAGAATGTGATGCTGTGACTGGAATGGCTGGAGGGGTTGGGGCAGAGAGTCAGATGCCTCAGGAACTTCATGTGGTCCCTGAGATCAGGGATACAATGGCCATTGTGACACACTGGACGCTCTTTTCATTGAAGGTACACTGCTGTTTCTTTTGAGGAGTCTTAAAACTTTACAGCATGGCCTAAGTATAGTGGCACTCATAATATTCAAGTGCTCATGAGCCTGAGGCAGGAAGACCTTGAGCTTGAAGGCTAATCTGGGATACATGGAGCAAACAAAACCCTCCTCAGACCAATCAACACACGCAAAAGGACAGCCTACTTCCTAACGCCACTTACTCTTTTTTCTCTTTTTTATTGAGGATTAAATCCAGTGCTTCACACTCATGAAACATACACTGTATTGGATTTCAGCCCTAGTTGCTCTCTCTTATTCTGAACAGCTCTGAAAAGCATCCAGGAATCTATACTTAAACAGTGCTGATTGTAAGGATGTCAATATGTGCTAAATTATACATGGTATGTGTTGTAAGAAATATGTATTTAAAAGTATGACATTCGGGATTACAAGGAGTATTATCTTTCTCCACACAACTCTCTTGAGATCAAATCAGGACCCTCTCAACATCTCTGGCTTGTTGAAAGAATAGATTACGTTTCAACTTTCTAATATTGCTGTAACATAAGGAAACTATACATTACAATAACAATAGTTTGTTTTCCTCATTAAAAAGCTGAAATGATAATGAATTGAAGTATATAATAAAATTCAAAAATAAATTCTGATATGTCTAGTCCAAAAAAAAAAAAGAAATATGTATTTATTCCATCGGCCTTTAAATATTACAGTTAATGGATGTGTTTAGTGTGCAGCTGTTGTTGCTAACATTTCCTTATTTATCGTGAGTGAGGGTAAGTGGGTGTGTATGCTGGAAGAGTGAATGTCCAAGGACAACTTACACAAGTGTATCTCCTTCCACCATGTAGGTCCCAGGGACTGAACTCCGGTCACCTGTATTGGCAGCAGGTTCCTTTACCGACTGAGCAATACAAACAACCCACTGTTTAGTTTTAATATCACCTCTTTTTATTATTCTTTATTTATTCACTTTACATCCCCTCCTCCCAGTATAAATGATGTGTACAGAGTTCCCAGTTTTTTTTAATCCCTGGTGACTAAAAAAGAGAATAAAAATAAATAAATAGAACAGAAAGCAAGAGGTCTGAATCAAGTATGGCAAAAATGTCACATCTGCTGTTAAAAGAGAGTGACGGTGGTGCAGACTGGCATGACAGTATTTGCCAGAACACTGGGTGTTCTCAAATACTTCACTTTCAACAATTAAATGCACAATGTTGGTCCAAAAGCAAGATAAAGGCACGGACAGCACCACCACCACCACCTGGAGCAGGAAGCAGTCTGAATACCCCAGTCACTTCTGTCTAGTTCAGGACTTACTGGGACTGATTTTATGTTCATCACAGAAAGACAAATGTGGTATCACAGTCACTGGGAATAATACTGATGTAAGAATATAGGGGAAATTGTCCCCTTGGCTTCTCATACCCGTGTCGCAAGCCGATCCTGTGGCCAGTGCTGGCATGATGAAGGCTGCAGATGTGTGGCCGCCCTCCACTCTCGTCTCAGGAAGCTCCAGAAAATTCAATGGACTGCAGCCGTGTTTCACCCAAGAGTTGTCCTACAAGCCTTCCTAGGAAGAAAAGAAACATTTTTTTTTTAAATAGGTATTTACTTGTTTACATTTCTAATGTCCCCTTTCCTGGTTTCCCCTCCAAAAACCTCCTTATTCCCTCCACCTCCCCCTGCTCACCAACCCACCCACACTCTGCTTCCTGGCCCAGGCATTCCCCTACACTGGGGCATAGAACCTTCACAGGACCAAGGGCCTCTCCTCCCACTGGTGACCGATTAGGCCATCCTCTGCTACATATGCAGCTGGAGCCATGAGTCCCACCATGTGTTTTCTTTGGTTGGTGATTTAGTCCCAGGGAGCTCTGGGGATACTGATTACTTCATATTGTTGTTCCTCCTATGGTGCTGCTAACCCCTTCAGTTCCTTGAGTCCTTTCTCTAGCTCCTTCATTGGGGACCTTGTGCTCTGTCCAATAGTAGACTGTGAGCATCCGCTTCTGTACTTGTCAGGCACTGGTGGAGCCTCTCAGGAGACAGCTGTAACAGGCTCCTGTCAGCAAGCTCTTGTTGGCATCCACAAGTGTCTGGGTTTGGTGATTGTATATGGAATGGATCCCTAGGCAGGGCAGTCACTGGATGGTCATTCCTTCGGTCTCTGCTCCACACTTTGTAACTCCTTCCATGGGTATTTTGTTCCCCCTTCTAAGAAGGATCGAAGGATCCATCCACACTTTGGTTTTCCTTCTTCTTGAGTTTCAGGTGTTTTGTGAATTGTATCTTGGGTATTCTGAACTTCTGGGCTAATATCCACTTATCATTGAGTGCATATCATGTGTGTTCTTTTGTGATTGGGTTACCTCACTCAGGATGATATTTTCTAGTTCCATTCATTTGCCTAAGAATTTCATAAATTCATTGTTTTTATTTATTTATTTATTTTCGAGACAGGGTTTCTCTGTATAGCCCTGGCTGTCCTGGAACTCACTTTGTAGACCAGGCTGGCCTCTAACTCAGAAATCTGCCTGCCTCTGCCTCCCGAGTGCTGGGATTAAAGGAGTGTGCCACCACGCCCAGCTTCATTGTTTTTAATAGCTGAGTAGTACTCCATTGTGTAAATGTATCACAGAAAAGAAGCATATAAACATTGATTTAGTGCAAGTAGCACTAAATCAAACACCCTATAACTAATTTAAAATTTGTATTTTTACAAATACAGAGCAATCATAATTCTTCTAAAGAATTTTTTTTCTGCAGTGACAGGCTGTATTTAACAGGAGAGTTAATGATTTTGATGTCATTTCTAACTGAAAACATACTGCCCCCGCCTGTGTCAAGGATTGTGACATCTGCTAGAGGCTGCTGATCAGATGTACCATGACCTCTCAGAAGAGTCTGTGTAGCCACTTCCTCCCTCTCTTATCCCAATTCTAGCTATACTTACCAATGTCTAACAGAGACTCTAGCAAGCTACAACTCTGTAGAGCTCATCCCAGTACAACAGCTGCAAAGTCCTCTACCACAGGCTAAGCATATCCTTGACAAAATTGCTCAGCTAGAAGCAGAGCATTGATACAACTCATAGAAGTGCTAGCAATCCAAGCTAAACCTTCTCTTAGTAAAAATTAAGCATGGTTATACCCTGGAAAATACAGTTTTCAATGACTAGCCTAAGGTTATCTCACAATAAGAGGGTAGGAGATAGCGTGTAAAAGCTGTGCAAGGTCAGTTTGGGCTTTACCTTTATTCCTGCTGGCTCTGTGATCTGGGGTAACTTATTTAATCTTGTTAAGCCTTAATTTCCTTATATGCAAATGAAGATAATAACTCAGAACTGCATGATAATTAAATGTGTCAAGACATGCCTTGCACAGAGTAAAAAATGATAAAAGCTGGCTGTGTGGTAGTTTATTTCTTTAATTCAGGCAATACAATTATAAAGTTAAAACATACAAGAAATCAGCGAAATTACAATCCACCCAGCCTAGTGCCTAAGAACGAGCCTGCCATGTGTTTTAAATTTGGATCGCTGCAGATTAACAACGGAAAATACACATCATTTACATTTTTGCTGAAATCATAACTATACAAAGCATTTTAGTACATTTTCCCCCAATTTGCCATACAGCAAACTCAGTCACTTAAAAGCATATTTTAACATACATTAAAGACAACAAGAAAAACAGGCACTGTAAACACTGGAAAACGATTCACTTCAATTCCTAAAGACTCTAAATTGCTGATTCATATTACAGAATAACGACAAACGAGCTGCTTTAACTTGAGAAAAATACAGCTGTAAAATTCCAGTAAAGCTTTCTAAATTAGCATTTTAATTGTCAAAGTGAAAACTGATATTTAAAAAAAAAAACCACCATCAAATAGAGTTTCTTGGACTTGACTACCTGCTGTGATGTCTTCCCATCTGCTTCACATTATCACAGGCAAAACAGTCTGCTCATACTACACACCCATACAAAGAAAGGTGTTAATTAAAAATAGGACGGCAGTTACTTAAATTCCAAGCAAAAATATAACTTACTGAGCTAAAAATTAAAAATGAAAAGGAGAGGGTGAGCCAGACCTCACTCATGCCCTGCTTAGACATTGTCTTTTCTACAAAATTCTTACAAGGAAACTTTGCTTTGGTTTCATAAATTATTCTAATCAGGATTAAGATTTAACTACATAAAAAATTCCTTATATAAAGCAAGGGGACAGATGAAGTAATTCAAAGCAAATAGAACTCCAGAAAGACCACTGATAATCTAAAGAATACATTGTTAAAAGACTTTTATTTTTCTAACAGGAAAGAAATTAAGAAAACCATTGAAAACGCATAAAGTGTATTCACACATACTTCTACCATTAGGGTAATCCCTCTTTATGAAGTAAGCAGGCAACGTGCTTTCCGCATGTCTATGGACACATAACGAGAAGTCAGAATATGCTTGGCAGGGTCACCACAAACACAGAAACACACACACGCTATGCTAATCCTACCTTTTCACCACCTAAAGCACTCACAGTGTTTCACATTTATAAATTTATAAATAAAATAAATATAAATTTATATGTCACATAACCCAATTTATACTTTTATCAAAAAACGTAAAATTTAATAGAATGTGGGACAGAACTCATTGCAGGAATATTGACAAAAACCGAATATTCCACTTCAAAACAATTTTTAAGCTAGTGTTGCCACACATGAAAGGAATTAGCATTTCTCTCTCTTTTTTTTTTTTTTCAGGATGAACCATCAAGGTTAAATTTGTCCCAGGCTGTGTGTTTATCAAAAAGTAATAATCTTCTAAGAATATATTATACAACATGGTTCTCCTCCTAAAATAGTTCAAATGTACAATTTTTAAAAACTGTTTGATAGAATCCTAACTAGAAAAATGCTCAGCATTTTGTGGAATGAAGTAGTATTGCAGATTTAACTTTCAAATTGGGTTAAATTTTTGTGTAATAATGTTATTTTCCTTGGCTAAATTGATTGAAAATGCTTTGGAATTTGTCAGAATACAGCCGTAATTATTGCTGACTGTTGTATGGAACCCATTTACCACAACAAAAAAATACCAGCTGTTACAGTATGTCCTGAGAGGGATTACTGGATATTCTTAAATTGAAGTTCAATCCATCTTTCCATAAAAAAGAGAAAGACCTGGATGCCAGGAACATAACAGCAGTATCAAATGCACCTGAAGCATTTACAACACCCAGCAGGGCCATGACAGCTCTCCTTTAAAAAGGCTTCACTATTCCAGTTGTACCTTGCTTCTATATATCACACTGGATCAGGTTTTCCTGGCATTGATCACGTGGAAACAGTGAACTACATGAAGGTCTACGTGCTCAAAATGTTCAATTCCACCCTGGCAACATTCAATGCTTCTGTAGCACTGCTGACATCCAGTGGCCAATCACAGAACTGCAAGTACCTGAAGGAAGATGGTGATAGTGATGTGTACGTCTCTGTGAGTGGCTGTGTCTCTGTGAGTGGCTGTGTGTCTGTGTGTGTGCATGTGTGTGTGTCTGTGTTATGCCTATAAGATACATGAATGTTACATCACACACGTGGAAGTACCTGGGACAACTTTGGGGATTTGATTCTTTCCTTTGACCCTGATTTCCAGGGATCTAACTCAGCTCCCCAGGCTTACTCAGCAAGTACATTTATTTACTTGTAAGCTATCTGGCCAGTCCAAGGAACTTTTTGATTTCTTGTAAAGCAAAAATTGACTTCATTCATCCAGCAACATAGTTCCCTGCAAAAGTATTGCTTAATGTGAGCATATACAGTGAAGAAAACAATAAATAAATCTCCACTTGTGCATGTTTTCCTGAACATGGAAACATTCTGCAAATCATGTAACAATTATCAGTGGCCTGTTATTTTGGGAGACAATGAGACAATGATCCCATGATCAGGGATTTAACAGTCATGCTTCCAGTTCTGAATCCAACAGAAAAATGAAAGAACCCAAGATGTCTATAATATAAATCTAGTATTGCAAATCCTTAAAGGGCAGTTTGGACGAGTCATTAGTAACATTAGTAAATGAAACACCCTAATATCTGTTAACATATCTGCAAGTCTTCAGAGACATAGTTGTAAGGATGTGACAGAGGCCAGACAGAGCTCCGTGCCACAAATCTGTTCACATGAAATGATGTTCAGGCTTAGGATGTAGCTCACTGGTAGGGCCCATACCTTGAGTGCTTGAAGCCCTCCAGTACCACATATAAGCAAGCAAACAGAAACAGTGTGCGTGCTGTGCACATAAATAGTTCTCATAAAACATCCACAAACCACTACAATCTCAAAGACCTTGTGGGTAGGGGGTGGGAGGAGGAGCTTGAGGCTTAACTATGTTTGGGGAAAAAAATGCTGAAATAATATTTCTCCTTTGTACTTTCAACATCCAGTAAAAGCACTGGTTCCTTGGCATGAAAAAGGACCATGAAAGCTAGACCTCAGGAAGGGGCAGTCCCAGCTCAGAGGTCTCTGAACCAAGTCTCTGATGTGCATGGTGTCTCAGCAATTGGGAATTACCTTCCACCTCTTGGGGTGGGGGCCAGGGCAACCAAGCACAACAATAGACTGTGTGTTTGGGGAAGTCTCTTAGAGAGCCTGGCCAACATCTCTAAAGAGGACTTCTCGTGTCTGGTATTGGGGTTTTTAAGTGGCCTCTGACTACTGGAGAGAGAGTTGTTAACCTAGATGAGAAAAATCTCTTAAAACTATATGTATATTTACACTCCACATTTTGTGCCCTGTTGGGTTTTGGGGGGGGTGTTTTGTTTTGTAAATAGTTTATAATTTGATTCCTTGTGACTTTTTCAGCTATTTATATTGCTATTTCATCTACCTGCCTGCTTCTACTGTATTTGGCCCTCTCCAGGGATCCACCCTTTCCCATTTCTCATATCAGATCACTTGGTTCCTGTGATTCCTTTACCCTCTTACCACTTCTTCTATATTTACTTCTGTAAGGATCCCCCCTTTTCCATTTCCCTATGAAATTACATAACCCTGCTATTCCCCTCTCTATTGCTCTCAAGCCCCCTTATCCTGACAGTAGTAGCTCCAGTGTACTGTCCTAGCTTCTGTAGTTATTACTGGCTATGTGCTCACATCTAAAGGGTTGGAGCTAGAAGTCTCCAATAACAGAGAACATGGGACACTAGTCTTTCTGGGTCTGGTCTCAGAATGACCTTTTCTAGCTCCATTCATTTACCTGAAAAGTTTGTAGTTTTGTCTTACTAATATCCATAGTATATATGCACCACATTTTAAAACCCACGTTTTGCTGTAGGACATTTAGGTTGTTTCCATTTCATTATAAATACCATGGCAATAAACATGGATGAGCAAGTATCTTGGACAATGATATCAAGTCCTGCGGGGTGGTACAGCTGGTCAAATGGTAGATTTATTTTAACTGCTGAAAATTCTCCACACTGATTTCCATAGTGGCTGTACCAGACTGCAAAACCACTAATAGTGAATGATAGCTCCCTTTCCCCACATCCCCTCCAGCATTCTGCTGTTGGCTGGCTCTTCTACTGATTTCTGCCATTCTAACTGGATTAGAAGAAATCACAAAGTTGTTTCAGTTATTTCCCTAATTGATAGGGATTATGAACATTTCTGAGCTATTTCTTAGCTGCCCCTGCCTCTTCTTCCTCCTCCTCCTCCTCTTCTTCCTCCTCCTCTCCCTTCTTTCTCCTCTTCTTCCTTCTCTTCCTCCTTCCCTCCTCCCTCCTTCCTCTTCTTCTTTTGCAAACTCTCTATTCAGATGCCAAACCCACTTTTCAAATGGGCTGCTTGATTTTGGTTTGGATTCTTTTTTTTACTCTGTTTTTGGTGTTCTTTGTATATTCTGGATATTATACCTGTCTCAGAAATTCTCTCCCATTTCATGGGTCTCCTTTTCACCCAGTTGACTGCTTTTCTTGCTATGCTAAGCTTTTGAGTTTCATGCAGTCCCACTTGTTAAATATCGGTCTTAAGCTAATAGTGTCTCCTTCAGAAGTCCTGTCACAGTCTACATCACGGAGGTACTGCCTACCTATGTTTTCCTCTAGAAGTTTCAGTGTCTCAGGTTTCCCTAATCTTCTGGGGTTAGTTTGTGTGGAAAGTGTTATTCCTAATTTCAGTTGGATTGCCTGTGGGTTTCTTGTTTTATTATGCTGAGATATGTTCTCTCCGCCCATATATTCTCTAGGCCTTTTGTCATGAAGGTATCATTTTGACAAAGGCTTTCTCTGCATTATTGAGATGAACATGTGATTTTTTTTGTCATTGAATCCATTCATATAGTTTATTACATTGTCTCGCTTCTATATGTTAAACTATTCCTACATTTCAGGGATGAAGCCAACTTGGTCATAGTGCATGTTCTTTTGGATGCATATGTGCATTCTATTTGTATTTTATTGAGTATTTTTGAGCCTATGTTCACTAGCTTATAGTTTGCCTTTATTGTCATGTTGTCTTTACCTGGTTCAGGTGTTGGAGTGGCATTGATTTCTTAGGAGTTTGGGGGGGCTCTTTTTGGTTGCTGTTGTTATAGAATAGCTGAAGAATGACTAGCTGCAAGTCTTTTTCAGATGTTTGGTAGGACTCTACTGTGAATCCATCCGGTTCTAAACCTTTTTTTTTTTCTAGAAGCTTCTTTATTATTATTTCAGTCTCCTTATTTGTCAAGATCTGTTTAAGTTGATAACTTCTTTGATTTAATTTTGGTGGTTTCACTGCCTCTATAAAGATATCAACTCCTTTTAGACTTTCCAGTTGTGTTGAGCACAGGTTATAAAAACATTCCTGAAGAACCAGTCTGAGATTCATTGATTCCTTATATTGTTTTCTTTGTTTCTTTTCGGTTGATTTCTACTCTTATTTTCCTATTTCTTGCCTTGGAGTATGTTTAGATTTGGTTTGTTCATTTTCCCAGATTTTTGAGTTCCTTGGTTTCTTCTATGACTTATTCATTGTTTAGTAATGAGTTAATCTCATTTTGAATTTTCATATTTACTAGACGTTTTGTTGGTGTTTTGCATTTTTTATTGTAAGTAGAAGATGGGGTGGTTTTGATCTTTTTTAATTTGTAAAGATTTTTTTGTCTGGGGATGTAGACTATTTTTTAAAAGTCTTGATGTGCTGCTTAGTAAAATGTTTGCTCTTTAGTGTTAGCAAAGAAAATATGTTCAGTTCATTTGATGCATGGTGTCAATTAACTCTGATGTTTGCTTATGTTTTTATCCACATGACCTGTCTATTGAGGAAAGAGTAGTACTTAAATCACCTACTATTAATATATTACTGTTAATGTGTATGATTAATTCCAATTTTTATTGGGTGGCCCTGAGTTTAGTGCATATATGTCTCAGGTAATAATGACTTCCTGGTTAATTCTTCCCTTGACTAGAATGAAGTGTCCCTCTTTATCTCTTCTGGTTAGTTTTAGATTTAGTCCACTTTGTAGGAGAATAGCTAGACCTCCTTGCTTCCTGGTCCCATGTGATTAGAATTCTCTGTCCATTCTTTTACTCTAAGGCAGTCCCTATCTTTAGAACTATGATATGTTTCTTCTAGGCAGAAGAGAGGTGAGTTTTGTGTCTTAATACATTCGATCAGTCTGTGTCTTTTCACTGAAGAATCATGGCCATTGATATTTAGGTTTTTGCTGAAATTGTGGTCATTGTGCTGTTGATTTTTGGTGATGGTGTTTATTCTCAGTAGTATTTTGGTTTTAATGGTTATGGTTTTGTATTTATTACCAGAGTTTCTCTGCTACGCTCCTTTTTCTCCGTCTGAAATGGTTTCCTGCTTTCCTTAGGTTTGCTTTGTTGTTCACAAAACTTTTTAGGCTGTTTAAGTCATGGAAAAAATGTCTTGCTCCCTCCCTCACAGCAGATGGTTTTGCTGGAGATATTATTCTAGGTCGCCTGACATGGTCTTTTAGGATATGGAGTGCACTGCTCTAGCTCTGTGGCTTTCAATGTTTCCATCGAGAAATCAGCTGTTATTTTAATGGCGTTTCCTTTATAAGTGATTTGCATTTTTCCTCTTGCAGTTTTCAATACTTTCTTTGTTGTATATACTTAATGTTTTAACTATGATATGACATGAGGATTTTCTTTTCTGGTTTTGTCTGTTTGGTGGTGTGAGTGTGTGTGTGTATGTGTGTGTGTGTGTGTGTGTGTGTGTGTTTATCTGTATACTTATGTCTTTCCATAATTTAGAGATGTTTTCTTCTATGATTTTGTTGAATACCTGGTGTATGTCATGTCTTAGGATTCTTTCCCTCATCAATGCCAATAATTCAAAGGTTTAAGTTTTCCACGGTGTCCCATATTTCCTATGTGTTCCTTTCCTACGTTTTCCTTCTATCTCCAGATTGTATTCTAGTCTCAACTCTTGGATTGTCCCCATCATTTCTACCAGCCTATGTTTGTGTCTTCTTGGGCATCACTCAGGCATCTATTCTCCTTAAGCTCTTTCTCTTGATGTAGGAGTGTCCTTGGAATGGTAGATAGGTATGGCCGATCCTGCCCCAAGACTGGAGCTCCTCAAAGTGAAGGCAGAGAAGGCAAGCTAGGCTAGTGGACTGATTGTGGGGCCCAGGACACAGCTAGCAGATTGTAGAAAGGCACAACAGAAGAGGTCAGGACTACCCACCAGCCTCAACCCTGCAGGAGGACTCAGATGTCTAGGCAGAGACGGGGAGGTGGAGGCAGCACAAAGGGTCCTGTAGGACCCTGGACGAAGTCTAGATGTTGGCTGCAGTGGATGAGAAGGTGGTGGGAACACAAAATGTGGGGCCTAGTGGTCAGCTGCTGAAAGGTCTAGACTGCCAGACTAGACCTAGGTACTAGCTGTGAGATCTGGGCTTCTTCATAATCGCTTTATGAATGGGATATCTTGAGATAGAAATCAAAGTAGTTTTAATTTCCATTACTCTAATGCTACTAATCCTGAATATCTTTAAAGTTTATTGCAGGGACTAGAGAAATAACTCAGTGTTTAGGAGTACTTGCTCTTGCAGAGGACCCAGGTTCTATTCCTAGCACCCATGTAGCACTTTTCAACCATCTGTAACTACAATTCAGGGGATCGGCCTCCTCCACAGGCAAACATTCATACACATAAAATAAGAATAAATCTTTATGAATAAATAAAATTTTTTGAGATAAGGTTTCTCTATGTAGCCCTGATTGTCCATCCTGGAACTCACTCTGCAGACCAGGCTGGCCTCAAACTCAGAAATCTGCCTTTCTCTACCAACCAAGTGCTGGGATTAAAGGTGTGTGCCACCACTGCATGGTGGCTTAAATAAATGTTTTTTAGCCACTTGTATTTCTTCTTTAGAGAGGTCTCTATTCATATTCATAGTCTACTTCTGATTGGGTTATTTGTTTTTATGTTGATAGTGTCTTGAGTTTTTTATATATTCTAAATACTAGTCTCTGTCAGATTTATAGCTAGTTGGTCCAGATTTTCTCCTATCATTTAGGCTGTCTTTTCACCTGATTAAGTTCCATTTGTTCAACAAATGCCATAATGTCCTCTGTGTCAACTGTTGACCTTATTTCCGGAGCTTGAATTTTATGATTAACAATGATGTTTTAGAGATCTCTGCATTACTTTGCACCCTAACCCCCAAATTCAACTCGTTGAGTGCTACTTAGAAGAGCTTGCCTATGCCCACATCTTGTGATACATCCCCCACTCCTACCTTTGACTCTAGCAGTTATGCTATGCAGTTATGTTTTATGTTGAGGTCTTTGATTCATTTAGAGTTGACTTAGAGCTCGGCGTGGTGGCACACGCCTTTAATCCCAGCACTTGGGAGGCAGATTTCTGAGTTCGAGGCTAGCCTAGTCTACAGAGTGAGTGCAAGGACAGCCAGGGCCACACAGAGAAACCCTGTCTCGAAAAACCAAAAACCAACAAACAAACAACAAAAAAAAAAAGCCACAGAGTTGACTTAGGTGCAGCATGAGAGGTAAGAATCTTGCTTCATCCTTCTATATGTAGACATCTGAAATTCCCAGCACTATTTGTTGAAAATGCTGTCTGTTCTCCAATGCGCATGTGTAGCATCATCATCAAAAATCAGGTGGAAGTTGCAAGGACTTATAACTGGATTTTCAATTCTATACCACTGATATGTATGCCTGCTTGGAAGCCGGTACCATGTTGTCTGTTATCTCTGTAGTATAACCTGAAATCGGCTATAGTGATATCCCCAGGGGTGTTGTTTTTGCTCAGGGTTGCTTTGGATATTCATATATGTGCCCATATAAATTTAAGAATCACTTTTTCTATTTCTATACAGAATGACATTGAGATTTGGCTGTCCATCCTTTTAACAATCTGTGTGACAAAAGAAAGAAGATGTCTAAAGTAGAGTTGCTGTAAAGCCAGCAAGGCTGTCATTAATACACCTGCGTTGACCTTCAGCTCTAAACTGTGGCATTCACCACTATCACAGAGAAGCATTCTTCCTTAAAGGAGAAGTTGGAAGATAAACTATGGAAATCAAGCAAATGTCAATGTTTGCCTAAGGAGGGTGTGGATCCCCTGAAATTATGTGGGTGCTGAGAACTAAATTACCTGGAAATAAGTGAGCCTATAACTTCAAGACAAATCATTAAAATATTAATGATGTGCACTGGTGATGATGATAAAAATAGGTTTTGAGCAAATGTTTGCAGATACTTACAGACTATAGAGTCTGTCTCTCCTCGGTTGACTCCTGAGTCCCCTCTCATCCTGTCCTATGAACTCCAATACGTTCCCAGGAAGGTCTATGGTGACACCAGCCAATGCTATTGTGTTGATACTGCTTAGAAGATGTGCAGATCTAGTAAACAATATTTTCCAATTTTCTAGTGCTATGTTATAAAATCATGGATGGATATGATTCATCCAAAGCAAATATCTAACCACCAGGTATATAGCCAATAAAAGTTTGCTAATATGTTTTGTGATTCTAATCAGTCACACCAGGTTTGGTGCTAACAGAAAAGAATATCCTAAACAAACTGCAAATTCCATCAGCAGGTATAGGTCTAATGACTACATGTAATTAAACAACATTGTAGCCATGGCCTTTGCCATCTGTAACCTTGGGGTTTGCTACCTGTCCACTTTGTTCCTGAAAATAACAACTCTTGAGACTTCTTATATATGAATAAATGCTTAGACCAAAAGCCTTGGCCCGTTTCCTGGCCTGGCCAGCTCATAACTTCATAACCCATTTATTCTATAATAAGCTCTGCCATGTGGCTGGTTACCTAGTCCTCAGTTTCATGTGACCATCTTCTTCTGTCTCTAGGGTGAATCTTCTTTCCACGAGTGTTTCTATCCCATAAATCCTCTCTCTATCTGCCAGTTTCTCCTCTTCTACTCCTGCCTCAGCTCACTGGCCAAAGGCTTTTTATTGGCAGGTGAATGCTTTCACACAGTGCACAAGATAATATCTCTATGCAAGACACAGAATAACAAATTAGAAGCAAAAATACATATAAGAAAAAAAACTGTTCTATTGAGCCAAGAATTAAATACATTTGCTACTAATTAGGGGCCGGGCATGGTGGCACATGCCTTTAATCCCCAGCACTTGGGAGGCAGAGGCAGGCAGATTTCTGAGTTCGAGGCCAGCCTGGACTACAGAGTAAGTTCCAGGACAGCCAGGGCTACACAGAGAAACCCTGTCTCGAAAAACAAACAAACAAACAAACAAACAAAAACTAATTAGGGGTAGGGAATAAAATGTTGCATTAACACATAAGCTAATGCTGCTGTGAAAGGATGTATGTGTGGGTACATGTGCACGTGTGTCTGTGTGGTATGTGCGTGTGTATGCATGCACAAGAGAGAGTAAGAAAGCAAGAAAAAAAGTGAGAGCAAGAGTGAGCGAGCGAGTGACAGAGAAAGAGAGAGAGAAAGAGAGAAGAGAGAGAGAGTGCACATACTCATGACAGTATGAATTTATGGAACTAAATATCAAGCCTGGCTAGATCTTTACTGCTTGATACTTCTCAGGTTTGTTAGTGTTGTTATTTTTAAATTATTTGAAACAGTTTTTCAATTTCTTTTTAATTTTCATGAGTTAAATATTGATTTGTATCACCCATAAAATCATAACCCTGTTAATAACTTTTAAGAGTATAGAAAAGTGTAGAGACTAAAGGTGTTGAAAACTGATCATCTCTATCAAGGCCTAGTAATCATCCCCTTCTATGATGGATCATACAGCAAACACATAAGGTTTTGGGGCCATCGGCCCATGTCTCAACATAATGTATGCACGACTGTGTCCCTCTACTGCTTTCCCGAACCTCGCGGTCAGCTGTGCTTTCCAGAACCTCACAGGTCAGGTGTGCTTTCCTAAACCTCGCGGTCATGTGTGCTGGTGACTATTCTGTATCTTTTCACCCTTTCTGCTACTATCTTACAGATCTAAAAGGAGCATATCTTCCAGTAACATTTTTTATTAGTTATTATTCAAATACTCAAAAGGTAACTTATTTTCAATTATTTAGGGTGGGGGATAGGGTGCACAATAATGCAGAAATCTCTAAAACATCATTGTTAATCATAAAATTCAATTCCATTTTTTACTATTGTAAGATGCTTAGATTCTGTCATGACAGACACACCTTAGGTATGATAGGGTCAACCCTGAGTACATTGTCAGTTAAGTCAAAACACTAATATCTCTAACATCCCAACTCCTAAAAGAAAAGAGCTGTGGGCTGTCTCACCTTACAGATGCATGACTGACTGCGAGCCAGGGCTCACTGCCACCACTCAGTACTGCAAGAGAGAGTTACACCCCTTAGCATCATTCACCACTGCAAGAGAGAGTAACACCCCTTAGCGTCACCCAGGAAAGCACACATTTCAGCATGCCTCATTTTCCTCCTAGAGAACCATTGGGACTTAATGTCAGAATAGAGAAGAAATTTCTAGACGTGCTTAGATCTGGCCAAGTCCCAGGTACAACAACATGCTCTATATAACCACAACCAAAACATTCAAGTTTTCAAGAAAACGTAAACTAAAAAATAAAATAAAATGTTTCACACCTTACAAACTCAACAAAGATCAACTATTACAGCCTGTAAAGCTAGCAAGTGTTTACTATGTGGTCCCTCATTAAAAAAAAAAAAATGTTTACTGGTTTCCACAAACAGAGAAACAAATGCCAGGATCATCACAGAAGGGAAGAATCCCAGGGAGGAACTGATAAACTCTGAAGATTGAAGGAGAAGGCCTTTACTCCAGCATGGGCTTCCTCAGGCAGCAGGCGGCAGGCAGCCCTGCTCCTCCCCTGGATCTGATCCCTGGTCCTGGACAAGAGCAGCAGGTACTCTTCACACTGAGCCATCTCTCTAGCCCCAGGTACTTTTGACTTTTGACACACACACACACACACAATCATACACATCAGACATGTGTGAACACATGTACACAAAAAATTAAATAAGCTTATTGTGATATGGCCCAGGAGATAAGCCGCCTGTCATGTAAGCATGAAGAGGAGTTCCTTAGCATCCCCAGAGCCCACATTAAAGCCTGGCAGGCAGAGTAGCACCTGTAACCTCAATACTCTGGAGATCAAGGGACAAGAGATCTCTGGGTCAAGGTAGCTAGTTAAATGACCTGGAAATAGGATACCCTGGCCTCAGCAAGAGATCTGTGTTAATAAACAACGTGCAGAGTAAAAAGAATCAAGGAAAGTAACAGACCTGAGCTCCACACATGTGCACATACCTAATCATGTACCCACATACAAATGTGCCCACAAACATGGAAATATACGTATGCAAAAATAAAACGAATAAACAAAACCAAACACTGACACCCTCTCTACCCAGTACATGGTGTATGTTTGTAATCCCTGTCTGGCCTCTATAGTAAGCTCTAGGCCAGCTAGCACTGCATACTGAGATTCTTGTCCAAAAAAAAAAAAAAAGTAATTAAGATTTTTAAAAACCAATTCTTGCTTTAAAATTAGTATTTAACACCAAAATTAATTGTATTTTCAAATTAGTAACAGCTCTAAAGAGTAAATTAAATTAACACTAAATAGTCATGTCAATACATGTTTATAATATGTGTGTTTTTTGAGAATATCAAAAGCAAACAGACATACAATGGTCTATGTAGCCCAGAAGTATTGCTCATTCATAATAAATGTTTGTATTGGTTGGTTTTCTCCATGGTGATCTAGCCTCATGCTTGGAAAAAATCCCCACTGCCCATGAGTCTTATCATATTTTACTGGTGTTGAAAGCTGATAATAGATAGAAATAAGCCCCTTAAACATTCAAAACACCAACATTGCAGAGTAGAGAGAAGTTGAACACTACACTGCAGGGGACTCGTTGTCATATTGGCCCTTTGCGTTTTAAAACTTGAAGAACCTCACAAAGTCATTTTACCCAAACAAAACCTTATCCTATATATCTTAATAGAGTTGTATTTAATAACGTTAATAATTAACATTCATTCACATTAGCTGCTGCAATCTATTGACTCTACTCTATGAATTTTTAATTTACATCCCATAAGATCTAAATTAGAGAATTTTAAGTTTCCAGGGTGAATCAAGTGAAAAGAAAAAAGTTAACATTTCCAGTCTTGTGAAAACAGAAGAAAAATTAAGTTGCTATGGAAAGTAACATGATAGTCATTGCGTAAAAGCTATGGGAGTGTTTATCCAAAAGCACATTTTACAGAACTCCACAAGTCACTGAGCTTACATGCAGACACTCTCCTACACTTCCTCTGTAATAGCAGGACATACAAATGAGAATGACAAATACAATGTTAGAAATCCAGGACTGAGGATATAGCTCAGTGGTAGAACATTTGCCTGTCATGTGCTACAGCCTGCATTCCATTCCCAGCACAGAGAGAGAGACAGAGACAGAGACAGAGACAAATGTTTGAGGACCAGAAAAGAAATGTCACTACACCAGGGAGGGGGGGCGGGCATACTATAATAAAAAGATGTTCAGGACCACATGGAAGCCAGCTCTAAGTCAGTTCCATGCCATTTCTTGAGAGGAGACATGCTCACACAAAAAACAGGAGATAACACCAACTTTGAGCAGGAGTCTCTGCACCCGAATGAGCTGAGGAAATTCAGGCATCACCTTGGGGCATCTCCCTGGCCTCCTTCACTAAACTCTCACAGACCCACCTTTCTTCACTTCCAAATGTGTGTGTGTACTTCAAGTATCAAATTTACAATGCATCTTTCCTACTAGAGTGCAAACCACAGATGTCTGTGCTATTCACTACTCCATTTCTGGTTACTCCTAAAAGTGATGGGTAGAATGAATGAATGAATGAATGAATGAAAGCTATACCCCCTGTCCATTTTAGTGGTGAGAATATAACAGCGTCCTGTGTGACACACTATTCATAATATTCATTCCCTCCAGCTCTGCTCAAACAAAGAAGACTGCTCATCACCGCCCTTAGTAGCTTACAGTGTGTCCAGGGCCAACTGAAGGGATGCAGGTCAGCCTCTATGCCCTCTGCCAGTGTTAAGGGCTTCCTGCAAATGACAGCCAATCTGCCTGCTGCTTATATGCCATCACACAGTAGGACCACACCTGTGCTAAGTGTAGGACTGACTTGTCACAGAAACTTCCATTTGTCTTGGTTCTGGCATGATGAGAGGACTCAGTCCTTGACCCTGTAGAAGTCTGGTCACCTTCTCTCCAATCAGACACCTGTCTCTCCAAGGGGAAAGTTCCCCTCCTCACCTGACCCCAGGCCACTGCTTGCCAGGAACTGTGACCTCCTGAGCTTCTTTTCCTAATCAAAACAAAACTTTCTATGTCTTTAAGGCTAAAATTTAACAGCACTTGCTATACATCACTCTCCAAAAATCTCAGAGATGGAAATACTACATAACTATATATTAACAACTGTAGAGAATCATAAACTGATAACTGTAGAGCAAGTATCATTTCCTTACTATCTTCTGGACCAACCAGCGACTGCTGCAGCCGAGGATCCATCCCATAATCAGCCACCAAATGCAGACACTATTGTATACGCCAACAAGATTTTGCTGAAAGGGCCCTGATATAGCTGTCTCCTGTGAGGCTATGCCAGTGCCTGGCAAATACAGAAGTAGATACTCACAGTCAGCTATTAGATGGAACACAGGGCCCCCAATGGAGGAGCTAGAGAAAGTACCCATGGAGCTGAAGGGGTCTGCAACCCTATAGGTGGAACAACAATATGAACTAACCAGTACCCTCAGAGTTCGTGTCTCTGGCTGCGTAAGTAGCAGAAGATGGCCTAGTTGGCCATCATTGGGAAGACAGGCCCCTTGGTCTTGCAAATTTTATATGCCCCTGTACGAACACCAGGGCCAAGAAGTGGGAGTGGGTGGGTAGGGGAGCAGGGCGGGGGTGGGGGAGGGTATAGGGGACTTTGGGGATAAAATTTGAAATGTAAATGAAGAAAATATCTAATAAAAATTGGGGGAAAAAAAAGCACTACTATCTTCATATCCAAAACCTGACTTCCTAACTTTAGCCCCTATCTTTCCACTGGCAACATTTTTTTTTGAAGGTGTGCATATTAAAAGTATGTAGCCATGTGAAGGTAACAGCAATTTACTCAGATATATTCCAGCAGACCGAGACAGGGAGAATATGTGTGTGGCAAAATGTCACAAACTTCTGGATTTCCACATAACAAGTGCTCAGTGTAGTGATCTTCCAGTGTTTCTAAATGTTAATACTTTCATTATTAATTCCGTGTGCTTATGTGTGTTGGTATGTGCACCTGTTTATGCAGGTGTGATGCTTATGTGTATTTGTGTGTACACGTATGATGCTTACGTGTGTTAGTGTGTGCAGCTGTCTATTCAGACACATGTGTGAAGACCAGAAGACAACCTCGGTATCATTCCTCCAGAGCTGTCCACCCTTTTTTTTTAAGACAGGGTCTTTCACAAGCATGAAATTCACCAAGTAGTGAGCCCCGGGAATCTGCTTCCTCAACACTGGGGTCACACATGCACACCTCCACCCTCAGAGGGTTTTTTAATTAATTATTTTATTTATTTACATTCCAGCTGTTGCCCCCACCTCCAGGTCCCTACCCCATAGCTCCTCACCCCATTCCCTCTCTCCTTTGCCTCAAAGAGGATACTCCCTCTTCCCCTCCCCCAAAACACCCTCCTTCCTAGGGGCCTCAAGTTTCTCGAGGATCACCCTTAGCATTTTTAACATTGGTTCTGGAGATAAGACTCAGGCCCTCAAGCCTGTGACAAAACTTTAGCTACTAGGCCATTTCCACAGGCTGAACAACAACAAATCCCATGTTTCCCAGCGTCCTATACCTCCAAGCTCTGTGTCGACCAAGGCTCTAATGGGCCAACACATCTCCAGCCTACGCTGTCCATCACTGCCAGCACCACCTTTCTAAGACAGATAACATGTCTGCTCTAAATTAAACTAGATGGTGACTCCAGAGCACTTTCATGATAGACTTTAAATGCCTTAAAATGCAGTGCTTGGATAAAGTCATTTTAAACATCACACTGATACCTCTCTCTCAGAGTGTTTCCCACATCCCTGGGTGTGCCGGGCGGTTCTCTCTCACCAGAGCTCTACCTATTCCACACTGTGGTTTAACTACTCATTCACATGCCCAAGCCTAGTGACAGGCAGTTTAAGCAGATGAGATCCATGCAAAGGAAAACAAGCTTAAGCAGAAAATCTGTTCCTAAACCTGATTACTCCAATCCAGCAAGTCCTTTCTAAATCAGCAGAGGGCGCCCTAATTTTATTTATCAAGAAGAAAATGAAACCTGAAAGACAATAAATTTCACAACCTTCAGATGAAGTGTTAAGACTTAATATATAAGGAATTTTAAAGTAAACATTCAATATGGGCCTTATATGAGCAAACATCTCCTCTATTCAAAAAAAAGGGAGGTAGTTATCATACCATACTTCAGTGCAAGCTCTAGCCGTAGGTTGTCGGTGTTGGTGGGTGCTGCACCACCCTTCAACAGAGGAGATGCCTACTGAAGTAGACCTGGGTCTGCAGGACCTACAACTCTTCGAGACCAGAGAATAAGTGATGACCAAGGTCTTGGCCTGGGCTGAGACAGCTATGATCTACCATCCATCCCTTGGCCCCAAATGAGACTCTAGGATTCACCATTCCTAGGCTCAGGGAACACTGTGGAAGATAGTGGAGACTGTAACAAGAAGCAAGATGATGGGGAGGTAAAGAACAGGGACATGTCTTCTGGGCATGACACAGCCAGTCACTCAGGAATACACTGCAGCAATAGACACATGCACATGGCCCACCGCATTCCACCCTGACCTGGGCAGGGGACAGGAGGCACCTACCTCTCCCTGAGGAACCACGGTTGACAGGGTGGTCGGAGAAAGGGCTGCTCTGCTCAGTGTACAGTCACTGAGAAATACCCCCAACACACACTTAGTCAAGAGACTCTAACTGGACTCACACAAAGAAGAGATGGCAATAGGAGAGGGACTTGCTGAGAAGGATTCTGGGGGACAGGGGGAGGAAAAGGAGACAAACTGGGGAACTACAACTCCTTTCATAAATCTGTGAGACTATCAAACAATTTAAAGTTAAAAATAAACACAAAAAAACTTGATAATATACCAAAATTCTCTGGTATTAGACTCTGACCCACCAGTCTAACTGTAAAGAATTTACCCCCAGAATTAATTGAGTCGACAACAAGAAGACAACAGAGCCACACCAGACGGCAATAGAACTTTCCAGTTTAAGGACAGTGCTTTAATCAAAAGTGACTTCCCCTCCCCACATCTGACATACTTTGGCTTTTCCTGTGCTCTAAGCAAGTTCCTCCTTCCATCTCAGGTCTGGTTTTACAGGATCAAAGAGGGCTAATAATTAAGTGGCCCCATTTTAGAAGTGACCTTGACTTTGATATTGTCTAACCCCATTTCATTTGACTTAGCACATGCACTGCTTAAGATTATGAGACCAAGATGAAATTCCTGGTGATGGCATGGACTGTGACAGAGGCTTAGCAGGGAATATCAGACTACAAAGTTTTCATCATCTTAAAACCAACTCCATTTCTAAAATGCTCATGTGTGGATACAGATTTTATTCTGCCATTATGCTCAACTTTAGAAACTCAAGTTGCCCATAGCATAGCCTTCTCTGCACACTGTAATCATATGCATGGCTAGATCCCATCCTACCTGAAAAGGAAGAGCATGATGGGTAGAATGGAAATACCTAGGAGTAATGGAGCTTTCCGAGTGGAATAAAATGCCAGGCTTGCTCAAGCCTGAGTAGTAATAGGAGAAGCTGGCATCTCTCAAAGACTCAGTCTCTCTGCCAAGGTCCTTCGTTTCTAGAGATTCTGCAATGGGACAGGCAGTATTCTATTCAGTGGAGAAAGGCCCACTGGCATCAGCAGGTGCCACCAGATAAGATCTGCCTTTCTAACCTGACAAAAATCAACACCGTGTAGTAGAAACTCCAAAGACTCTTGGGACTGCTTCAGAGATGAACTTATTGAGGTAACAGCAATGAAGATATAACCTCCCAAAAAGAGAAGTGTCCATTTCTGACACACATTTCAGGCAAAAACCTGTTAACTCCCATTGCTCCAAATCCACCCTGGTCTGCTAGAGGATCTCTTCTCATCTGAATTTCTGTCAAGATCAGAATGGTTTTTACTTTGTAAAGCTAAGAGGTGAAAAGGAATGACCTAGCAAACAGGGTTACCAGCCCCATCCCAAAAATGAACTTAGTGTTTAAGACTACAACTGTAGTTTTAAAGGTGGTGAAGAATGCGCAGATGGATAATCAGATTGATCAAAAACAGGAAACTGAACACGGAAGGAAATGAAGAAAAAGACTTGAAATAAAGAAATGAGATTTAAAAAAGAAAGAAGAAGAAAAAAAGAGGGGTGGAGAGGGAAGATAAGGAAGGGAGGGGGCGGGGCAGGGCAGGGAGAGGAACTCTTCCTGACTTCACAGTATTAGGAGCAAAACCAGGTTCATGAGTTGGATTAATCAGAAAATGAAAAAAGGAATATGACCACTATTTCTTTTTTTTTTAAAGATTTTCTTTTTTTTTAAGATTTATTTATTCATTATATGAAAGTCCACTGTAGTTGCCTTCAGACACTCCAGAAGAGGGTGTCAGATCTTGTTACGGGCGGTTGTGAGCCACCATGTGGTTGCTGGGATTTGAACTCAGGTCCTTTGGAAGAGCAGTCGGTGCTCTTAACCGCTAAGCCATTTCTCCAGCCAGAGAAACCTGGAGACACACCACGAAGAAACATTCGCTGATACTTCCTTCCACTTCCCAGGCCTATGCGATGATTCATAATGAAAACTCAGCTTAAGTTTCACCATCATGCAAAGTGACTATGCGAATAGCCTGTCAGCTACTAAGAGGAGACTCCTCTCTACACACATGGTTGCCTCCTTACAGCAGCAGTGTGATATTACAGTTCTACTATCTCCCACACCTGACAACATTAATCTCGCAATTCAGCCAAGACGTCTAAGAGCCAAATCACAGTTGTATGACAGCCAAACATTAGGCTACACAAAACTATCTTCTGAATCATTGGCTGTGTTTATTGGACAGCTCCCCAAAGAATAAACTGCTATAGATGAGACAGGGGAAAGACTGTTCAATAAAAAACATATTGTAATTTAGGAGGAAGAAATGGTGGTGTTGTGGCAAACATTTGGTAGCAAAGGAATTTTCCTGGGAGCACCATGCTTCTCCTCCAAGCACTAATGTGATAAGGCATGGAAAAGAAGAACCCCGAATCACAGTGAGGTAATGGTGAGCTTGTTGCCTTTAAAACAAGGAGTCTAAGAGTTACTAGACCTTAAGTGGTAAGTAGAGGATATACATAATCAAAACCTCAAAACCAGGAAGAACCAGCGTATAAAAAAATTACACAAAATAGGTTCATATCAATTTAAGAGTGAATTACAACAGCAGCTGCTCCGAAGATAAGAGCACTTCTAAAAAGGAAACCCACCCAACACGAAGGGGAAAAATGACTGAGCCCTCCCAGGCCAGGGCTGTGCGTCATGGCTTTGAGCATGGTTACAGCTGATGGGGAAGAAGGGTTGCAACAGCACACTGGAAGTGTAATAATCAGAAGCTGAACCTGCTCTTCTGGTTAGTCAAGAGTTACTGTAAAATAGAAAGTAGAAACCATGTGTCCAGTTTTTAGCATTTTTCATTTCTTCTAAACTTCTTGTGCTTGTTCTAACATAGTAAGGTGTTCTGGGTGGAGAGGAGTTTAAGATGGAGACAGAACTGAAGAAAAGTTTTCCTAAGTCCCTACCAGAATCCTAACTACAGTGCTTAGTGGAAGATACCGGGGGCGTGGCCCGGGGCGTGGCCAGGGGCGTGGCCAGGCGTGGCCCGGGGGCACTCTAAGGTAGGTGCTTGAGCATCTGTGACTATCCAAGTTGTCACTAGCCATAAAGCAGGGTTAAAGAGGCAGGCCATGGGAAGCATGACATCCAGGTGCAAGTATTTGACTTCTAAGCCAACTCTGACTGACAGTCCTTCCTTTGGAGGTCAGGAAAGTTCTGGAAACGGCGCTCTCTACAGGTGAACAGCACAGTTTTTTTTTCCAATCTGACCATGAGAGGGCAGTGTGTAACAGGTCAGCTAGCCTAAAAAAAACAACATCTTGGAAAATAGATCACCATGGAGAGAGGGTCTGTCTACACAAGGATGGTGTAGGAGCAGTGGTGGTTTAGAGGAAGGAGAAGGAGCAATGAAGAGAGCTGAAAAAGAAAATAGAAGCAAAAGCAAAATTATTCCCTGAGACAGTCCTCTGTACTGTGGCTAAGCCTTGAGATGGCAGTGGCTGACCAACCACCAATGTGCACAGCCCACTGTTAGTTGGCCTTAAAGAAAGGCTCATTAATCTAAGAACTTAGTAATATGCTAATCATGTAGGAAGAACTAAACTACAACTAGCTCTCTACTTCTGGAACTTCTACTATAGACACAATTTCCATCACATGTAAGCATCACATTAAGCATTTGATGGCAGGAGAAGTCATAGAGACGACCAAGAACAAATCAAGCAAAGGCTCAAAGCACAGGTGAACGTGGACACAACAAGGGACATGAAAGCCGGCTTAGAGATAAAGGGGGACTAATCAGCACTATGTTCCACAGTTTTGTTTTGTTTAATTTTTTACTTTGCTGTGATTTCACTTCAGATAACTAAAAACAAACAACTCTACACACTATTTCAACACACACACACACACACCACACACTGTGATACAGTATATCACAGACCCCAAGGCCTACTTGATCCACTACTATAGACGTAGGTCACTATCTGTGTCTCCTCCATTAGACAATAAATTCTATTTATAATTTCTGGCATAGAGATGCTCATTAAACAAACAGAGTGAAACAATAAATAGGCAAATACACACCCCACCCACACATGCATACAGTAAGCACACTAGTCCTATGGTAAGAGCAAGGTGGGTCTCAGAAACTATACTAATGTCAGAAAGCTCCAAGTCCCTTAGGATGAAATTCCATAGGTTACCTTGATGCAATATCCCTCACAGGATCACCCATTGGGTAACAGCAGTATTACCAATATATACCCTCAAAACCCAAAACAAATATACAAACACATATGCACACACTCACTGAAAAGACAGCAGTAGGTGTTAAAAAGCAAAGAGGACAGTTCATTGTCTCATGGCACGCGCAAACTGTCAATAATACCACTTATCTGGTAATGAAGTATGGGCTTCATTAAACATCAGTCACATTTCTTTGTATTATGTGATTTTAAAACTGAAACAAAAACCTATAAAAATTTTTAAAAATTATACAAAACTACGAAGAAAACATCACTTATTTTCAAAGAAATTAAAGCTTATTTCTATTAGCACAACATTTTATTTGCATCGGGATCTGTGTTTACACAATAGCTGCAATGACTGACTAAGGCACGATCAACAATAAACCTCAGGAACACACAAAAAAATGGAAAATCCTTTTTATATGCAGTCAGAGATTTGTAATGAGGTTATAATTACTACTGATACATTAAATAAATACACTTCAGGGCTGGATGTGTAGCTCGGTTGGCAGAGTGCCTACCTAGCATGCATGAAGCCTGTGTTCCCAGCACGGTAAACACTGGGCATGGTGGTGCACAATCTATAATCCCCCAAGCTTGGGAAGTGGAAACAGGGCAATCAGAAGTTCAGTATCATCCTCAGCTACATGGTGAACCTGAAGCCAACCTAAACTACATGAAATCTGCCTTAAGCAAATCAATAGATTGTTTTTTAATAAAATAAATGAGTTTCACAGTAAAGCAAATAGACTTGAAATCAAATCATCCAGTTTTTAATGGTTTCCTTCAAACTGATGCTTTGTTAGTCTTTAAAAGAAAAAGAAAAGAAAAGAAAAAAGAGTCCTTCTGTATTCCACATTTAGTGGAACCATAAAGTGACATTTCCCAAGCTGAATTTTTGCTTTGAATTACTAAAACTCATTGAAAATAAAAGTCTACATCATTTCTGCAGCTTTTAATAAGTCCATTGGGATCCTGAATTAGCAGCAATGTGCTTCCATCTGTCTGAGTGGACTTCACAGTGCAGGCTCTTAGTCTCAGGAACTTGCCTGACACTTCACAACAGCAGATCTCATTTATTTGGTGGGGAAGGAGGAACGCTGACTTTCCAGGGTAAGGATAGTAAATTCATTAGGTCTATGACATCAGTTAATGAAAGAATATGATTTAGAGCTAGCAAGCTTTCAGATGACAGCTTTTCCATGAATGAAAACAAATTGGAAGATTTGAATCTTTTTTAAAACAAGTTTAATGTGTCTCACAAGTGTAGCAACGCTATCAGTACACATGTGTATATAGTACTTCTATAGTAGTTTATTTGCTTGAAGTATTTATCTACCATAATAAACTCTAAACTCACTAGAATGTAAATAATGTTCTTCCTAGGACTCCAGGGAACTGCTGTTATCTTAGTTATTTTCCTACTGCTGTGCTGAGAGACCATGACCAACACAACTTATAGAAAAAACAGTTTATAGGGGCTTACACCAGCATGGCAGGGAGTGTGGCAGGCAGGCATGGCATTAGTAACTGAGAATTTAATCTTGAGATACAAGCAAACGGCAGAGAGAGAGACAGACAGAGAGACAGAGACAGAGAGAACTGGGAATTAAGTGGGTGTTTAAAATCTCAAAGCCAACTCCTAGTGACACACCTCCTCCAACAAGGTCATACCTCCTAATCCTTTCCAAACAATCCCACTAACTGGGGACCAGGCATTCAAATATGAGCTCTGGGGGCCATTCTCTTTCAAACCACCACAGCTGTCCAAATACTGCAGCCACTGCCTTCCAACAGTGATGCACCTGACCTCAACCTCTAGGATTTATTCATCCCATGGATAGGAGTTGTCTCCCTACAGGCTCAATTGCCAATGACAGTTCAAACAAAACTCTATTTTATAAGTAAAACATTCGAAATTTCCCCTTCTCTGGTGCTGCTTCCTAACACCACAGCACCTTGGCAGGGTGCTAAGTTAGGAGATTCTGAATTCCACTGTGTATTTGGTCTTAGTAAGTGACTATATGGTCTTGCAGCTAGTTTTATAATTTGGTGATTAAAACTTAACTCTGAAAGGAATTCTTCTTTCTCCCTTGCATGAGACAGCCATGTTGAGGTTGGGGGTGGGGAGGTTCTGATTGGTCACTGCCTCGTTTAATAACATCCTATGCAAAAAGGGGGTGTGGGCTGAAAAAGAGAATTAACAACAGCCTCAAGTTCCCATGGGAAGTCATCTTTTACTACAGTTATTAATAACAAACTTAATTGTAGGTTTCTATGTTTCTCCTCTTAGCCAGTAGCTCTGAAGTTCTAATCCACAAACACTCTTTTGCACCAGAAAATCAACCATGTCTACCTTGGATTATTTACAATGGAAAATAGTTAAGAAACTTCAGGTATTACAGTTTCACAATATAAATGTTTCAAATATTTTTAAGGTTTACTTCATCTTAAGAAAGTGTGAAATAGTTCTATAGGGAGTGGGGAAAGGCTGGGCCCAAAAGCCAGCAACAGGTAAACTGGCCGCTGCGCCCCCACCTCCTGGGTCTGACCCCAGGATCCACAGTGGGAGGAAGCAGTGCCAGACAGTTACCCTTCAACCCCCACACCAACGGAGACGATGCACACATCCTACTCACACAGAGAAATAATCTATCAAACGGCTACAAGATGCTGCAGCAAGGAAAGCAGACTGACAATCTGAGTCCAATCTATTAGACCCACAAGGCAGGAGAACAGAAACAGCTTTAAAGGCTACTCAAGAAACAAAACAGAAAGTGGCGGGGGGGGGGGGGCAATTAAATTTCTTGCACTTAATACATTCTGAAAAAGTCATAAATTATATAAAATTACATTCACATGTGATGAAGAATATGTTGGGAAATTACTTGTTCAGAGGTAATAATGCTGTTGAAGTGACTCAGGTTCAATAATTTGCTTTTAGAAACAAACCATTTTTTATGTAAGAAAAAGTCACTATAAAATTCCATCAAAATCTGACTGGCTAATTGTTATATTAAATGCCAAATACAAAAAAAATTAACAAAAATCAATTTACATTCTACTTAATAGATAACACCACATCCTTACAGCAATTGCAGTGATGTGGAAGATAAGAAAGGAAAACAAAACAAAAACAAAAACAAAAACTGCCCTGAAACAATCTCTCACAGCATTGCCAGAACTGGAAGATGAGGCAGGAGGATCACAAGTCAGACCAGTGTAGTGAGAGCCCATCTCAAAACACAGTAGGAAGAACATGGCTCTAAGATCAAGCACTTGACTTGGATTCTGTGGTTCAAATCCCAGCACTATGAGGGAAAAAGTTAAGAAGGAGGAAATGCCAACATGAGAAGAACATCGACTGGGCTGAGAAGGTGACAGCTAGAGTTTGGAGCCAGCAAAGCAGAGGGCTTCGGAAGCCAAAAGCCTCCCCCCAAGAGCAGGGGGTGCTGCTGCAGTCACAGAAGCATTTTCTGAAGATGCTCACAGATCCTATGCAAACCTGGGCAGAGAAGTGCAGGGAACCGAAACAGCTACAACTATGCCTGCACTCACAAGGAAAAGAAAAACGCAAGAGTCCAGTGTCCTGTAAGGGGTTGGTACAATGATGCTTGTATTCTAATGCTAAATACTGGTTCCCCAATATGTGGTTGCACCAGACAATGAGCAGATCCTCACATATACCAAGTGATGCAATATGAATCATCTCCCCAGTTTAGCTGGTCAATAAAAGGCTAGAGCCTGTGATGGGCAGTGGAGGGAGAAAGGTGGGGCTTAAGGTTCCAGTGAGAGTTTTGCAGGTAGAGGGGGAAGAGAAATGGGAGAAGACAGAGATAGAGGAAGTCACCATGGACCAAGACCATGTGGCAAGGAGAAACAGGAACTAACAGGGACTTTATAGCTGGGGAATGAGTATAGCTCTAAACTTGCCCAATCTGGGCTTATGGCTGGTAAAGAAAATACCTGGACTGTGTGTCTTTTATACAGGCTTGTTAGGATTATAAGATCCTTTCACAGTGTCCAACAAGATCTGAAGCCACTTTAAATTCCACCAGATTTTTATATGCACCACCAAAGGGACCCAAATGAAGATCCCTGGGAATGGAGACGTTTGGAAAGGGAGAGTGCAAATAAGCTAGACTGAAACATATCCTTGACTGGCTCTCATGAGAACTTGTGGCTTCCCTGGTCTGACTACATGCAAGAAACTAAAGAAATCCTATAGAAGGTGGAAATGTCAGAACCTCCAGAGTGTCCAATATTTGATCCAAATTATAAATGTGTAAAGAAGCAAAACCAACAGAAGACAAACCAACAATAGAAACAATTTCAGGAGGCTGGACAGAGACTGCTCAGAAGGTAAAAGTGCTTCCTGCTCTTACAGAGGGCTCAAGCTTGGTCCTCAGATTGTATGTTGGTTGGTCCACAATTATGTGTAACTCTAGCTCTTCTCAGGGCATCCATATGTACACACACACACAGAGAGAGAGAGAGAGAGAGAGAGAGAGAGAGAGAGAGAGAGAGAGAACACAAATAAAATAAATAAAATAAAGATAAATCCTTTTTTAAAAGAAAGACAATAAATTTACAAATGGTCCAGATACATAAAAATCACCAGTTTAAACATTATAAATATAGAGATTATATTGATGAAAATTCAAAACATAATGAGAACTACAATAGTAACTACAACATATTGCTGACAGATCAGAGAACAGGTAAAACCAACAACTCTTTGAGTGGCTGTCAGTCAACAGAGCTGTAGCCACCAGCATTTATCACCCACTTAGCGGAGACAATAATGTCTCTCTCACCAGTGTCCCTCCAATTAAATGTCTTCCATATAGCTGACCTATAGTAACGGTCAGCCAACATTAAGTCACATATGATTTCCAACGAATATGATATTGGAATCATCCTGTCCCAGGATCAAGTCTGATTCTACTTCCCTAGCAATGAAGCATAATTGCGCTTCTATGGCTCCTAAAAAGGGAGCAAGTGGGAAGAATCAGATCTGTTTTTATTATGTTTTCAATCACCAGTAATGTATTATGAGACTACCAATGCTTCTCAGAAAAGATATTTTAAACACGGAGAAAAGTTTCAATGATGTATTCTCTGCTCATGGGGATACACAGAGACAAGGTAGCCAGGTTTCCCTTGTCTGATAGGCATTACACCTCATGCACACAGGTACTGAGTTCAGAAGACTCTGGAGGCTAAGGCTAAACCTATGATTCAAAAGAAAATGTGTGTCTGAGCCTGCTTTACAGAATGTGCGAGCACCTGTAAGTCAGATGCAATTATAAAACAATTTACAGAACACCTGCAACTCTCCAGCCCTGTTATCTTCAGACCACATGGCTTTGACTCAAGCTGCAAGGAGCAGCTGCTGAATTGGGCAAAGTAGAAAAGCAATCTGATGCGGCCAGGAAATACATAGATACAAGTTTTAACCACGTGCACTGTTCTTGAGACAAGGGGACGGTCACTATGGAGGAAATAAAACGCCACACCTCAAGTGATCTTCTACTTGCTGGACCTTAGAAGTTCCCCATTACTACATTTCCATCAGTATTGATGGTAATGACCCACTCCCCCCCCCAAAAAAATCCTATAAAACCAGCACCGAATGCTTCCACTTCTGAGAACATAGTCATAGAGCTTGGCCTGAGGAGCCAGGAAGATGGGAAAGAACCCTGGAGATGGGAATCTGCAGATGAGAAAAGATGGGAGGGAAGGACAGACACAGAAGGCTGCCCTGCTCAGCATCAGGCAGGAGAGGTGCAGCTGAAGGAGTAAGGGAGCCACAGAGCAAAGTCTGCAGTATGGATACAAGGGGAACAAGGACAGGACCTGGGAAGCCATGGCTTCAGCAATCAGGTAGGTAGGGTGCTCACATCTAATAGGGGATCCTTTGGAGCCACTGGCTCTGGGCCCATAATCAGAGGCACGACTCCATCTCCAGAAGAGGAAACTTGAGACCAACAGTGCAAGAACCTGGGGGAAGCTCCATTCTGACTAAGGCCTGGGACTTGAAACAGCAGTGAAGGCCTCAGTACTCCAGGCAAATTCAATGTACAATTCCCAAGGATGACAAACTCCACACATATTCAAATATCTTCTTCAAAAGTCCGACACACGCCCTCCAGTGCATGCTAAATTATCTCTCGGTAATTTATAACACCTGACAGCTGAAAACACTGTGAAAATAATTGTTCTGTGTTGTTTAGGGAATACCAGCAGGGAAAACCATGACTATATATGTTTAATACAGATGAATTTATTTCTTAACATTTGCCATCAGCAGTTGGCTGAATCCGGAGACAGCACCACTGGAATATAATGCAGGCATGAGACCTAGTGCTGAGCTCGGAGCTGACTCAGCTGGAAAGATGAGATGGCAGTGATCAGCACACTGTGCTTTCAATTAATGGGGGTGTCTGCTTCTCAAAAAAACAGACACCTTTCCTGAATCCCCCATCCTCTAGGGTCTAGGAAGTAAATTAAAAACAAAAACAAAAACGTGGCTGGTTCCTTTTCCCAGCACTTTAACAGTAAGTAGTGGGATTTATTTTGATCACATCTGTGGTTACAGTCTATCATAGTAGCATATCGTATCATGCTCCAATCTGGGCAGGTCAGGAAACAGAGCCAGTTTCTCTGGCACTTAAACTGACATTTCCAGTCTGAAACCCAGGCCCACAGGGTAGTACTTCACATTTCAAGGTAGGCCTTCCCTCCTCAGTTAAACCTATGGAAAAAGGTACTGGCAGGCATGCCAAAAGGCGGCTCCTTGGAGACTCCTAAGCCAGACAGTGAACACTAACCACCATACTGAGGCCGCGAATTAACCTATGCTATGGCCACAGTTTAAGTGAGCGGCACACAGCATGGTAAGGAAACTGCTTCTGACAGCTGGGATAAAACACAAGATTGAGGCTGAAGTAAACATAGGAGATTAAGAAACAATCTGTCTCAAAAGTCAACTTGTAGGATGGGGACTGTGAGAAAAAGGACATTTACAGCCAGGGCTTACTGTATCTACTTAGCAGCAGCAATGTAGATGCTGAAGGAGACTCAGGATGGAGGCAGAACCCACATCAATCACTATGTGTTGCTGTACTGAGATACAAAAATGACTCATTAGAAGGCATCACATCCTCTCCACCAGCTCCACTACATGGGTGACTACAGGGTAGAAAGTTAATGAAAGGGAAAAGGGCATAATGAGAAGCACTCAGAGAAGCAGGAAACAGCAAGCCTTCTTCTGTCAACAGGAGGGCAGGAGGCAGAGTTCCTGCAGAGGTACTGTTTGCTCAGTTGCTGTCACTGTCTTTAAAGATGGGTAAAGCTGACATAATAGGCTAAATAAATCAAACTAGGTAAATGACAAGCAGAGGACAGTCAGAGGGATACACTCATAAATCCATTCCACATCATCAAAATGTCTTTAAATCTTTGAAGAAAATTAATTCCGCCTTCAAATTCTTTCCCCATTTGGCAGAGTACACTCCCTACAAACCACTCAGTGTTAATGCTATATTCACTGTTGACAAAGGAAGGATTTTAACAAGTGTGGATTTTAACGTTATCATCAACTCATAGACTGTACACACACAGAATGGAAAAAAATACATACAAGCGATTTTAATGCCAATAACAATTGCAAATACAGTATAGAATGGGAAAACGGTAGTTTTGAATTACCCAGACCAAAGTTTGAATCAAATGCTTACTACAATACCATAGTGCTGCCTGCATACCTTCAAGGATGGGTACTAACATTCTCAGATATTTAGATGCTCCTCTCATCTCCCTTTTGCAACTGCCTCTCACATAAAAGTTCAAAAATCCATGCAAAGTTAAAAAAAAAAAAAAAAAAAAAAAAGGTATAGGCCAAGGATATAACCCTGAGTATGACTGTGGAGTCAAAAATCTTTATAGTCACACTTCAAAGCCAAGCCCATGACCTGCCACTCTCTCTAAGCTCTGGGTCTTCATGGTGCCTCTGCAAAGTTTTATATGAGTTTCTTAACAGGATGCATGGACAGCATTTCACACAGAAAAGTCCCTCAGCAAAAGCTGGCTTCCTTCTCTCCTCCTGTTATTTCATTCTTTAAGTACTTTCTTACATTCTCATCTTCCTGTGGCTTTCCTCCTGTCTGGCCTAAGACGCTATCGACACACTCTAAGGGCGCTATAACTAATTGCTAACATACCTCTCTGCCTCCCAACAGGTAGTAGCCACTCAAGGTCCAAAACCTTCACCTATCATAAACTTTATATCTGCTTCCATGTATCTAGCATGTAATATGTTATCAGTAAATGTTTCTTGTATCTGGTTCCATGTATCTAGCATATAATATGTGATCAGTAAATGTTTCTTGCCTCAAGTCAAGTCATGCTAGTTAACATTTAAATGGATTGCTGTGTGGGCGCCGGGGGGTTGGCTTCATCCTAAATACTTAAGACGCCCGTTGATGTCACATCAAATGTCAAGGCTAAACTATACCCTACGCAGTATCTTGCTCAGTTTAGAGGTTAGCAAGTCTGAGTTGGGCCATCACTGTTTCTAGTGACTAAGTCTTACTAGAGCACATCTATATCACATTTACATACCATCTGAGCCACTACTACTGTATTTCAATGGCAAAGCAGAGCAGCGGCAGCAGAGACCAGGAGGTCTGAAAATATGAATATATTTGCTATCTAGCCCTTTGCAGAAATATTCACTGACCTCACTATTCACTGGATTCACTCAGAGAGTCAACAACCATGAAGTACTTACTATACTATACACTGGCTTCTGCCTTTGGGCTTAGGTTTATCATGAAAAATAAATTAAATTCAGCCCTATTTTTGCACAGCACAGCAAACTAAACCGACAAAACACAAGCAGCCAAGAAACTAAGCAAAGGATATTATAAAATTAGATAACCAAGAAACAAAAAGAGAATATTTTCTAGGAGAGTAACCACTATGAGTAGTGAGCAGGTGTACCCTCTTGCAGTGAGTGGGGAAAAGAAAAATTTTCTGTAGGAACGTAGATAAAACTTAACCATAGCAAGAATCACTCAGGAAAAAGAAGAGAGGCTGGAGGCCAGGCCAAGAGTGGATTCAACAAGAACCTAACCCTGAGGAAGAAATCACCTACTGTGTTCAGGGACGAAGTCAAAGGGCAGCACTGACTAGCATGAAGAGTGGGCAGGGTTACACCACAGAGCACCTTATAAGTTATCTTACAAAATAAACACACAGTTTTAAATTCATTAATATATTTTTATTATAAAAATTGGAAATTTTGCAAACGTATATTTCAGATTCACACCGGTGGCTTCCTCCACATCAGCTTTTAACTTTGTTGGTGAAGGGCATAAAGGAAAGCCAAGGGGAGGTGCTTGGTTTTCTGCTTCCCACGACCCAGGAGATGCAAGGATGAAAGAGCTGTGCTACCTCATCTTTTTTTTTTTTTTTTTTTTTTTTTTTTTTTTTTTTTTTTTTTTTTTTTTTTTTTTTTTTTTTTTTTTTTTTTTTTTTTTTTTTTTTTTTTTTTTTTTTTTTTTTTTTTGCTTCTATTGAGATGACCATATGATTCTTGTATTTTTTTTTTGTCTATGTATTTGGTTTATTACATTTATTTCTTATATATGTTTAAAAATAAAACACAAAACAATGATCATTATGCAAAAAAAAAGACAGATAACTGTAGTACATACTTTAACTAATGAAGAGTGCTAATATCTACACAAGAAACCTGACACAAAGGAACCTGGGGTTTCCATCTAAACCTGAGATCTGACCCTGTGCTACAACCCTCCACATCCCAATCCTGCCCAGAGGAAGCGTGGCCCCAGGAGTATTGAGACCACCACTACCACCCCAGTACCTGGCCTAAATGAGACCTGCCCAGGGCACAGTGGATGCAGAAACCACAGCTCAGCTGGGGACAAGATCCTTCCAGTTTCCATCTATGCCTGGGAGCTGACCCTGTGCTACAGCCTTCCCTACCTCAATTCCACCCAGAGAAAGCTAGACACCCCCTCCCAGAAATGGTGACACACCCAGAATCACAGGCTCAGAGAAGAGACAAGTTTCATTCAGAGATAGCAAGATAACCAGATGGCAAGAGGAAAGGGCAAGAACATAAGCAACAGAAACTAATACTATGTGGAACCATCAGAACCCAGTTCTCCCAACACAGCAAGCCCTGGATATTCCAACACACCTGAAAAGCAAGATTCTAACCTAAAATCACTTCTCATGATGATGATAGAAGACTTTAAGAAGGTCATATATAACTCCATTAAAGAAATACAGGAAAACAGGTAGAAGCAAAAGAGGAAACACATAAATCGCTTAAGGAAACAGTAAAACACAACCAAACAGGTGAAGGAATTGAACAAAACTGTCCAGGATCTAAAAATGGAAATAGAAAAAAAAAAAAAAAACAGTCACAAAGGGAGACAACCATGGAGTTAGAAAACCTAGGAAAGAACTCAAGAGTCATAGATCACCAATCTCAGGTGTAGAAGATACCATAGAAAACATTGACAGAACAGTAAAAAAAAAATGCAAAAGGCAAAAGTTCCTAACCCATAATATCCAGAAAATCCAGGACACAATCAAAAGACCAAACCTAAGAATAAAAGGTATATACCCAGAGAAACCCTGTCTCGAAAAACCAAAAAAAAAAAAAAAAAAGAATAAAAGGTATAGAAAAGAAAAGTTTCCCAACTTAAAGGGCCAGTAAACATCTTCAACAAGATTATAAAATAGAAAATTTCCCTAAGCTAAAGAAAGAGATGCCCATAAACATACAAGCATACAGAAAGCCAAATAGATTGGACCAGAAAAGAAATTCCTCCAATCACATGATAATCAAAACACCAAATGCACAGAACGAACAAAGAAAAAATATTAAAAGCGGTAGGAAAAAATGTTAAGTAACATGTAAAGGGATACCTATCAGTATCCCACCAGACATCTCAACAGAGATTCTAAAAGCCAGAAGATCCTAGGCAGATGTAATACAGATCCTAAGGGAACACAGATGTCAGCCCAGGATACTATACCCAGTAAAACTCTCAATTACCAAAGATAGAGAAACCAAGATATTCCATAACAAAACCAAATTTAAACCATATCTTTCCATACATCCAGCCCTACAATGGATAACAGATGAAAAAACTCCAACAAAAGGAAGGAAACTACACCCCAAGAAAAGCAAGAAATTAATCTTCTTACAACAAACCCAAAATAGGAGAAACACACAAACATAATTCCACCTCTAACAACAAAATAACAGGAAGCAACAATCATTGTTCCTTAATATCTCTTAACATCAATGAACTCAATTCCCCAATAAAAAGACATAGACTAACAAACTGGATACGTGGGCAGTGGTGGCGCACGCCTTTAATCCCAGCACTTGGGAGGCAGGGGCAGGCGGATTTCCGAGTTCAAGGCCAGCCTGGTCTACAGAGTGAGTTCCAGGACAGCCAGGGGAACACAGAGAAAAACCCTGTTTAAAAAAAAAAAAAAATGGAAACGTAAACAGGACCCAGCATTTTGCTACATACATGAAGCATACCTCAGTGACAAAGACAGACACTACCTCAAAGTAAAAGGCTGAAAAAAAAATTTCCAAGCAAATGGTCCCAAGAAACAAGCTGGAGTAGCCACTCTAGAACTGAATAAAACAGACTTTCAACCAATAGTTATCAAAAAAGATGAGGAAGAACACTTTATACTGATCAAAGGAAAAATCTACCAAGATGAACTCTCAATTCTGAACATATATGCCCCAAATGCAAGGTCACCCATATTTGTAAAAGAAACATTACTAAAGCTCAAAGCACATATTGAACTTCACTCAATAATAGTGGGAGACTTCAACAACCCACTTTCACTAATGGACAGGTCATGGAAACAGAAACTAAACATAGACACAGTGAAAATAACAGAAGTTATGAACCAAATGGATTTAACAGATATCTATAGAATACTTCACCCTAAGGCAAAAGATAAGACCTTCTTCTCAGCACCTCATGGTACCTTCTCCAAAGTTGACCATATAACTGGACACAAAACAAGCCTCAACCGATACAAGAAGATTGAAATAATTCCATGCATGCTATCAGATCACCATGAACTAAGACTGGTCTTCAATAACAACAAAAACAAAAGAAAACCCACATGGAAGCAGAACAACTCTCTACTCAATGATAACTTGGGCAGGGAAAAAATAAAGTAAGAAATTAAAGACTGTTTAGAATTTAATGAAAATGAAGGCACAATATATCCAAACTTATGGAACACAATGAAAGCAGTCCGAAGAAGAAAACTCATAGCTCTGAGTGCCTCCACAAAGAAACTAGAGATCCTACACAAGCAGCTTCCCAGCACATCTGAAAGCACTAGAACAAAAGGAAGCAAATACACCCAAGAGGAGTAAACCTCAGGAAAAAAACTCAGGGCTGAAATCAACCAAGTAGAAACAAAGAGAACTATACAAAGAATCAACAAAACCCAGAGTTGGTTCTTTGAGAAATTCAACAAGTTAGATAAACCCTCAGCCAATTAACCAGATGGCACAGGGACAGTATCCAAATTAACAAAATCAGAAAAGAAAAGGGAGACATAATAACAACTAAATAAATTTTTTTAAAAATCATCAGATTCTACTACAAAGGCCTATATTCAACAAAACTAGAAAATCTGGATGAAAATGGCCATCTTACCAAAAGCAATATAATATTCAATGTAATCCCCATCAAAAGTCCAACTTCATTCTTCACAGAAAAAGAAAGAGGAACTATCAAATCCCTTTGGAAAAACAAAAAACCCAGGATAACAAAAACTATTCTCAACAATAAGAGAACTTCTGGGGGAATCACCATCCCTGACTTCAAGCTGTACTACAGAGCAATTGTGATAAAAACTGAATGGTATTGGCACAGAGACAAACAGGTAGATCAATGGAATAGAACTGAAGACCCAGAATTAAACCCACACACCAAGCCAAAATCATCCAGTGGAAAAAAGGCAGCATATTCAACAAATGGTGCTGGCTCAAGTGGTAGTCAACATGTAGAAGAATGCAATTGATCTAATCTTACCTCCTTGTACAAAGCTCAAATCCAAGTGAATCAAGGACCTCCACATACAACCAGATACACTAAATCTAAATAGAAGAGAAAGTGGGAGAAAGTCTCGAACACTTCAGCACAGGGGAAATTTTTCTGAACAGAGCATCAATGGCTCACCCTCTAAGATCAACTATAGACATATGGGTTCTCATAAAATTGAAAAGCTTCTGTAATGTAAAGGACACTGTCAATAGGATAAAATGGCAACCTACAGATTGGGAAAAGATCTTTACCAACTCTACATCTGATAGAGGGCTAATAACCAATATATACAAAGAACTCAAGAAGTTAGACTCCAGAGAACCAAATAACCCTATTAAAAATGGGGTACATAGCTAAACAAAGAATTTTCAACTGAGGAATATCAAATGGCTGAGAAGCACCTAAAGAAATGTTCAACATCCTTAGTCATTGGGGAAATGTAAGTCAAAACGACCCTGAGATTCCACCTCACACCAGTCAGAATGGCTAAGATCAAAAACTCAGGTAACAGCAGATGCTGGCAAGGATGTGGAGAAAGAGGAACACTCCTTCCTTGCTGGTGGGATTGCAAACTGGTACAACCACTCTGGAAATCAGTCTGCCAGTTCCTCAGAAAATTGAACATAGGACCTGAGGACCCAGCTATACTACTCTTGGGCATATACCAAGACATATAACAAGGACACATGCTCCACTATGTTCATAGCAGCCTTATTTATAATAGCCAGGTGCTGGAAACAACCCAGATGTTCCTCAACACAGTAATGGGTACAAAAAATGTGATACATTTATACAATGAAGTACTGCACAGATATTAAAAACAATGACTTCATGAAGTTTTCAGGCAAATAGATAGAACTAGAAAATATCATCCAGGGTAAGGTAACCCAGTCACAAAAAAAAATCACACATGATATGTACTCACTGATAAGTGGATATTAGGAAAAATACTCAGAATACCCATGATACAGCTCACAGAAGGTGAGAAACTCAAGAAGGAAGACCAAAGCATGGATGGTTCAGTCCTACTTAGAAGGGAGAACAAAATAATCATTGGAGGTCGAGGGAGGGAGGGACCTGAGGGGGGCAGAGGAGGAGGGGAAAGGTGGCAGGATCAGGTGTGGGAGGAGATGAGGAAGAAGGACAGAGGATCAGGAAATTGAATGGAGGTGTGTAGCAGTAGGGGGGTGGCGAAATGGGGATATCCAATAGAAAGTCCCAGATGCTAGGAACACAAGAGGCTCCCAGGACCCAAAGGGGATGACATTAGCTGAAATACCCAACAAAGTGGGGAGAGAACCTGTAGAGACCATATCCAGAGGTTAGGCATGGCCCCCAGTTGAGAGATGTGGCCACCCACCCATCTCAAAAAATATTAACCCAGAATTGTTCCTGTCTAAAGGAAATGCAGGGACAAAGAGTGGAGCAGAGACTAAAGGAAAGGCCATCCAGAGACTGCCCCACCTAGGGATCCAGCCCATCTGCAGATACCAAACCCAGACACTATTACTGATTCCAAAAAGTGCTTGCTGACAGGAGCCTGGTATAGCTGTCCCCTGAGAGGCTCTCCCAGAGCCTGACCAACATAGATGAGGATACTCAAAGCCAACCATCTGACTGAGCACAGAGACCCCAATGGAGGAGTTAGGGGAAAGACTGAAGGAGCTGAAGGGGTTTGCAACCCATAGGAAGAACAACAATATCAACCAACCAGATCTCCCAGAGCTCCCAGGGACTAAACCACCAAAGAGTACCCATGGCTCCAGCTGCACATGTAGCAGAGGATTGCCTTATCTGGCATCAATGAGAGGGGAGGTCCTTGTTTCGTTGCTAGGGCAGTGAGGCAGGAGTGGGTGAGGAGGTGGGGAAGCACTCTCATAGAAGCAGGGTGCAGAGGGGATGGGATGGAAGTTTCCGAATGGGAAACCAAGAAGGGGATAACATTTGAAATGTAAATAGATTAAATAACTAATACAAAATACAAACAAACAAGAAAAAGAAACTTTTATCTAAATATTTTAGAAAAAAAATCAGGAAAATACTAAACGTGCCTCCATTGCCATTTTCTCAAATGAGGAAATGCTATAATAATAAATTAATTGAAATATGATCAACTTTCACTTCTAGTCTATATATTTTATGACAATTCATGTTCTATTGTTGAGTATTTTACTATATTATATTGATATACCAAATACATATAAATTTTATACATGTATGCATACCACTTGGATATTTAAGGTTACTTTTAAAAGTTATCATATTTGTAAGTCTTTACCATGATTTCAAATTATATGAAATGAAACTTTTAAACTTGGTTTTGGACCATTAGATGCATTAATAAGTCTTTTTCTACAGAATCACTATTTGCTGTGAAGTTTTTTTTTTTTTAAAGAAAAAAAAAAGATTAACTAGGATAAGTTTTATTATATATTCATGGTGTGAAGTCTTATACATGTTAATTACTAGTAAACTTTTGAAACCATAAAAATAAAAAATTAAAAAATAAATAGATAAAAAAGAGCCTGACTTTTAAAAGACTGGCAGAGAGGGGTATACAGAACCAAGAAATATCAACATGGTGCTAGTCGAGTCCACATTCCTCTATGCCTCACTCAGCTTTTTCCTCACTGCAAAACAGTCAGGTTGTCCTAGCTTCACTTCTGTTGCTATGATAAAGTGCCCTGAAAAATAGAAAACTTAGGGGAGAAAGGAGTTAAGCAACTTACAACTCCAGGTTATGGTCCACGTACTGGCTAGTTGTGTCAACTTGACACAAGCTGGAGTTCTCACAGAGAAAGGAGCCTCCCTGAGAAATGCCTCCATGAGATCCAGCTGTGGGGCATTTTCTCGGTGATCAAGCAGGAAGGGCCCATTGTGGGTGGGACCATCTCTGGGCTGGCAGTCTTGGGTTCTATAAGAGAGCAAGCTGAGCAAGCCAGGGGAAGCAAGCCAGTAAGTAACATCCCTCCATGGCCTCTGCATCAGCTCCTGCTTCCTGACCTGCTTGAGTTCCAGTCCTGACTTCCTTTGGTGACGAACAGCAACGTGGAAGTGTAAGCTGAATAAACCCTTTCCTCCCCAACTTGCTTCTTGGTCATGATGTTTGTGCAGGAACATAAACCCTAAGACAGCAAGGGCAAGAAGAAGGGCAAGGCAGAAACTCGCAGCAGCTGTGAAACTTGAAGCAACTGCACAAGGTGAAGCCAGCCCCAACTAAATGTTTTCCTCATAAGAGTTGCAGTGATCATAGTGTCCCTTCACAGCAAACACTAAGACAGACACAAAAATTATCTTTTTTGATTTTGTACTGTTATGTCAAGTTGAAGATCCAGTCATCAGGGGTCACTTGGGCTTGTGAACCACTCCTACTCAAAACTTTCTTTACTACTATGCATCTATGTCAAAAGCCTTGTTTGGCCTGGCTGTGGCTTTCCCTAGAAGCAGTGAGGAAATCTTCCCTGTGTGCTGATCCTCCTCTTGGTAGATTAGACACTGTTTAGAATTCGGCTGGGGTCTCCATGGCCTCCCTGAACAAGAGAAAGGCTGACTTTCCACAGTTGTGGAACGTTTCTAAAGATGGTCCACAGTCCCCGGGGACCTCATTGACCTTAAAGGGAAAAGAAAATATATTCTTTTTAGCTCTTCTGAGTGCATTAGAATAGCACCCAAGTTTGATTATTTAATGCCCAGAAGATCAGTTACATCGCTATGGTACTTTTAATTACTATGTAATACTTTAGGAAGTTTAACTGCTAAGCTTAAATCTTAGAAAGTTTAATACCATATATATCGTGTGGTCTTATCTCTTACATGCCTTAAATAAGTTATTCAAACTTTTATAACTTGAAATAACTGTTAGGTTTTTTTTCCCATCCTGAAAACATCTATCCATCCAATTTAACCTTCACATATAAATCCTTCTTTACAAAAATCAATTTCAATCTTTCCATCCTTATAACATTTTTTTAATTTCTTAATATCACAAGACACAACAGGATTAACACATAAATGAATTTACTACCTGTTGTGAGAATATTCTTACTGGGGGAGAGGGGAACTAAGCAATGTCTATCCTTCCTCATGAGGTCTCAATGACAAGCCAAACTCTAAGTTCATCAATGTTCACCCTGGGAAACCAATGCTTTCCTGGGCTTCCTTAGAGAGAATGGGCGGGAGCTTAGTGGTGGGAGATGGGTGACCCAGCAGCAGTGAAACCAAAAAGGTTTCACACAATATATATGAGGACATTTTGTAGACACATACATACAGTGGTACTCTATCTTTCTCTCCTTTTTGTCTACATACAATCAGCTGGGATGGCCTGTTCAGTGTTCATCTCTTCTTTTTGTGAAGGAGTATTAACATTTAACAAGTCCCACTGCTACCATTTTAGGCCATCCACAGCTGAAGGTATGAGGAGAGTAGTCATTTAACTTAGAAAGCAGAACAGGATGCCTGTACTGGATCTTGAAAAACTCATTTATTCATTTGTTTATTTTTTATGTGTGTGTGTGTGTGTGTGTGTGTGTGTGTGTATATATATATATATATATATATATATATATATGTGTGTGTGTGATGTATATATTTATATGTATAGCAGTAAAAGTAAAAAAGGTAAAAAAAAATGCACAGCTTTAAAATTCAAAATTTCAAAAGATATCTATAACACCAGAAACTAAATGTAAATAAAGAAAACATCCAATAGAAAAAAGAAATCAGCAAAAAAAAAAAAGATATGTTAGCATTTGTTTATTTTTAAACAGGCTGTGGTGGTCAAAAATATCCTTAAAGTGATTGTATGTATAGATGTATGTATAGATACACACATATATTATATATAAAACACATCTAAAAGTTAGACATAAGTAATTTTTATCTAAAGGAAGGACAATTGCCCAACAGGAAAAGAAGCACTTCCTGGAGCAATCATCTCTTGAAGTTAACTTACGCCCTCGAGGGTTAGTGACTGTCATAGAACCAGAAATGGTCACGCAGAGAGAAAGAGGCTAGGGAGTGAGACCCCAAAACCCCTCCCGGGTTCCACAGCAAGTGACAGGTAGGGAGCGAAGGAGGTGACAGAGAAATTTAAAATTTTTAAAAAGCACCTCCAAAAGCAGAGCTGTTCTGTCAGTCAGAACAAATGAACGGCAGAAGTGTCTTCATAGAAGTGAGATTGCACACGTGGTGGGAAACTGGGATCCTGTAAGACTCAGAGGGGTAGAACTTTGTGCAACAGATTCTTCCTGCAGGTCAGCTCCCCTACCATCTGGGGAGTGGAAGATCCCAGTAGGTTTAGGGTGTAGGTCTCTTGAACTGAAGCTTCCAAGTCAGCTTTCCTCTCCAGAGCCCCTCAGTTCACCTGAGGCTTTAGGTAATTAACCCTTTAGGAAACAAGCTCAGTGAAACAGAAACTTGGTTACAAGAGTATCTAGACAAATATTACAGATTCTCTGATAAACGGATGGGACTCCATTTTAGGCTTAAAAGCCATCTTATAGTAAAAACAAATTAGATTTAGTTCTGTTTAAATTAAATCTGTGTCTCAAGGATTGGGCTCTGCCCCACCTGTTTGTTACCTTAACTATAAATGGTCTGTACAACCAACTTGTTATGCTTATGTTCCGCTCTGTAACTCCGTCTACTTGCCTTCCAAATCGCCCATCTGGAATCCCCCCTACTCTTTAACTATAAAAACCCTTATCTTACCCAGGGACAGTGCTGATCTCTTGAGCCCCTTCTTTAGGGAGAGATGGACTGAGGACATGAGGAAAACAGCTGCTTTAATCAATTTGGCCAGGATGATTTGGGTTGCTGGTCTTTCTCCTCACATCTGTGGGATTAACAACTCATGTTTATTTCTTAAATCCAACAGACATAGTTGCCACATAGAAAACTAACTAGTTACAAAAGAAAGAGAAAGAGAGAAAGGAAACAGAAATTTAATACCATATCATCTTTCCACAGAATAAAAAGATTCTAGAAACACTACTCTGTGTGTTGTTCAAGTCAAAAAAAAAAAAAAAAAAAAAACCTGCTCACATCCCTTGTAGACTATTCTGTATTCACTGCAATATCATTATAGCCTATTTTGAACAGAAAATATTGAGAGCATCTGCTAAAACATGTAGGAAAAGTTGAGCCAAACACAGGGCTTTCAGATTGACTGGCAGCATCAGTTTTTAATTCCCAAACAGTTTAGGGCATACAAACAAATAACAATTTATAAACTAAACTTTAAGGAATTGATGGATTTATGTTCCTAATTAGTTACACAAAGACAGCTACAGACAATAACAAATTCAGACATGAAAGTGCTATGGGGTTTTCTAACGAGATGGCTCACACGCATCAAAACAGACAGAGTGAAAAGCTGTGTGCAGTGTGTCCTTCTGGCCAGCAAGCACTTAAGGCAGTCTGCATCCCAAAACCAAGGAAGCCAGGAGAAACCACCAAAGAAACACTGCCTCAACTCTACATTGAGGAGGCTTCTGTTTGTTTGTTGTTTGTTTTTGGTTTTGTTTTTGTTTTTCAAGACAGGGTTTCTCTGTGTATCCCTGGCTGTCCTGGAACTCACTCTGTAGACCAGGCTGGCCTCGAACTCAGAATTCCTGCCTCTGCCTCCCAAGTGCTGGGATTAAAGGCATGCACCACCACTGCCCAGCAAGGAGGCATTAAAATAACAAACTGAGAGAAGGAAAAATAAATAGAAGCATGTTGGAAGACAAGAGATTCTGCCTTTAATTTATGCCTAGTTTTTTTCTTATATACATGCTTAAGTGGCTATGAATTAGTAATTTTAGAATTTGTGTTTGTGTGTGTGTGTGTGTGCGCGCGCGTGCCATGGCACATATCTGGAGATCAGAGGACAACTTATGAGTTCTTTTTTTCCTTTTACCATGTGTATCCCAGGAGTCAAACTCAGGTCACAGGGTCGCAACAGATCATTATTCTAGCACTCTGGATTACTGGACAAAGATGTAAAACTTCTAAGCAATTTAACTACTAAAGATAAGCCGGGGCCCAGAGAGGAGAAGGTACTGTCTCCCAAGTCACCGTCAGTTCAGACCAAGTGAAGGTCACGTAACAAGGGCCAAATGATCGTCCCGTGAGAGACAAATAGGTTCATATGCAGTGAAGCAATCCACGATGCCAATTTATACAACATAGATGGAAAAAAAAAATTCCCATCTCAGAGTACATGTCTATGTCACAGCACAATGGAGGCCACCCTTAACATATATAAATCTAAAATGCCTACATGAGCTTGGATTTTTCAACACCAGGTCCCTATTTTAAGGCACTATATTGAATGCTGTGGCACTGCACAAAGGTGGGACCAAGCTGACAGAAGGAAATCAGTAGGAGCTGGCCTTTGAAGTCACTTTACTATGCCTTGTCCACTGAGATCCCTTGGCAGCCAGGAGTGCAAGCAAGTACTTCTCATATCAAGCTGTTTCTGTCAAGCATTTTGGCACAGTGCTGTGTGGTATGAAAGTAACCAGTATACTATATGGGAAAAAGAAGGATGGGCACACAGGGTGCGAATGCCTGCAGTTTAAGCATTGGATGGGTAGAGACAAAAGAATTAGGAGTTTAAGGGCATCCTCAGCTACAGGGTTGAGTTTGAAGCCAGCCTGAGCCACATGGGACTTTAAAAAAAAAAAATCAAGGAAACAACAACAAGAACCCAGAGATTAGCAATAGGAAGCCCCCCCACCCCCACCCCATGTGATTGGCTTTTCTAAGTTGCACTGCAGTTAAAACTATGTGGCAGGTGCAAAGAATCAGCAGCCATCTGAAAAAAATAAGGTGACTCTGGCTGCTTCGCAGACAGAACCATGAAAGGCCATGAAGCAGCAAACTGAAATCTAGACATGAGGCCATGAGTGCCAGTCTAAGTGTCAGTCATACAAAAGAAGCCATTTGGTTACTGACCCCATAATAGAGATGGGGGAGGGAGCCACCTTTAAGAAAGGAGAATTTAGTTAATAACAATCATCATTTCTGGTGCCTTACTTCACTTAGGCACAATGCTTAGTTAATAACAATCCTCATTTCTGGTGCCTTCCTTCACTTAGGCACAATGCTTAGTTAATAACAATCCTCATTTCTGGTGCCTTCCTTCACTTAGGCACAATGCTTAGTTAATAACAATCCTCATTTCTGGTGCCTTCCTTCACTTAGGCACAATGCTTAGTTAATAACAATCCTCATTTCTGGTGCCTTACTTCACTTAGGCACAATGCTTAGTTAATAACAATCCTCATTTCTGGTGCCTTACTTCACTTAGGCACAATGCTTAGTACTTTAGAGGATTTAATTATCCCCTAGCCTTTCCTCTATAGTGGATTCAACCATCGGCCTGTTTCACAGAAGAAAACTGAGGCTTGGAAATACTCAATTACCTGTGTCTGGAATGCCCTCTGAAAGTCAGTACACAAAAGCCACAGTCTCAATTTGGCACTATCAAAAGATAGAAATCTTAAGGAGTAAGGCCTAGGGCAGGAGAGATGACTCAGTAGTTAAGAGGTCCTGAGTTCAATTCCCAGCAACCACATGATGACTCACAACCATCTGTAATGGGATCTGATGCCTTCTTCTGGTGTGTCTAAAGAAAGCAATTGTTTACTGATATAAATAAAATAAATCTTGAAGGAGGAGGAGGAAGAGAAGAGGAAGGAGGAAGAGGAGGAGGAGAAGGAGGAGAAGGAGAAGGAGAAGAAGAAGAAGAAGAAGAAGAAGAAGAAGAAGAAGAAGAAGAAGAAGAAGAAGAAGAAGAAGAAGTTGAAGTTGGTAGTAAGGCCTAGGGGAGTGGTATTCAAGTTATCAAGGACATGCCCCTGTGAAAGGCAGCAGGACCCCATTCTTTCTCTCACTCTTTCTGTGCCTCCCATAGCAATGTGTTGTCTTGCCTCTATGAACTGTATGTTGACCTACTCAGAAACTTGTCACAGAAAAGAAAAGCTGACCACACTTGCCAAGGTTCATGAGACCAGTGATCAGGGGACTTGGAATAGAAACCCTAGTAGAGAGGGTTAATTTTACAGTCCACATTGTTCATCACCGAAGCATGGAGCCTTAAGGTTATCAGCTGGAGGCTAGGACAGCAGACACTGATCCACAAGGAAGAGCTATGGCAGTGGACCTACAGAACACAGGAGGGCTGCAAAGAGAGTTGCTGAGAAGAATATTAAGTTGTCTTTCTCCTCAGAGTGAAGCATCTGGCCTGAATGAAGCTATGTTCTTTTCAGCAGAAGGGCAAGTATCTATGAAATCTACCAGAACCATAATATCATCCCTGGTCTTATCTCAGGCAGAAGCACACTTCATTGGAAACCAAGAGCAGAGAAAAGTATGCCATCTGAGTCACATCTGTAGGAGCCAACAAAGCTAGTGAGTGACCTTCCAGAATGCTTCTGGGCCTCTGCAATTAAATAGAGAACGTGATCTAAGTGTTAGCTGTCAATGTATCAACATTCCCTCCTCCAGACATGCACGACACATGACTAGCTTTAGAGGGAGAAATGATCAGATAACACATTCTAACTCAGACATTCAAAGTCTGTGAAGGACTACTGCCAATTCAAATTCTACAAAGTCAATGATCTGGAGCTCAGTGGAGTGACAAGCAGTGCCATAAGGGAATCAAAAAAGTTCCCAAGCCAAGGAGTAAAGGCATACATTAGCAGGAGCACTGACTACACAGGTCAAAACCTCAAGGTCCCACTGAACAGACAGGACCAACCCAAAGAAACAAGTGAAACCAAGAAGAAACTGAGAAATTAAAGACATAACCATTCAGCCATCAAATCTACTGCTGTAATCAGAACTGACCAAACCTCCATTTACATCCCTGCCCCATCCCTGACTTCTCAGTCACCCCATTGCCATCATCTGTCTACCTGTGCAAAATCGGTGAGCTCCCTCCAATGTAACCACACTGGACCCTCCACACTTGATAGGGCATTGCTATAAAGTTCTATAGACAGATGCCTCAAAGAGAAGTATACAGTGTCAATAAGGGGTAGGAATACATCAAAATGTGCATCTTCTTACACGCTAGGAAGCAATTTCCATCTATTAGATCAAGCCTCAGTTGAAGGACAATTTCATGATTGCAGTGTGAATTTTGTGTGCCTCCTTTAGGTTTCTTAGGGGCACACCTCTAATATTAAGCTGTTGCACTGGTAGAAAAAGTTGCACACTGTAAGTGTGCTGTGTACCTGTCTACATGGTGATCAAGATCCAAAGGAGGAAAAATTACAGAGTTTCAAAAAATATGTGTTGTGTGTGCTGTGGTGCGGGGAAGGGAGGTTCCAACATGAATTTAGTTGTGTCATTCTCACCTACCTCTGTGTGTGTGTGTGTGTGTGTGTGTGTGTGTGTGTGTGTGTGTGTGTTGGGGGTGGGAGGGGTCCAACATGAATTCAGTCGTGCCATTCTCACCCACCAGTCTTGTCGTGGTATGTGAGTCACTTAGGTTGAAATCCTGGCCTGACCAGTATTTACAAGATTCATGATGCAATCCTTCCATTTCTTATAGACAGATGCCTCAAAGAGAAGTATACAGTGTCAATAAGGGGTAGTAATACATCAAAATGTACATCTTACACGCTAGGAAGCAATTTCCATCTATTAGATCAAGCATCAGTTGAAGGACAATTTCATGATTGCAGTGTGAATTTTGTGTGCCTCCTTTTGGTTTCTCAACAACATCAAAGAGATTGTAAAGAATTACAAACTCATACCTTGGCAGAGCTTGCTCAACACAGTCTCTGGCATATAGCAAAGGACAGACACGTAGCAGATTCTATCTACAGCTCCAATCTGTCATAGCGTTGTCCAGCTGTTGCCAAATTCAAACTTATCAGTCTTTGCCTACTATTTACATCTTAAAGGATACTTTAATCTCTGTGAAAAAAATAAGGTACTTAGTTACTCAGTTAAAGACCCAGGAGAAGTCTGACCAAAATCACTGTAACTGTCATCTGCACAGGAAAATATTCTGGGCTGAAAACACTGAAGAGACCTGTGGTGGTTCAGCAGTCAGTTGGCATGCTGATCATTTAAAAGTACTTTGCTGAGGCCACTGCTCTAAAAACCCTGGAGAGAAATGAAGAAGAAAAACCAGTGTAGCAGGTCCCAGTTAGCTGGTTCCCAGAAGGAGCTCAAGAAGACTCATGTGATCTCCCTCATCTAGGAAGTAAATACTTGTACATTCAGCAGTCACTCAAATGATGAGGAGGAATCTGGGCAGGATGGAAAACAGGTCTGACCCAATGTGGAAAAACCTGTTCTAGAGAACAGGCAAGCAGAAGTGTGGGCTGCAGACTAAGGAGTCTGTCTGCTTCCCTTCTCACGACCTGCTTCCAACGAAGCTCCAGAGGCACCCAACTTGCCCTACCCAAACAGCTACCACAGCACATTGAACATCTTCATTTCTTTTTTTCTTTCAAATTTTTTTAAATTAATTTTTAAAAGGTTTATTTCTTCATTATATGTAAGTACACTGTAGCTGTCTTCAAGCACCCCAGAAGAGCGTGGCAGATCTCATTACAGATGGTTGTGAGCCACCATGTGGTTGCTCGAATTTGAACTCAGGACATTCAGCAGAGCAGTCAGTGCTCTTAACCGCTGAGCCATCTCTCCAGCCTGAACATCTTAATTTCTGATCTACCTCAACATTTCAAGAAGGCATTTCAAGGAGTGGAGAAGGTGGGTTGTCCTTTTACCCAGTCAAATGTATATAAACAGCCAGGCACAGTAAACACACCTATCATTTCAGCATCAAGACAATAGGTAGGCATTTAGTGGGCACACTCAGAACCCCAGCAGGCCAAGGCAGAGGCCAAGCACACAATGAGCATCTAGAGGGTACACTTAGAACCCCAGAATTCACAAAGCAAAGCAGGAAGGTTGGCAGTTCAAGGACAGCCAGGACCCTAAAATGAAATTCTGCCTTGAGCATAATTTTTTTTAATATTTTATTTATAATTTACACACACACAAACAGAGGCATATATAATATGTATACATATATATATATGTATATATGAACTTAGACTTTGTTTTTCTCCCACTTTATTATTCTGCAAGTACTTTAAAGACAAATATATTTACATATTTTCAAATCTGGAAATACAATGTATTATTCATGTCAGGGTAATTATATGTAATTCACAGACAAAAAAAAAAGTTCCATTTCAATGTTTCTATTTCTTCTTCCCTTACCATCCCTTATGGGGTTTCTACCATTATTTTTATTTAATTCCAAATAAATTAAGCTACTTTCAAACAAATGTTTCCACTAATAGAGCCAGAGCTTAGAAAGCAATATGCTGTCTTGATTCCAGAATCCAGGGGTCTCTCCCCACAAGCGCTGAGCAGAAGCACCTCCCTCAGAAGGTTTTCCAGCTGATGCAGTCTCTCAAAAGAAACTCAGCTACCTGGGACCTCCTCCCTTGAAGGTACATTAAAGGCATGTCACTAAAGAATGATCTCACTGGGGAAATCACCTGTAATGTGATCTGATACCCTTTTCTGGCACACAGGTGAGGCAGAGCACTCGCATACATTAAATAGATGGATGGATGATAGATAGATAGATAGATAGATAGATAGATAGATAGATCTTTTTTTAAAAGCAAAGAAAAGAATGACCTCACACCAAGATATTTGGCACAAGCTACTACCTCATGTTCTTCAGATCCAGGCCACTTCCCAGAGAATCATAAACTACTATTTACACTCTGGGCCCTAAGAGCCCACCCCACCCCACATCCCTTCAGTGTCCTACATCTCTCCAGCACCTCTCTAGCTTTTCTATCTTCCAGCATCTGCCTCCCTTTGGAGCTCACATTTTAGATGCTTCCCACGTTTATGTATTTCTAAAAAATAAAAAAGGGCAATCTTTCTCCACTGTCTGTGTGTCTACTATCACTTAGGAAACATGCAGAGGACAGAGGGTTTCCCCTGTACCCCTGCAAGTCAACCTTTCAAATGACTCCTTGGATCCAGTGTACTTTTAGCTTGGCATTTTTCTAATCAAGTGTTGTAGAAACAAATTTAGCTCATTCATCCTGAGCAGACGTGTTCTAGAATCTAATAGAACAACTCATAATGTTGAAACCTAATTTAATTTTTTTTTCAAATATTTAGCTTGCTTTTTCTCCTATCTCAGAGATAATGAGAGAAAAGTTTTTGAAATGTCAGCCTGCTGGGAGCCTGAGGATTGATGCAGGTAATGATTACCACCGATACTCAGAACATCTCAGACAAGCCACAGAACTTGGCCAACCAGAAACTCACACCCTGTATAAGAGCTCTGCTAAGAAGTAGACATTAAATCAAATCAAGATCCAAGTTCCACTCACTGGAACTAAAACAGAACATGCTGAACCTTCATTAAATGCAGGTGGCAACATGACCTGGTGGTTTTTTTTGTTTTGTTTTGTTTCTTACCGAAGATGCCACAGTGATAGAATCGCAATGTCTCCGATAAAGGGACATTACTTCTCTCAAGCTCAGTGAATACAGTTAAGTGTACCAGCAGATCAGCGTGTTTGCCAGAAGTTCACTGTGATACAACAAATGTAACATCACGTGAGTCAGGAGTCACTCGGGCCAGTCAGTCTTTCAAGCCATTCTAAACTCCCCTTCGGGGGCTGCAGAAAGGCTCAGTGCACCCACTAAGTACCTGCTAAGCAAGCATTCAGACCAAATGCAGATTCCCAGCGTACAGGTGGGTGTGGCTGCTCACTGTAATCTCGCACAGAGGAGGAAACAGGCAGAGGGTACCTAGAGCAAGCTGACAAGCTAAACTGGCCTGATCACTGAGCTCCGGGATCAGCTGAGAGATCCTGCCTCAATGAGCCCACAGTGGAGCATGATTCAGAAAAGCTCCCAAAGTCACCTTGGAACCTACACACACACACATTCATATAAACACATGTAATATGCATGTACACTATACATACACATCCTAAAAAACAATTTCACAATACAGCAGAGATGTATCAAAAGGCACCAGGTCCCTGCTTCTGGTAAGGAGGCTTCAGCAGTTAGTAAAACAGGTGGGCCTGGGTCAGCACGTTGGTGGGGAGACAGATAAGTATGAGGAGCTGGCCCTAAACTGTCCTGACCAAAGTTGCTATCAGCTGGCTGTACTCAAAGAGATTGTGAACTCTGTGGGTCTATACAAACTTTTCAGAACACCTAGCATGTCAAAATGGTTTTAATCAAAAGAAGGGGTATATACAGCTCAGCGGAGAAGCTTGTGCTTAGTATGCATGAAGACCTGGCTTCAATATCACAGAACTGTACCACCCCCCCAAAAAATTGACAAACAGAGTAAGTATGACTGAAATGATTCTGATGCCAAAAGTAAGAGATGGAGTCAAGGGTCAAGGGTATGCTGCTGCAGCAAAGGAGCCTTCAGACATGACCGTATTCTCTGCTTTGTCCTCAGAACTGAACACTAAAAGTTGAGACTAGTAATAGACCAAGAGTACTACCTACCACCCACTGGAGCAGGCTGAGAATATTCTGTATGTGGCAGTGGGTGGGCAGCTGGTAGTGCTTCTTGGCTCTGAGGAAGATCTGAGCAAAGCACACACTGCAACGGTGAGGACAGTTAGCACGAGGAGAGTCTGCACACAAGCTTATCTTCAGGTCACAATCTGTTTTCACTACCTGTCCTATTTAAGGTTTCTATTGCTGTGATAAACACCATAACCAAAAGCAACTTGGAGAGAAAAGGATTTATTTCAGCTTACAATTGTAGTCCATCATAAGCCAGGGCAGGGCACGGGGCAGGAACCTAGAAGAGGGAGCTAAAAATGAACACTGCTTACTGGCTGTGTCCCCAAGGCTTGGTAAACCTTCCTTTTTAATTTTCTTTATTTTAAATTAAAATATAACTACACCATCCCCACTTCCCCTTCCTCCCTCTAATCCCTAACGTGTCCCTCCCTCTGTTCCCTCTCAAATTCACAACCTGTTTTTTTAATTATCAGGGTTACACAGATGTAAATGCATAACTATATAAATACAGCTTGTTGCATCTGTTTAGAGCTACTTGTATGGATGTAACTACATGGCCCACTGTTTGGAATTGGATAACTAATTAGGGGAAGAACTCCCCCAGGAAAGATAACGTCCCTGGGCAAGACTGATTCTTCTTCTCTTAATAATCCTTGCTGCCCCTAATTTTTTGCCAAGAATTATCTATTGTTATTCTCATAACAATGTAGGCAGCCATATTGTTGAAGTATATAGGTGGAGCATTCCTGTTGTTCTGAGGAGACACAATCTCACAAAAGATGTCCTAGTCACCTGGTTGCTTTCTTACACAACAACCCAGGACCATCTGCCTAATGGAGGAACTACCCACAGTGGGCTGGGAAACCCACATCAGTCAAATAATCAAGAACATATCCCCAACAGACTTGTCTAAATCTAACCAGGATACTATACTCTCTTCCCACTTCCAGTTTTTATAGTTGTTTTTAAACCTGTTTTCTTTCTTTTAAAATATTATAATGTTATGTTATGAAAATTTAGGAAGATAATCATTACAAAGTAGCTCATTTATAATCTTAATGCCTACTAAAGTTACTTTTCAACTGTTTTGAATACAGACATTAATAGCAATCATTTATTAAAAGCTATTTATAGACAACCAAGAGAATTTTACATGAACATAAACTTACTCCAATAAAGGCTAAAGCAGATTTATCCTAAGTACCTGATTTTATGATTTGTTTTTACCCACCATGTAATAATAATCCCCAAATATCTTCTGCTGCACATTTAGATTAGTTCTTTTTTTTGAGGTATTAAAATGTTGTACTATATTATATGTATAGGTATATACAATTCATAATGCACACTAGCAAATGTTATACACATTTAATGTAAACACACACACACACATACACAGGCTTGGGGCTATAGATGGCTCAGGGGTTAAAAGTACTGGACTAAGTTCAATTTCCAGCAACCATACAGTGGCCTACAAATTGCCTGTAATTCCAGTTCCAGAGGATCCAATGCCCTCCAATGCCTTCTTCTGGCCTCTGTGGACACAGGCATATACATAGTACACAGATATGCATATAGGTGAAACACTTATACACATAAAATTAAAATACTTAATTAAAAGAAAGAATAGCCGGGCGTGGTGGCCCACTTGGGGGGCAGAGGCAGGTGAATTTCTGAGTTCGAGGCCAGCCTGGTCTACAAAGTGAGTTCCAGGACAGCCAGGACTACACAGAAAAACACCCTGCCTCGAAAAACCAAAAAAAAAAAAAAAAGAAAAAGAAAAAAAAAGAAAAAGAAAGAAAAGAAAGAATAGCCTGTGAGCAGTCCAGCAGCAGTGGAAGGCAGAAGGCCCATGAGACCCAAGAATGTGGTCCCTGCAGATAGAATGACAGAGCCAGAAGCATCAGCCATGGACTGGACTCACCTTCAGGAAAATAAGCAAGCAGTTAACCTCAACTGGAAATTCTTTCCAAAAGCAAAACCTTCCCAAAGTACATGGTGTTTGAGAAACTATTAAAGAAATATTAAGAAGTCAACATGACTTGAGTGGAAACTTTTAACTCAGGTACCCAACAAATGCTATGCATACTTTCCTAGTAAAACCAACACAGGGGGCACTTGCCTCTCTAAATGTCTGTCTCCTATTACCATCAACCATCCATCCATCCATCCACCCAGCCACCCTCCTATCCACCTACAAACCGCAGTAACAACTTAAAAGCAGTAGTGTGGAACTGGAACAGGAACAAGCTGATCAGAACACAGAGAGCCTAAAGACAGGTGAGTGGGAGAGATAGCGCTTGGTGTAGATCAGAATTAGCATCACCACCCCCTAGGCTACTTTATAAATGGGACTGGGAAAAATTAACCTTGCCACTTTTTTTTTAAAAAAGTAGAAACACGCTTTTTTAAAAAACAAAAAATATTTTCTAAACAAGATATAAGGTGGGGGAAATGGATGGATACCAAAAACGACAATTCTGTTCTGAACAGTATGTTGAAGAAGAAACTATAATGTAAAACAAGACTTTTTAAGTGCTATGAGCCAAGCTCCAGAGAAAAAGATTCTGGAAGGATCTAAAATCAAAGGAGAGAGTGACATCTATAAAGTAGGACAGAAAGGCAGGAAAGGGTCAGGGAACCCTAGTAGAAGAGTTAGTAAAAATGAATACATGCCCAAATCAAGGAAAATGTGGTAAAGGGGAACCCCATATAGTTAACAAGCATAGGATAAAACATATGGCTGTGTTCACAACCAGAAAACTACAAATAAGGGTACTGGCATGTGTCTCTGTCTGGGTGGCTCCACCTGTTGCATTAGATTGGGGGAAAAAACTATGAAGTCAGAAAATGTGAAGCTCCAAGAAGAATGTGGAAACAGCAGCTGGTGAGGGAGTGAGCTCGAACAGCCACCCCAAGTCTGAGCCAGCAGTGCTTCCAAATAAGGCATTGACACAGTCAGGTCAGCAGGGACAGAGTTGCACAGATGAGTAAGCAAGGAAGATACCTCAAACAAGTGTTATGCTCTCCATGAACAGTGACGACAGTGTACATGAACTGTGCCTTACCTGAGCACCAATAGGGTACAGAGAAGGGAGAGAGGGCAAAGTGGGCATGCAAGCCATATCCTCCATCTAAACAACAGGTACTAATTCCCCACTTACCAGTTACTGTGCCCCATGCTGTGGTCTCAGTATCAAAGGTGACATACTTGATCTCAGAGTTTATAACCTGATGAGGACACAGCAAAAGGGGGAGTATGGTAGCCACCACAGAGGAAATAAAAACAAGGACTATATCCATCGTGAAGAAAGAGATTCTACTTTGCAGAAGATCCCCCAAAGAGATGGGGGTGCTCAGATCTGCAGGAAGAAATTAATCAGGCATATGGCAAGCTTGTAGCCATAAGAACTGTGTTCAAAATCATGGAGTTTAGTCCCACATTACTACAGGTTAGCAGTAACCAAGATGTGAGTGCCATAAACTTCTATAATTTCACTCATGAACAAACTTAAAAAGCCTGCTACATGTCCAATTTGGTGGTACATACCTGTAATCCCAGCATTTGGGAAACTGAAACATGTATGTGGAGTGTTCCAGACTAGCCTCAAAAACACAGGAGTGCTAGCGACAGAGCCCAATCAATAACATGCTGACTATGCAAGCATGATTACCTCAAGGCCAGCACTCATGAAAAAAACAGTCTGGTTGTCCCACACTTAGAATCCCAGAATAAGGGAGGTGGAGACGGATGGTGACCAGGTTGGCTGCCCACCTACTTAGCAGCTCCAAGTCAGTGAGAGACCATTCAAAACACAAGGTGGATAACTCCTGAGGAACCACACCCCAAGTTGTCCTCTGAACACACATACACACAAATGAACAGCCACATTTACACATGAACACCCACACATATATATGTATCTACAATCATACACACATATGCACAAAACATAAAGAGACAATCCCTTTAAAAAAAAAATAAAAACAAAACCTGGCATATTAAGGCTGGACCAGAAGGCTGAGTCCAAAATACTCTTAACAAATGAATTCAACACTGGAGAGAGAGGCACCTTCGGTATGAATATTTTACATCCCTAAAAATTTGTCCTGTAGTCAAGAAACAGTAATTGAGTTCACATATTATTCCACAATGCATGAAAATAAGGATAAATATAAAATTCCCTGACTTAAGGATCTTCCTTCAATTTATAAGACTTGGGAGTCTCACTGTTTCATACCCTGCTTTCTGTGATTAAAAGCCAACCCTATTGCATGCTTGTCACCTGCTATACACAGCTCTAGGAGCATGAAGGTTAACTTAATATTAACTTAATACCAACATTAAGATACTAGTATTCACACTTTAGAGTTGAAAACCTGAGGATGTGGCAGGGCACTGCAGTCATGAGAAAGACATACAGAAGATTAAGGCAATCAGCACTCCAACATGAACAGGGAAGGAGCTGGCAAGGACCCATCCACCTCACCCCACCCCCCGCTGAGGAGCTTAGGGATGAGGAGAGACTATTTTCTTCAGGGATATAGCCCTTGTATCCAGTGTTGCCAGTGTATGACCTCGTATCCATCCATGCACATGTAGGCAGCACTAACCAGAGTCATTAGGAAGGAGGAAAAGAAAACAGAAATGAAGTTGGGAATCCAAATGGACTTAGAAGAACAAAGTGGGATGCAGAGGGTCTAATTGCACTGTATTAATGCATGAAATTAACAGAGGGGTTTTGTGTGTGTGTGTGTGTGTGTGTGTGTGTGTGTGTGTCCCTAAGAATTGGCAAGGCTGAGACTCAAGTCAACATCTTTCAAACTCCAAAGACTGTGTATCAACAACAGGACTTGTATCTCCTTCGGGATTCATTCAATGTTTTTCAATGTGTCAGCACAACCACATTACCTTGAACTTACCAGAACTTCAAGAAACTCTGGGCCAGGGTAGCAGGCCATATTTTCACAACACCTATAGATGACTTCAGAGTTTGAAAATCACTAGCCTACTTTACATGAAGGGTGAAATAATCACCATGTTGAAAAACCCTAGATATAGGGTTTTGTCCTAATGCAAATGGTGTAATGCATATTTCAAAATAATGTCAATTTATTTCCTCACTACCCACAGACCCCAAATTCTCATCAGCTTCTCACCAAGACCCCAAAAGGAAAAAAAAAAAAGCCTAATCTTTATTCTGAATGTGCCACACTAGGAAAAAAGAAGGACAAGTCACAGGGTCCATGAGATGGTCAGTGGATAAGGGCATTTACCATCAAGCCTGAGGACCTGAGTTGGATCCCTGGAACCCTCATGGAGAAGCAGCCCAAATTCCATTTTGACCTCTACCCCTCACTGTGGCAAGTATGTGCAAGCAAGTGCAAGTGTTATGGATGACTATAGAAATGTAATTTTAAAATTTTTAGGAGAACCCATGTCTGGAAAAAAAAAAAAAAAAAAGCGGTCAAGTACAGTTGACCTCTGCTCCTGGTATATTTTCCCATGCAAGGACTCAACCAACTATAGACGAGGGAAGCTGTGGGCAGAGGGAGCATCTTAGCTGTACTCATTCCCTAACGAACACAGTCTAACAGCTACTCGGGCGCCATTTACACTGTATGAGAAACGTACCTGGTAGTCCACGACATCTTATCTAAATTAAGAACTGCTTTATCCAAAGGACCGTGGTTTACTCATCCCCCTCCTGAAGCACCCAATGAAAAGGAATAACATCAACAGCCAGCCCGGCTAACAGCTCCAGTCACCAGAGAGAGGAAAACACTTACTCATCTCTCCTTATAAAGCAAAGTGTAGAAAAGTGTAGTAAGTGACCGCACAAGGAAAAACATTTCACAAATCTGGAGGGAAACCTTAGCTAAGCAGGCACCTCTTCACAGTGAGTGGCACACAGTCTTACCACAAGTGCTCGGCCACATCTTAAAAAAAAAACAAAAAACCTAAGAATAAAAGGGGGAAAAAAAAGCCAAGATACCCACAAATAGCTTAGTCCTTGTTTATATAAATTGTCAGCAAAGCACAGCCATTTTTTGAAAGCTCAAGCTTACACAAACACAGAGCAATAAATCTTCACTCTGCTTTGGGTTACTGACCATGAGGAGAACCAGGAAGCCCACAGTAGAAGTTATTTATGAAAGCGCTCAAAATTTCATCGCTTTAAATTAAACATCCTACCCTTCAGAATAAGCCTATTTCATCAACCTCCCTGAAGTCATTCACTGCCGTGGAAAGAGCAGCTGCCCTTCCCCACACGCCTCCTCATCACTAAACTGTGTACAGCATGACAGTAAGAGTAAAAAGAATGATAAAATTACAGTAGGGAAGCTGTCCATAGTGGCACCAGGTACGCCAGCCATCCAGTGCAGCTTCTATAGTATCCTAAATAATTCTGGAGAAACCTGCAAATCTATAAACCAACAGGATGGGAGAGATTGGGTAGAAACAGGAAAATCTATCTCCATTTCCCATATGTAGGAGAACTGGGTACAAGGAAGGGCTTTGGGCTTTAAGAATAACAGATGCAAGCCGGACATGGTGGCGCACGCCTTTAATCCCAGCACTTGGGAGGCAGAGGCAGGAGGATTTCTGAGTTTGAGGCCAGCCTGGTCTACAAAGTGAGTTCCAGGACAGCAAGGGCTATACAGAGAAACCCTGCCTCGAAAAACCATAAAAGAGAGAGAGAGAGAGAGAGAGAGAAAGAGAGAGAGAGAGAAAGAATAACAGATGCAAGTTTTTTATTACAGAAACTTTTGCTTCAAATTTTTAGTTGACAATGTTAAGTAAAAGCACCAATGCAGGAAGAGTGAGCCTGACCCAGCAGCCCAAGTCTGTAACTGCAGCACTCGGGAGGCAGAGGCAGGAGGATCACTCCAAGTTCAAGGCCATCCTGGGCTACATAAAGACCCTGTTTCAAAAGTGGTCAGGGTAGAAAGGAAGAGAAGGGATGGACATATGATGAAACGCAGGGTTTAACTTGTATAAGGTTATCTTGTATATTTCACAAGTACGTTACATCAAAATGTAGTCTACCTGAAACATACCACGGTGCATTACAAAAACACAGAAAGGATTACTTCATAAAAAAGAACATAATAAGAATGTCATAAGACATGTCAATGTTCCTAATTTCTTTAACAAAACCTAACAGCCAGCGAGTTCCCCAATCTGACATCAGCCCATACTGACCCCTTAAACTCTTTTGAGTCATTCTAATTAAAAAAAAAAAAGTTACATTTCCAACCCTTCAATAATTGAAAGACTTCCTCAAAAGTCATCTTATACTTGATATTTCAGTTATATTTCAGACCAATTCCCAAAACTCCTGAAGACACAGCTGGGCGAGGTATGCAAGCGTGGAGCTCTTGAGTTTGCAAAAGGCCCCACCCAGAACATTTCAGTCAGTCTCATGAAGCACAATCAATTGCACTTGTTTTCTTTTGCCTGTGTGGGAAATTACCTTCCTAGGAACTTGCAAACTGTCTTAGTAGCAGCTTAGAAAAACTAAGAGACAGTATTTCTTGACGATAACCATTTCTGATCCTGTGCTGTGCTCAATAATTAGAACCTAAACCAGATTCCAGGTGAAGTGGCAGTCAAGTGTCCCTGCAATAGTTCCCTTTGCCGTAATACCTGAAAGTTCTTGTGAGTGTAAAACGGGCATGCTCTGCACAGCCTTCCCTGTGACTGGCAAGTGTAACCTGTGTGCACCTAGGCAAGGAGACGTAACTTCAAAAGATACCATTGCACCCCAGACACAAACCCTCTAACCCTCAATGGCCGGCATCTTTTCACCTGTGGACATATGGCAGACTGGGCAGGTTAAAGAAAAGTTAACAGCCATTCGAGGTATTGCTTCCTAAGAACATCCAGTCACGTGATAAATTGCCTAGGATTTGTCTGCCAAGTATTCAAGTATTACTACAGGAGTAGCAGGTGCAGTCCTGAAGCCTGAAATCCACAGTCTGCTTTTTATAAAGCCTTTTCTGTTTTAATGTTGTTGGTTGGAGGAGAAGAAAAAGAAAAGAAAGGAGAGCGACAGAGAGACAGAAGACGGAGAGACAGAAAGACAAAGACAGAGAGACAGACAGGAGAAAACCACATTTCTACTCCTACCCGTGGTATTCTCAAACCGGCACGGGCATCGTCTGAACATTCCTCCCTTATTCCTTTCACCCTTCCCTCTCCACTTCATCCCAGACAAAGGTGAGTCATCAGTCACGGTGCTCGGTCCACTTGTCACTTAGGTAAATGTGCCCAAACAATTCCTAACTACTGTAAGTAAAACCAAATAACATCACGGTGAACCCCGTGAACTACGCACTGCCTAGTGTCTAATAAGCCTGAATTAAACAGTGTTCAATAAAGACGTTTTCTTGGCGAAGAGGGTTTTTAAAAAAGGCTTTTCAAGCACGTCCTTGCCCCACAGTCCCCTCTCTTCCCGCCTAGGCTCTGCCGCCGCGTCCCAGAGCGCCCCAGGGTCCCAGGGTCCGCCCGCGCCCCCGCCCGCACCACCTCCTCTGCCCTCCTCTGTGCAAGGTGCTACGGCGAGGCGCCTGGAGGCCGGCGGGGGCTCCAGGGAGCGCGGCCGCAGGAGCCGAGACCGCGAGAGGCGCCGCAGTCCCCGGGCCTCGTACCTACTCGGCAGCCGCAGTCCAAGCGCCACTTAGCTCCACAGCTCGGGATCACAACTGAGGACAATCCGGAGGCAGATCGGATCGACTACCGCTCAGCAGGATGAACTAGCCGGTAGCACCCGCCACAACTCCTGCCTTGGCCCCGCCGCGGGGCGGAGACTCTAGGGGCGGGGTTTCGAAGTTCGGAGGCGGAGTCTCGCTGAGAGGTGCATTGGTGGGGCGGGGCCTATAGGCCTATGGGCCGAGAGCAACAGTGTCAGTCAGTCAAGGAGTCTGCTGATGGACTGCCTAAGGAAAAAGATCGTCTCAGCGCTTTCTCATTGGTTGGCAAGAGAAAACATAGCAGAGCCCTTATTGGTAGCGGCACTGTAGCTCCTCCTCTCCGTCCCCGCCCCGACCCTGCTGTGTTTGCCCTTGGCTGCCCAGGCCCAGGTGACTATAGGAAGAGGTGCGGTAGAGGAGCTGTGTTCCATGCCCACGCAAGATACGACCTCCTGAGCTCCTAGTGTCTTGTGGGTTTTGTAAGACCTTTTGTTGAATAACATCCCATCGTCAACTTCATATTAATTTAGTGAGGCTGCTAGGATATATTTTAAATTCTACACAAATTGCAGAAAGATGTCAGATAAAAGCTATGCTATATCTTCACCTTTGGTGAGAGTGGACGTGAATTATTTACTGCTTGTCTGTGTTCCTACAGAGAAAGCATTGCTTTCATAATTTTTAATAAATAAACATTGTTTTAAGAAAAATAGAAAAATTAATAAGGGGAAAAACTTTGGAGATATGCAAGGGACTTGATCTATGATAGAGAAAAATACAATAATTACATCCTTCATTATCTTGAAAAAGAACACAGGATAACTGAGATGTGTCTATCCTTCCCGAATATGTGTGCAACACATAAAATAATAGGTAGGCAGAATTATTATAGCAGAACTCCCTGATACAAAGAATTTTGTACTAAATAAATAAATCTTTGGCCAAAAAAAAAAAAGACATGAAAAGAAATTCAGGTGACACAGTGGAAAGCTCATGTGTGGAGGAAATTAAAAGAAGACAATGCAAGTTTCTCTTCTTTGACATGATATATGTATGCTGTGTATAAATGAAAAGTTAAGGGAAGTGTAGGAGTTAAGGATCGATGGCCTGTGGTTAATCCAAATAATGGGGATGCTAACACATTTCCAGCCAGCCTGAATGTCTGGCACCTTGGCTAGGTAAGGTGTGAAGCAAATTCCACTCTGTACCCAAGTACAGGTCTATTTGAGTATGAGAACAACAGTATGAGAACAACAGTATGAGAACAACAGTATGAGAACAACAGTATGAGAACAACAGTATGAGAACAACAGTATGAGAACAACAGTATGAGAACAACAGTATGAGAACAACAGTATGAGAACAACAGTATGAGAACAACAGAACACACACTCTTGCCTGTCAGTCTCTTGACTTCGGGAAGCAGCTTTGATCTCCAGTCTGAGCATAGGCAGTCAGATGAATCCACAATTCATCTTTTCTTCTTTTTATACAGGTCTTATATAGAATCCCAGGCTGGTTTCAAACTCATTCTACAGCTAAGGACTATAGCTTGACCCTCCTGCCTCTACTCCTGAATTCTGGAACTACAGCTGTATTGTATAGTATCACACCTGGCTATTTCTGTTTTGGCTTGGGTTTTCATTTGGACTGGTTTTTTTTTTTCTTTTTCTTTTTCTTTTTTATTTGCGGGGGGGGGGGGTACTTTGAGACAGCCTCTCAATACATAGCCCATGCTGGTCTTGAACTGGGCTCAAACAATCTTCCTGCCTTACTCTCTAGAGTACTGAGATTATAAAAGGGTCCCAACAATGCTCAACCACACAAGTTACCAAGGAAATATGGGTCCCCTTAACAAAAATATCACTGCATGTTAGTAAGCTGCTGCTCACAGCTTGTGTTGCATACCTAGCTCTGTGCTCTCCAGTTAGGACACTGACATAGGCAGAAGACACATGTTTACCCAAGTCTAACCTGGTGAGGCAACTAGCTCATTGGGGTTTCTCATAGGAGCACAGGTGACTCAAAGGCAGCTCTATCATTATAAAGTTCGCTGTATCATCATAAAGTTCACTATACCACACAAGCTGCATCCCTAAAGCCACCCCAGCTCATAATCTGAATCTCTAAATCCCAGCCCAGCTCACAAGATGCGCCCTAGGGTCTCTCTCCAGTTGGGAGTAGGTACACCTTAGAGAATCTCCTCCGACAATTGGTTAATGCTTACATAAGTGCGGTGGTGCTGGCTTGTAAGTCTTGTAACTTTTTGAGCTTTCTGTGCCTTCCAAATTTCTTTTACTTCCTGAGTCTTATGCCCCACTCCTGAAAGGGAATTTTTAAATTCAGACGAAAAAGCTAGGTACTGTGTTCTGCTTTGAATCTATCACAAGACTTTCTCCCTCATTTTTACACACACACACACACACACACACACACGAGTGCACATAAGTGCAGGTCAGAAAAGAACTTGTTATCACTAAGCCATATTATAGACTCCTCCTTTCAAATTTTATCTATGGTCTCCCCCTTGCCTAATAGGCACATGACTCTCCCTCTCTCTTTGCTTGGTGAGGTCCCCTGGAGGTCCCTCATCACACACTTCCTTGTTACACTTTCATAAACATGGCTACATTAGACTATCTTGGCCTAATAGGCTGTTGAGAACTATCCTTAAGAATTAGTTCTTGAAACCAGGCATGATAGCACATGGCTTTAGTAATAGCACTTGGGAGACAGAGGCAGGAGGATGGCAAATCTAAGGCCATCTTGGGCACTACATAGCCAGACCCTGTTTTTAAAACAAAAGGAAAAAGAACCAATAAATAAAATGGAAACATTTGTGCTGCTTATAGCACAAAACGCAGAGACATCAGTGTAAACTTTCATCAGACCCTGGAGTTCATGAGCCTCTTCTCTATTTGGCAACTCTTCAGAATGTCTCTCTTGGATATTTTGCAATCTTCTGCTTCAGTTAAGACATCTGTGTTTCTAGCCAGGCAGTGGTGGTGCATGCCTTTAATCCCAACACTTGGGAGGCAGAGGCAGGTGGATTTCTGAGTTTGAGGCCAGCCTGGTCTACAAAGTGAGTTCCAGGACAACCAGGGCTATACAGAGAAACCTTGTCTCAAAAAAAAAAAAAATCTGTGTTTCAGTATGCACTCACTGATAAGTGGATATTAGCCCAAAAGTTCAGAATACCCAAGATTCAATTCACAGTCCATATGAAGCCCAAGAAGAAGGAAGACCAAAGTGTGGATGCTTCAGTGCTTCTTAGGGGAACAAAATACTCACAGGAGGCAATATGGAGACAAAGTGTGGAACAGAGACTGAAGGAAAGACCATCCAGAGACTGCCCCACCTGGGGACCCATCCCATATACAGTCACTAAACATGGATGCTATTGAGGATGTCAAGAAATGCTTGCTTACAGGAGCCTAGGATAGCTGTCTCCTGAGAGACAGAGCCTGACAAATTTAGAGGCAGATGTTCGAAGGACTGAACTCAGGGGTCACCGATGGAGGAGTTGGAGAAGGGACTAAAGGAGCTGAGGGGATTTGCAGCCCCAGGAAGGGAGCAACAGTGTCAACCAGCCAGATTCCCTTGAGCTCCTGGGGACTGGACCACCAACCGAAGAATACACATGGAGGGACCCATGGCTCTGGCCACATATGTGGCAGAGGATGGCCGTGTTGGACATCAGTGGGAGGAGTGGCCTTTGAGGGTGTTAGATGTCCCAGTATAGGAGAATGGTGGGAAGATGGGAGTGGGTGGGTGGGTAGGTGAGCACCGTCATAGAGGCAGGGGGAGAGGGGATGGAATAGGGAATTTCCGAAGGGGGTCCCTGGAAAGGGGAAAATATGCCCCTTGGTACTGCAAACTTTATATGCCCCAATACAGGGGAATGCCAGGGCCAAGAAGTGGGAGTGGGTGGGTAGGGAAGCGGGAGGGGGGGTACTTTCGGGATAGCATTTGAAATGTAAATTAATAAAATATCTAATAAAAAAATTGAAAAAAAGAAAATATCCAATAAAAAAAAAGTGAAAAAAAAACTGTGTGTTTGAACTCTTGCCTGGTGCCTGCCCCTGAGGAAGTGGGTTAAGTAAGACACCTGGGTACCTAGAGTATTTAGAGTTGGCTCACTACTGCTATGTGCATACATTTATGCAAACTCGTGTGTGTGCTTCTCCACTAAAAAGTGACCATATGAGTCCTATCGTATGGTCAAGAATTCCAGTCTGATAAAAAAGGAATGCTGCTAATTGCTGCAGTCCTGGAATGTTCACCCGAGGCACCTCAGCCAATTGGTAATTTATTCTCTGGATGTCTCCCCCCCCCAAAAACAAAAAACAAAAAACAAAAAAAAACATGCCCTGTAATACATGTGCATCTGCCATGGTGTGGACATCCTCTCTGAAACTCCTGAGGACAGGTCCTTGACTTTAAGACCATCCTGGGAGGGGGACCTTTACGAGGTGACTAGGTCATGAGGCCATCATTGAGTGAGTCATCACTACAGGACTGGGTTTAGTTATAAAAAGCCAGTTCAGTTTGCCTGGCTTCTCCCTCCAGCTCTTCCTTTGCTTCACTGTGCGAAGCACTCTTCCATGTTAAAGTACAGCAAAGAAGCACTCTTTGGTTTAAATGAGGTCTGGCTATATAAACTAGGCCAAACTGAACTTGTAATCCTCCTGCTCTGTGTGGGGATTTTAGGTATGTGCCTGCCAGTGCCTCAATACTGAACTTCCTAACCTCCTATGAGGAATAAGTTTCTTTTCTTTACCATCTCATAGCAGCAAAACAAAACCTCTGATTGAAATATTGGCATATATGTATGTAAGAATATGTATATATAGATGGATGTATGTACGTATACTTATCACATATGTATATGTGTCACAGGATTTTTCCTGTCCAATTATATTAGGAAAGCAGGAGGCCTATGATTAGACAGGGGAAAGGGAGGCAGAGCTAAGAGTTACAGAGAAAGAGAGCGTCTCAGGAAGAAAGGGAAGGCCAAGATGGAAGTGGATGTGAACCAGTGTGGCTTTAACCAGCCACAGGTAGTTATGATATCACGAAGTTAGAATAACTGGGATAAAGCTTTTATCATTGGTTCTGAAATTATTGTTTTGACATCTTGTAAATTGTGAATTTATTGATACATAAATCTGATTGGTTGATTATGAGCTTCAAGAGTTTTGATTCTACTGAGTAAATGGGTGTTTTGGTGGCCGACCGTGGGGTGGACAGTCATTGCATAGGGCTGACAGCAGAGATCCACCAAGGGACTCAAGAGCTCCGGTCCAGAAAGTCCAATGATCTTGAGTTGAGATCATCTGGCTGGAGCCAGGTGGTCCACTGGTGTTGGCAGTAGTGCAGGAAGCATGATGGTTCATTTTTTAATATTTCCTGATATTATATATATATATGCATAAAACATTATATTCCCATAGTAAATCAAATAAACCTCCATCATACTAGAAACCACAATTCTGTTATGGTTTAATACAGTTTTAAAGATATATACACATCATATATACACAGACAGTACTGGTTTGTGGTGAGGTTCAGTAGGGTGGACTAGGGTGGAGTACATATGTGTATATACTTGTTCATGTTTGCATGTATATGCATGTATGTGTGGAACCGAAAGACAGACCACAGACATGCCCCACTGCCTAGCTTTTGTAGTGCAGATCCCAGCTCAGGCCCCCATGTTTGCTGAGCAACCACTTTGCAGACTAAGCCATTACCTTGGTCCCCAGAAAACAAGTTTTAGCCTCATTTACTTTTAAAAACAAACCAACAAATAAAAATCTAAATCAAAAATATGTTCTGGTGGCTCAGGTCTCTAATCTCAACATCTCGAGAAACTGAGGATTAGAAGTTCAAGGCCTTCCTGGATTAACTTAATATCCAGGAGAATGGCTGACCAAAACTCTGTCTCAAATTTTAAAGGAAACTTAGAAGCTGCCTGTCTGTGCATACCAGCAGCAGCATAATTGCCCAGCATGCTGAAGCCCCTAGATTTCATCCTGCCACCCAAGACTAAATCCTGATACAGTTGAGAGTACTTTACATGTTGTCAAAACCCACAGTTCTCACTTGTTAGCCGTACTCACTGTGCAAAACCGAATGCAGAGTATAGAGCACTGACCTGTATCAAGGGAGTCAGTATTCTACATTCTGAAAGATTGGCATTGTTGGAAAGATATGTATGTGGCTTACAAGTTAAGTAGTGAGGAGCTTGTACTTAATTAAGTTGGATTCTCTCTGTGCTCTTGTCCTGGAGATCCCAGTGGAGCACCACGTGCAAAGTTACTCCCTAGCTACTTGGGTTTCCTCAGAAACAACCCTGACTACACCATCCTTAATTAATTTATACTGACCTAGAAGTAAGACGCTAAGTACCTCCTTATTCCGCATAGAGGACAGAAAACTCAGGGACTTAGCAAAATAGCCATAGAACCACAAGACAGAGAAGGGGAGGGGGAACTTCTGACAATGTGAGTTTAAGTTCAAAAGTATTTATGATACCGTATATCCAAAAAGATAATAGTGATCTATTCACAGAGAACATAAAATATACATAATGCCTCTAAAAATTTGACTGCAGAAGCTAGGTCTGCTGGTGCACACCTGTAATCTAAACACTTGCAAGGCCCAGCAGGTGTGTTGTGTACATGCACAAACACATTAATTTGGTCATATATGTGCTAATAAAGCAAGTGGGAAAAGGAAATGCATAAAATAACAGCTTCATTAGAACAAAAACAAATGAGCAAACATGGCAAGTTTGAGTCTGAGCAACCATTCTAGTGAGACATTAAAGCCAATGGCATGATCTTGGAATCTCAGTATATGCTGAGGCTGGCTCCTTATGGATAACATGTGTAGAGATTCATCTACCAGCCAGACGCCAATGGAGGCTATGCTGAGCAAGCAAAAAAATATGTGAAAATATGCACTTATTTGCCACCACTTCAAACTCAGGTTTTTTTGCATTCCATGAAAAAGTCCAAGTCAACAGCTCTTGCTTTTAAGCAAAAGTAGGTTCAAGAAGATGGCCTACTTTCCTGCTTGGCGGTGCTTGGCAGGACCAGGTGTGACCCCTCAGAGCTGCAGTTTGCTTTTCAGTCTGCCTTATACTATGCCTGACTTGATGCCATCATCCAACTCACCCCACCCTCACCATCTAGGTACTCGGGTTTCACCCGCAGAATTGGATCTGCTCTATTTTGTCTGAGATAGCATTGAACTAGATGATTTTGAAGAGTTTGTTGTTGGAAATTATAGGAATTACTTTAAATTAATATATGATATACATTTATGTTTACTGATTTACACCAATTTGAAATATGCATTTTTAATGGAAAAGAGTCAAGTCTTTCATTCAAGAGCATTCCATGTAATAAATGAAAATCTTCTACCCTTAAGGAGTTGGATGGCTTAAGTATGACCAGCACATAGTGACCCACTTCCAAGAGTGAGTACAGAAGATGAGAAGCAGAGAGGAAATCACGATGGACAAACCTGACTGACACTGACTAAGCCCAGTGGCTTAGAAGACCTTTGGGCAGCATGTGGAGTCTTCCTCCTCAAACCATGACCCCAATCTCAACTTGAAACAATTACAACCCAGGACCTGCTTACAAGGTAATGGATAAGCACTCCCACAAAGTAAGGAGTTCATCAAACAACAAGGAATTCTGAGACAATGGTAGCCAAGAGGAGATTAAAGAGTCATGTAACAAGAAAATACACTGTCATGAATGGGAATCGAGAACAGGGAAAGGATGTCACATAAATCTGAGGACATCTGAAAAGTGTATCGCTTTAATGACAGAGTGCCAATACTGATTCATGGATTATAGCAAATGTACTATAGAAATCTAAGATACTTAAAACAGAGAGTAGGTACATGGAAACCTGCTGCTTGTCAGGTGTTGTCCTGTCAATCTTTCTGGAAATCTGAAAGTGTTTTAAGAAACAGATGACTTTAGAAGAAAATGTGTATCAATGTGTCTATACATCTAGAGACAGGATGCTGAAGTAATCTGAAGTGTGAAGACCAGCTTAGACAGGTCCCCATGCCCCTTCAGTGCTCGGCCTGCAGGCTTTGAACTTTTCAATCCACATTTCAATTTCCTCAAAAAGAAAGACCTGGTGGTTTCATGGTGGGAGAGACTTGATCAAGCCCAGGGGGTCTGTGGTTGAATATCCACACCTATGTTTGAGTAACCCTTTCCACGGGGAAGAGCTGTGGGTCCAAACAGCCCCCTGGCATCTGAAATTCTGAGAACAGAAGAAAGGACTGCGCATGCGGTGGAACGTCTGTGACACCTCCACCACCAAGGAGACTGAGGTGGGATGAGAGTGACCGTGAGGCCTACCTTGGGTTCCTAGAAAGACTGTATCTTAAATTCAAACCAACCAAACAACAACAAAAATTTTAAAAGAAGGCTTGATTGGCTACTTCCTCAAATACAAGGCTAAATGTCTAAAACCAAAGTACAAATTGGTCATTATCACCTACTAGAAAACCTCAGGACTGATAAGGAAGCTTTACACATTGATAAGTGAAAACTCCCATACAATGTTTTCTCTAAAATGAGTTAGATCGGATATAAACTCACCAACTTTCTAGACTTTTAATCAGTTTGCATTTTATTTAAACAACAGCAACAAAAACAAATAAACAATCAAAAAACTGTGTTAAACTGGAAAATCTGAACTACTCACTGCTGTGTAGACCGTGGCAAGTCTGGCTGGCTCAGATCACTGCTGTGTAGACCGTGGCAAGTCTGGCTGGCTCAGATCACTGCTGTGTAGACCGTGGCAAGTCTGGCTGGCTCAGATCACTGCTGTGTAGACTGTGGCAAGTCTGGCTGGCTCAGATCACTGCTGTGTAGACCGTGGCAAGTCTGGCTGACTCAGACAGGGAGCTGAGCCACATGCAGACCAGAGAGGAGACAGCAGGGAGAGCTGACCTCTTCAACCTGGGAAGTCAGTGCTTAGGCATAAATGAGGAAAGGCCCTTCCTCAAGATAGCATCTCCATTGCTGGAGGATGCTATCAGACATGGCTTTGATTAGAATGACACGCTCTACCTACTTCTTTGAGGAATAAATGAAATGCAAATACACATTTCAAAATGAAAATACAAAGGGGTGGTGCTCTGAAGGTGATGGTGCTCTGAAGGTGCTCTGAAGGTGATGGTGCTCTGAAGGTGATGCTCTGAAGGTAGCTGGGCCCTGTGCAGCGCAGAAGCCGCTTGGCTGTTGCGTCAGGCTCTGAGGCACAGTTTTGGCAATCCAGCACTTCATACCTGTATGTAATTCTCCTAACACAGGGAGTCTTCCAACATTCATGGGGAATTGCTGGTTTGTTTATCTTGGAATAGAGTCTCCAACTCTTGGACTGACCCTGTAATTGCTGTTTCCTCAGTCAGAACAAAGGGAGTAGTACCATCCATTGCACAGGAAAGCAGAGCAGAGAACCGGACAGATGGAAGAGTCCTCCATGGGTGTGTAGCTGGGTTCTCCTTCCTTGCTTGTGGGACAGAGTCCTGGGGCTCTCAGGCAGAGTCAGGAGTCTATGCCAAGGGAGAAGGCTGTGTAAATACTGTCCTATACACAATCTTGTCTTTCTATGTGTGAGGAGTTGCAAATATTGCACAGCCTCTGTCCACTTCTATTTACCAATGAGCCAATTTCTAAATGTGCCTTCTATCACCTACCTATATTGAGATTTGGTGTCTGTTCTAGTTTGCTTTTTGGTTGCTGTGGTAAACACAATGACCAAAAACAACTTGGGGAGAAAAGGGTTTATATCAGTTTACACGCCCAGCTTGGAATTCAGCTGCGAGGGAAGCTGGAACTGGAACTCAGTAGAAACCCTGGAGAAAAGATGCTTTCTCAACTAGTTTTCTTACATGGCACAAGCTTACCTGCCTAAGAATAATGCCTCCTATAATGGGTTAGGCCCTCCCACATCAATTATCAATCAACACAGTTCATCACAGACATGGCCACAGGCCAATCTGATCCTGAAACCCCTTTCTCAAATGACTCTAGGCTGTGTCAAGTTCACAAGTGAAGCTAACCACGACCATATCCTATGTCAGCTATGTTCCAGGCTGTACTGACTACCATGAATAAATTCAAATTCATATGTATTATGGTCTTCAAATTCTTTAGATTTTAATTTAATATAAGATGCATATTCAAAGGACACAGTCTTGCTATATAGTCCATGCTGATCCAGAAGTCATGTCTTCCTGCGTCAACATATGTGTGGTATATGGTATCTGTGTGTGTGTGTGTGTGTGTGTGTGTGTGTGTGTGTGTGTGTGTGTGTTGTTTGAGACATGGTTTTATATTCTGAAGTCTAGGCAGACCTCAAACTTATAAGATCAGAAGAGATATTGAAATACTGAAAATATAAAACATCTGTCAAGGTTTGAATCTGACCCACCCCCAGCCACATACACACTACAGGCTTGCTTTGAACACTCAGCCCCTTCTTTCTAGCTCCTGACATATTTTGAAGACTGGTATTTTCAGGAGGTAGGATCTGCCTGGTGGCAGAAGGTGCCCTTGGAAGTTGCACCTCTAGTTCTGACTTGCTCTTGCTGCTTCCTAGTCTGCTGTGGAAACAAGCAGCTGTCACCACAAGCTTGCACTACCACTGTGGACTGAGCCATTCTGCCATGACTTCCATGCTAGGAAAGACTGAAACCCTGAGACAAAATGAACTGTTCCTTTCTCAAGTGACTCAAGCATTTAGCCACTGTCGTTAAAAAATAAGAAAGGCAGCCGGGCGTGGTGGCGCACGCCTTTAATCCCAGCACTTGGGAGGCAGAGGCAGGCGGATTTTTGAGTTCGAGGCCAGCCTGGTCTACAGAGTGAGTTCCAGGACAGCCAGGGCTACACAGAGAAACCCTGTCTCGAAAAACCAAAAACAAAAAAAAAGAAAGGCAAACTAAGTTCCCAAAACGCACATTTTAAGCTCTGTTAGACCTCTGTCACCTTCAGGGAGAACTGGTCTGTGGAAGGTATCCCTACACCTTCCACCTATACACAGGGAAGGGAATCTGTTCCTTGGAGAAGGAAAGTGAGAGCTGGAGGTGCCTGAGGAGGGCTTCTCTCTGCTATTGACCAGGAGGGAGATTTTTCCGGGCAACAGTCAAACAGGTTGTGTTTAGAGGACCGTGAGATTGACAAGAATAAGGACTTGGGTGGAGACAGGCCATCACAGTGTGGTGACCTACATTGTCAAGTTGAAAAATCTGGACCCTGTCCTAAAACCAGTAAGGAGATGCTGAAGATTTTTTAGCTTGAGAGGAAAACTGTTATTTTCTGAAAATTAACTTGTGTGAGGCCAAAAAGGGGGAGGGGGCAGAAAAAGAAAAGAAATGGTTTATTGGTGAGATAATTGATAGTGCATTGTTTTACAATGAAAACAAGGGCCTCCTAAAGATAAAACCAAGAGCAGGCAATGCCCACCCTGAAAGATACACACCTTGCACACACATCATCTATCACTCTACAGAGGCCAGAAAAGGAAGCAAAGACAAAATTCCCTTCAACGTCCATGGAAAAAAAGAAGCTATGAATTTCACATGAAAGTACAATTAATTGTTTTTGTGCTATTCACCTGATAGTAGGGTGGGTAGGTGTGGGCACGAAGAAGGCCTACAAAGGGAAAGACTGCCTCTTGCCAAAATTTTTAAAGCCAAAGGACAATAATCCCCCACTTTTTTTTTTCTGAGAGAAGTTCACAATATCATTAAACACATTTGCAATCAAAACATGTCGGACCTCCTCCTGACATATTTAAGGAGTCCTTTGACCTTTTTAAAATTTGTTATCTTATCTGCCTATAAGTCTCTAAGACAAGTCATAAGCCTTACCTTACTAAGTTCAGAGGATAAAAGCAAGGGAACAGGACATTTCTAAATGGCTAAAGAAATCACATATAGAAATAGCTATTTTTTAAAACACTTAAACATGACATTCATCTCAATTTTTACTTTTTATATTTATTTCTCTGTGTAGTGGGGGGGGGGAGAGAGGAAGAGAGGGAGCGTGTGCTGTAGTTCCATGTATAGGTCACTTTGCTTACTTGCTGAGCCACCGCACACCCCCAAACAAGACATTCTTGAGAAACCCACCCTGCCTTTCTCTTGCTCTCCGATCACACTTAAGTCGATATGGAAATCTTTTTCTTGATAAATCCAAACTTTGGTTCACACTGACCCATTGGCTCATCCCACCGCTCTGTTCTGCAGTAGTGTGTGGAAAAGATCTGGGCTTCAGCAGCACAGGGGTCACTGAAAGGAACTCAGCCTGCACAGGCTCCGCAGCGACTGGCTGTGACTCTCGCAGGAAAAAAAACCCAGTAACGGTGATTACCTTCCTTCGCGTGTGATCTCAGTTTCCTGCTGCCCTCATTTTTCCACGAAGGAATCTCCACCCAAGCTAGCATCTCATTTTCCAAGATGTAAATCACAAGCATAGGAGGTACTTCTGCTTTCAAAACTAAGAAATGAACAGGAGGCAACAGATTCAGGAACCACAACAGCCCGTCTTGATGGCTGAATGTCAGATGAAGGAGGGGACCGCTTTCCACCTTTGCAAGTCCTGGTGGCACAACACTAATATCAGCCATTAAACAGCTACATGTTTAATGCGTAAATGTGTTATGGACCATGATGATGAGGATATTCTATGAACAAAACATGAAAAGGGAGAGAAGACCCCCTCCTCACCACTCTTCTGGGATAGCATATTTACAGCTTAGCTAACTGTGAGGATTGAACAAGAATGTAGCTGTTATGATCTGAAAGTCTGTGTTCCCCTTCCAATTCACACACTGCCTTTTATAGCCTCGAGGTGAAAGCACCACAGAGCAGAGCTGCTTTGCTGGTGATTGCTCCATGGGAATCTTCTGAACGATGCCCTGAAGACTGCTTTACCCTTGCCACCACACAATTGGAAAATATCACCTATGAACCAGGGCTTAGGCCTTCTGCAGACCTCAAATCTGGCAGTAGCTTAGACATCCCAGTCTCCAGAACAGTGTGAAATTAATTTCTGCTGCTGACTTTACTTTGTGTATGAGTGTGTGCACATGTGTGTCTATGTCTATGCACGTGGACACACATGTATATGAGTACTGCACAAGCCAGAAGAGGATGTCAGATCCCCTGGAGCTACAGTTACAGGCCCAAAGTGGGTTCTAAGAACTGAACCTTGGTCCTCTGCAAGAGCAGTAAGTGCTCCTAAAGTGGGCTGTAGCTTTCCAACTCAATTTCTGCTACTTATAAACTAACTAGTTTTTGATTGTTACAGTACCCTGAAAGGCCTTAGACAATAGCAAATATGTTACATGCCAGGAAGGAAGGAAGGAAGGAAGGAAGGAAGGAAGGAAGGAAGGAAGGAAGGAGCTGGAATATGATTTAATTCAAGAATTTTGGGGTGGTTTTTTGGGAGTGGGAGGAGAGGGTGTTAGGGTTTCTATTGCTGTGAAGAGACACCATGACCATGGCAACTCTTATAAAGGAAAATATTTAATTGGGGCTGGCTTACAATTTCAGAGGGTTAGTCCATTATCATCATGGACTAATAGTATGGTAGCATGCAGCCAGACATTGTGCTGGAGAAGAAGCTGTGAGCTCGACATTTGGATTAGCAGGCAGCAAGAAGCAAATTGGCTTGAGTTTCTGAGACCTCAGAGCCCACCCTTTAATGACACACCTACTCCAACAAGGCTACACCTCCTAACAGTGCCACTCCCTGAGCCAAATGGGCCATTTTTATTCAGACCACCATAGGGTTTTATTTGTTTGTTTGTTTGTTTGTTTGTTTGTTCCTGTATAGCTCTAGCTGGCCTAGAATTCACTAAATAGTTCAGGCTGGCCTAAAATTCAGAGGTCTACCTGCTTTCTTAGAGCTGGAGTTAAAGGTATGTACCACTACATCCAGTTAAACATCCAGATCTTTATAGAGCTTTTAAGAAATACTGGTCTCAACAAGACACATAAAATTGCAGTTTGTATTCACTCCATGCAGCAGTATGTGTAGGGGTTGTGTCCATACTTGGTATCTTTCTGTGTTTTGTAGGCTGTGTTCACTCTAAAGTTCTGATTCAGTGGTTGCCCTTATAATTTTCTATTGTATTGGGTTGAATAATTTTCTTCTACAGTATTCTATTATCACAGTGTTCAAAAGACGCAGACAGGAGGTTTGCAAGTTCAAGGTCAGTCTCACATCAATATCTTGTCTCACAAACAAGATTTTTTACTTACAAAAACAATAATTTCTCATGTTCATTTTCATATTATATTAGCCAAAGAGAAGTTTGAGTAATCTGACCTTTATTTTTAAGATTTAGAGGTATTTCTTTTACAATGTTATATATATACACAATGGAATCTATAAAGAAAAATGAAATTGTGTTGTTTGTAGGAAAATGGGTGAAATGCAGATGGTAGTGCTAGATAAAATAGGTCACACAAGGAAAGACAGATCTAACTTTTTTTTTCTCCTACATGGAATCTATTTTTTCAAAAATGATATGAAAGGAAAAGGTCACTAATAACAAGAAAGGGGAAGAAGAGGGACTAGAGAACATAAAAGGGGTGACTATAATCCAAACATGCTGTGTACCTATGTGCAAGTGTCATAATAAATTATTTTATACAACTAATGTGTGGAAAAGGTGTTTAAATGGCTTGAGTTTCTTTACATATTAAATAGTAATGCCTAAAGACATTTGTGGTAACTTAACAATACCACAAATTGAAAATCTGTCACTGCTGGGTGTAATTAATTTGTCACATTCAATTTCACAAGAATCCAGAACTCTGTCCACAGGATTGAAAATTACAGGATTAATGGATTTGTCAGTTTCCCTCTAAATGTAGGCATTTTTAATGCTATTTTTGACAGATGAAGAAATTGAGGCACATAGGGGGTTAATTGACTCATCCATGGTACTAAGTGATATAGCTGGAATCCAAGCCAAGACTCTGGTTTCAAAACCTTATGTAGAGTGTGGTGTGTGTGTGTATGTGTGTGTGTGTGTGTGTGTTTGGTAAATGTGTGTGTGTGTGTGTGTGTGTGTGTGTGTGTGTGTGTGTGGTAAAGAAGTCTCATGTAGGACAATCTGGCACTGGACTAGATTACATCCAAATATGGTCTTTAATTCTAGATCCCCTTTATCTCCAATCCCCATCCCCCTCTCCTTTTTGGTATGAGTTTATGCATGTATGGTTGTATGGTATGTCTTTGTACTCTAGCAAGGGGCATATATGTGTCATATACACAGGAGGCTGTCATTCAGATCCCCATACTTGTACAGCAGACAGTTTACTCTGAGTCATATCCCTTGCCCCCCAAAGCCTTCTCTTAAAATAACACGTAAGCTGGGCATGGTGGTCCACATCTTTGATCTCAGCACTTGGGAGGCAGAAGCAAGTAGATTGATGCCAGCCTACTCTACCAAGTGAGTTCCAGGACAGCTAGAGCTATATAGTGAGACCTTATATATAAAAAAATAGTACATTATTTATGTGTGTGTTTGTGTATGTCTATGGGTATAGCATGCTACGGTATGCATGTGGAAGTCAGAAGACAAACGGTGCGAGTTATTTTTTCCTTCTGTCAGGTGATCTCTTGGATAAAACTCAAATCATTAGACTCAGAAATAAGTACCTTTAACCACTGAACCATGTTTCTGGACCCCCAGACCTGTTCTCAACCATATAATATAGAAATTAGCACAGAGCTTTCCTGGTGGCCATTAGCTATCTATGAAAATAGAATTGACATAAATAATAGAAGCATCAGTAGAAGAAACACAGAAAATAAAAAAATGGCTTCTACCAGCATTAAGAACATACTTAAACAGAACACTCTGGTCTGTAGGAATGAAGTTAGAGAGGCAGGCGGATTTCTGAGTTCGAGGCCAGCCTGGTCTACAAAGTGAGTTCCAGGACAGCCAGGGCTAGACAGAGAAACATTGTCTCGAAAAACCAAAAAAAAAAAAAAAAAAAAAAAAGGAATGAAGTTAGATATACAGAACATAATAGACTTGCCCCTCTAGACCTCTGAGGGAAAAGAGGCTTTCTGAATGTGGTTGCCATTCTAAAAGGGAATGCTGGGAGATGTACAGAAATGTTCTTGAATCTGTGAAAATCTCTGTAGCTGTCCAGCAGCTACAGAGAACTGGGTATACCTGAAAGGGAGATAGGAAATGAAGGACGTAGCCAAGACAAAGGTTTCTGATCGAGGCTCAAAGTTTAATTTTCAGCTTTGCGTTTATATAAGAAAAAATCCACAGACCTATCCTGTGTTTCAGCTGGATTGTATTGCAAAGCAAGCTCAGTAGGCAGTTTGCTCCTGCAGGAAACTGCAGATGCAGAAGACCTCCACCCTAGGTGGGCTAGGTCTGTGGAAGACTGTGGCAAACAACTAAGGTCTGTTTAGCTTGCTCAAGGCCGGGGGAAGGGCACAAATCTCCATTCTCATTTGTATAATCCCATACTGATATTGCCGGTCCTTTCTGCCTGGCCACTGTCACCAAAAGACCTATAGGACAGAAATCAGTCAGCCAAAAGAAAAGACCACTGTTGCTGGGGAAAGCAGCTGCTGTTTCTCCTCACAGCCACTGATGACAACATGGTGAGGGTCTGTAAGGCTTGCTGTAAATATTAATTACATTAAAATGTATGATAAGGTTAAGAAACTTGACAGTCAGCATTTCAGGCTTAACATGAAAAAGGGGTATCAATCGTTAGAAAGCCTTCCACAGTGCCCAGTGACAAGGATTGAGAAAGAAGCCATGCCTAGAATTGTGGGAATAAAGCCAGATGACGCACTCTTTTCCCAGTCAGCCATGTGCCTCCAGCGTTGTTTTGTTGTTCCCAGGCACCTCCTTCTTTAACCTTCCCCTGGCAGCATATTCCATGTTACAAAAGCAGCAAAGCTAGGCAATGTCACAGCAAACAACCAAGGTCAATACTAGGTTCACCCCAGGCTCTGTCTGCTCATCTATGGTGCTCTCAGATCCCTCAGAGGAAAAAATTTGGCATTGGATACAGGAGAGTGTTGAGTTCTGGTGGCTACTAAGCCTAGGATTTAGCCCTGTGGATCAACAATGTGCCAACCAAACAGTATCCTCTGCTAGCAGGAGATGGAGAAGCCAAAGACACCTGGAGGGTCTGGACACATTCTTCCCCAGGTCATCAGCCTTGGCTTGGGAAAAGGGACCATGTGACCAGCAGTGCTGAAAAATACCAATGTGAACAGTCGAAGGGAAACCAGATGGCTTTAAGCCAGGAATAAAAATAGGTCATCACAGCCCAGACTCAGCAATCTTAAGATCTCTCAGGTTTGATTTCAACTTTCCATAGAGGTTTTATTTTTTTTTTTAACTAAACCATGAGAAGCTCCCTTTGATTAACAGAAGAAAACTATTTGGCTTTCTTATTTATTCATCAAAGAAAATCAGGCAGGCCAGTAGTGTTTTCAGTTTGGTAAGGAACTTCTTTAGGTTATAAACATAGCTCAGTGATAAAGCTCATGTTTATTATGTGCAAAGGCAAAGGTTGTGAGTTCAAGCCCTGACACAAAGAAAAACTCTATCTCCCATATATAGATTAGTATGAAGAGCTGGGTAAACAGATAACTGAAAATATTCTTTTAGGGCTGGGTGGTGGCACATGCCTTTAATCTCAGTTCTTGTGAGGCAGAGTCAGGTGGATCTCTGAGTTCAAGGCTAGCATGGTCTACAGAATGACTTTCAGGACAGCCAGGGCTACACAGAGAAGCCTTATCTCAAAATAAACAAACAAACAAACAATAAATACATAAAATAAAAATAAAAAATTAATTCAATGACATTTTAATTTTAATGAGCCAAACTTATGGTTTAATCTGACTTTTGATTTGTTCATTTAATCAGTGCCTTTACAGGGGTTATTTAATCTATCTCCAAGTGTTCGACTGAGGTTTCTATTTATGCCAGAGCTGATGAATCATAGATCATCTAGGGACATGTTTGGAGCACAATTTTCAAGTTAAGAACCCAGTGGAATTTTGATCCCTAAAACAGAGCCTTGTAAGAGAGCACACTGGCAGCCATTGTCCACTGACATTAGTGTGCATGTGTGTACTGGCTGCACTAAATAGAACAGAGGTGGCTGGAAGAGTTCCATGGGAAAAAAATAGCTTGGATAATAACTCCTTACAAGATAAGAGGAACCCAATGGTTCTTAACATGGGCTTCCTTTATCCCTGACACGCTTTCGTGTCTTTGAAGGGTTAAAGTCAACAAAAGCTTCCGTGTACAGTCAGCCAGCAAAGATGCTCTTGAGCTGGCGCCCAGTGTCGTTCTGTACTAAGAACCAGGAATGTTTCTCTTATTTGACTTAAACTTCTAGTACTTTGTTCATATGATGAGGTGTTTAGTTTGGTTTCTATTGCTGTGATAAAGGCCATGACCAAAAAAGCACTTGGGGAGGAAAGGGTTTTTACATTGTATAAGCTAAGGTCCACCATGAAGAGAAGTCAGGGCAGGAGCTCAAGGCAGGAACTGAAGCAGAGGATATGGAGAAACATGTTACTGGCATGCACCACCTGGCTCCCTGAACCTGCTTTCTTGTGCAACCTAGGACCACTTTCCTAAGGGTAGCACTGCTAACAATGGGCTGTATCCTCCCACATTGATTAATGATCACAAAATTGCCCCAAAGGCTTGATTACAGGCTAATCTAATAGGACTTTTTCTCAAGCAGAGATTCCCTCTTTCCAGATGACTCAAGGTTGGGACAAGTTAACAAGAAACTAACCAATGTAAGAGTCTTGGTGCTTGGCAAATAAATGAACATTTTAACTCTTCTTGATTTAAACATTTTAAGGGGAAAAAAGCTAAAATTGAATTTAATCAGAACCAATTTTTACGAGCCTGCAAAGGTTCTGTATTCAAATTTACATCTTATAAGGCATAGAATACTTTCTTTACACCCATGCTAAAATTTTAATACTGAATCCTTTGAAATTGAACATTATACCAAGTAGACCATTTTGTGACAATTTGTCTATGAACTGTCCCTATAAGCTCATTTGCTTGAACACCTGGTCCCCAGCCAATGACCCTGTTTTGGAAGGTTAGAGAACCTTTAGAAAGCAGAACCTTGCTAGAGGATTTGAACCCTTCATATCCTGGCCCTTTGTCTTCGTACTGACTGCCCATGCAATGTGATCAGCTGACCTTGGCTCCTACTATAGTACCTTCTCCACCACAGTGGGATATACATCCTCTTGAACTGTCCAACAGAATAAATCCTTTCTCCCTTAAGTTGCTTTGGCCAGGTATTTTAGCACAGCATTGAAAAAATAACCAATACCACCTCTACTCCCTCAAAATGTGTGAAATACGACAAAGACATGAGGCTGGGGGGTAGCTTGGTGGCACAGCACTTACTTTGTATGACTGAGGCTTTAAGTTTCAATCCAACACGATAAAAAGGAACAAATAAAGAAAACTTCGACAAGAATAAGGATTACCAAGAAATACTAATGTGGGTTTCTCCTAAACTACAAAAAATGTCCATTAAAATTGACAAATACATTGACCAAGGACTTTCCGGAATACATTGCAATTATATCTTCAGCATTGGCATTTTGCATACATCTAGATATATCTTGGTATACAAAATAAAATATAGAGGTTGAATGTAGTTCAGTAGTAGAGCATTTGCCTACCATGCATAGGTTCAAGTCCCATAACTAGAAGATGATGAAGAAGATGATGAAGAAGATGAGGAGGAAGAGAAAGAAGAGAAAGAAGAGAAGGAAGGAGAAGAAAGAAGAAATAAAATTTAGTTTTATTTAATTCAGTATTTTCTATTTTTCCAAATATTATGTGGTACTTGTTTGAAATGCTTCTACTACATACTGGCCCCACTGATCTGTTCCATTACCATGTCTATTTCTTTTTATTGACCCACTGTGTAAGCCATTTACCTTTTGTAGTCCATGATATTTAAGCAGAATAATATATTATAATTTTTATACTTGTTATACTACATACTAAAGTATATTATAATGGCACTTATCTATCCTTCCTTTTCCAGAATGGTCCTGATACCCTGTTGACTGTCAATGCCTTTTATACTAGAATTTCAAGTTTCCTCTCTTGCTTCTTGTCTCCCATTTAACTGGGGTACGTTTTAATATTGTTCATCGTAACAATTTTAATTTATTGATTTAGATGATATCATTTCAAAACATAACTTGCCCTAAAGAAAAAATGTCAATATTCTTTGAATACTAGTTTATTATGTTAATTTCCAAGGATTTTGTATCTTTGATTTCTTGTTAAACTATCAAAATGTAAAATCTGAAATGACATTTTGGCTATAGCAGAATATATGCACTCTCTCTGCACATTTAATTAGCTTAAATAACATTTAAACCCCATCCAATGAAAGGCTTGAAATATACTTTGGGCAATTGGCTGGCATACTATGACCATACACTATTCTGTGTCTTCATTTTCTCCTTGCTCTGAGTTGACATGACAGAATGGTGAGGTGACATGCTGCTAATGACTACCCAATTTGTATCTCTCTCTCTCTCTCTCTCTCTCTCTCTCTCTCTCTCTCTCTCTCTCTTTCATGTGTGTGTGTGTGTGTGTGTGTGTGTGTCTGTGTGTGTGTCTGTGTGTGTGTCTGTGTCTGTGTCTATTCACACATGCCAGCATGTACCCTCAGAGTCTGGAAGAGGGAGCCGAATCCCCTGGAGCTAGAGTTATAGGAAGTTATGAGATGCCTGATGTGGATGCCGGGAAATGAACAAGTTCTATACAAGAATATGAAGAAGTGATGTGGCCAGATATCTGATGACAGTTCCACTCAACATTGAACTTGGTAAAGTATGTTTCTATACTTGTCAAAATCATGTCTCCAGCCAGCTGTTAAAAATGAATCCCAAGAGCCGGGCGTGATGACACATGCTTTTAATCCCAGCACTTAGGAGGCAGAGGCAGGCTGATTTCTGAGTTCGAGACCAGCCTGGTCTACAGAGTGAGTTCCAGGACAGCCAGGGCTATCCAGAGAAACCACACACAAAAAAAATCCCAAACTCTTTTCCTGTGTGAAAAGAGCATGCTTTGGGCTGTCTCTGCCACTTCCTTCAAGTCTAAGAATGGTAGTTTTGTTGATATGATTGAAATTGTCATTAATTAAGGGGAAATGACCTTAAAGCAAATATAACTTTTTCTGAAGTTTTTGTATCACTTACTTTTTCTGTTGCTGTGATCAAATACCCAAGAAGAAACACTTTCGGTCAAGAGGGTTTACAAGGCAAAAATTATTATCTTGAGCTCATGGTTTGAGAGGATACAGTCTATTATAGTGGGTAAAACATGGTGGCAGACTGGGCAGACTGTAGTGTGGTGGTGGGAGCAAGTGCTAGCTGCTTCTTCACATCTCAGTAGAACAGGAAGCAGAAAGTGGAGTTGAGGGCAGTCATGAAGTGAGCAGCATGTCTTCCATGTCCCATCGTGATGAATAATGCCACAACAGACCCAAAACAGCAAACCCATGCAACCATGGATTGTAGCTTTTGAAACCATGAGCCAGAGCAAACACTTCTTCCTTGTATGTTCCCTACCCCAGGTATTGTGTCCCAGTGATGGAATACATCAATGCAGAGTTCCCAGGCATTCCTGTGTGGGCCAACTACTCTCAAGGCCATGCATCACGTCCTCACTTGTAAGAATACTGCTGTGGGGCCAGGCTATAGAACCGCATCCTCCCCTCCCCACAGTGACTCACTTCCTCCAAGGATGCTAAACCTCTTAATGTTCCACACCTTCTATCAGCACCACCAACTGGTGACTATGCGTTCACCTGTATGAACCAATAGGAGAGGGTTCCAATTCAAACCATAACACATGGCTTCCTGGTTTTGTCAATGAAACCACTCAGCTTTCTACAACAAAGCTGGCACTATTTCAACATTTACAAGATGAATAGCTAACTGCACATGGGAAATTAAGAGAGCTATTGAGAATATATTTCAAATTGTTAAAACACAGATTCAAGTCAACTAAAATACAAAGCCAGACCAGAAGCCTAATGAACTGAGGAAATCAAAGCTTTAGAGGTAGACATTTCTAAATAGATGCGCATGAAATAAAGAAACAAACAAACAAACAAACTGGAGGTGGACAAGACTTTGGGAGGCAATATTCTTCTTTTTTTTTTTTTTTATTATATGTAAGTACACTGTAGCTGTCTTCAGACACTCCAGAAGAGGGCGCCAGATCTCGTTACGGATGGTTGTGAGCCACCATGTGGATGCTGGGATTTGAACTTATCACCTTTAGAAGAGCCGTCGGGTGCTCTTACCCGCTGAGCCATCTCACCAGCCCTGGGAGGCAATATTCTTACAAGTGGGCATGGAAGACAAGCTGCTCACCTCATGACCTTGAAATATAGACTGAAGAGCTGGGATCCCAGTATCTCCTTCAAAAACCTAACATACAAGCTGCCTAACTTTGTTTCCTAGGCCTAATCTCTTCGGGTTCCCACTACCTCTCAGGCCTTTACTGCTGGAGATTTTGGGAACACTTTCAAACCACAAGGACATGTGATCTCCCACATTCATTGGCCTTTTTTGCCTTTTCCAAAACACAACCATTCTCTCCTCAAATCTGCTTTTCCCCCATCCCAGCAAATTTCTCCATCTACCAAGTCATGTGGTACCAGAAGGACAGAATAATTGGCGGGAGTCATCTTTGCTTTCCTGCCTCTCCCTCATTCTCACATTCATCTTACCATGGGCTGTTGACCCTGCTTTCATAATCACACATTGTGCTGGCCCCATCTGTTGCATGGCACACTCCTCTGAATTGAAGCACTCCCTCCAGGAGGAAGAGGGAGGCTCAGGAGACACGGGGTAAACAACAGGTTACTTATGGTGAGGAGAGAAATTTGCAAGACCTTTGAGAGACCCTTCTCACAGTTATAAGAAGAATAGACTGTGGGAGAGGAGATTTTGAGCAACAGCAGAGGAGCAAGCCTTGACTGTCCAACTGCCTACAACTTGGGTCACCCCAGTTAAGTTGGTCCTTTTGGGATGTGGCCGGTTTAGGATCACCCTGCTCCTTGAAAGTAAGTCTTCACAAATACTCCTGCTAGTAGTCCCAATAAGAACACATTGGCTGGGCAATGGTGTAATTGTTACTGTGGTCTATTGTGGAGTCCCTTTCTAAGGTATGTCTTTCTAGGTGTCTTCCCTGAGAAAAATCTGTCATCTAAACATCATATTTCTGCTGAGGTGCTTGTTGAGAATCTCCTTGTTGATTCTGATTTCCACTCTGGCCCACTCTCTTGAGTCAGATAGGAAGCATCCCCATCTGATGCTCATGAGCTGAAGAATATGAGTCTCCAGCACTAATGTGCCTTCTCAGAGAGAAATCACTCTGAGCCCCTAGAGATTAACAGGGAGATTTAATAACACTGAGTGACTGTTTCCAGCTACTGTATAAAAGGGAATCAGCCCTTACAAGATATACCAGTCAGTTTATATCGATTTATGGACTCAAGCTACACTGTAATCACACTTACGGGCAGGCCCCAAACTAACTCAAAGATATCTTTGAAGGTTTTTTAGCATCATATTACTTTGGGCATGTTTTCAACTTACAGGTCTTCTGCTATAAAGGTTCATAATTCAGTGAAGAATGACACCCTGTACTCAAATAGTATGTAAACACAAAGAACGTTTTAATTTGCAGAAGTCCAGTATGCTGGGGTCTCCCCACTACCAAGATAGACGCCCAAGTGAGCTTGCAAGCCTGGTTTAAAGTACATTAGGAAATTCTGGCGTAGGTAGACTCTATGTTAGTATGTTTGGTCCATCTCTACAGACATTCCATTACTGAGGTGTGGGGGTTGGAAGCTTGCTGGGGAGATCAGGAAGCTGTTACTGAGGAAGTAGCTCAGCAAGTCTGGAAACTGCTGCTGACCCATTGTCCTTGCTTTAGGTGGCTGGGACATTGCATTACCTGGACATTAAGGCATTAAGGCTGGAATCTGAAGTTTTTTCCATTAGTATTGACTTGCCTGGGCTTGCCTGAACTTAACCAGTTTTTAGGTCTAGTCTCTTTAATTGCCAATTTGAAGTCTGTCATGGAATCAGCCTAGCTTTCTTACTGCTTGTATATTATGGTTTCTGATTTTGTGTTTTAAAGGGGTGCACGTGCGTCGTGTGTGTGTGTGTGTGTGTGTGTGTGTGTGTGTGTGTGTGTGTGAATGTCTCTGTATGGGTGGTATAGCTCTGTGTTTGTGTGTGTATCTGCATGTCTCTGTGTCTCTCTGTGTGTGGTATAGCTCTGTGTTTGTGTGTGTATGCATCTCTTTTGTGTGTCTGTGTCTCTGTATTCATGTATGTGTGTGTCTCTGTGTGTGTGTGTGTCTGTGTGTATCTCTGTGTGTGTGTGTGTATCTCTGTGTGTATGCTTTTCTCATGCTCTTTCTTTGTTTCTTTTTGTTGTTGGTTTACGTATTTTGTTTTATTCTTGTTTCTTTGTCTTTTTAATTTGCTTACTTAAGAGAGAGAGAAAGAAGGCAAGAAGTTGGAAGGGTGGAGAGGTGGGGAGGATCTGGGAGGGCATGAAGGAACAGAAACTGTGATCAGAATATATTGTATGGAAATGATTTCATATTCAATAAAAATTAAGGATAAATCAATAAGCCACTCCCCCTTTAAACTGTTTTCAACATGTGTCACAGCAAGAGAAAATAGAAGCCCATCCACTTTTAGCTTTTTTCCATACTCTAGCCACATTGACCATTTAAGAATATAATTCCAAGCTGGTGAGATGGCTGTGGTGGTTTGAATAAGAATGGGCCCCATAAAGATCTATATATTTGAAACCTTAGTCATCAGGGAGTGGCAAGAATTGAGAAGATTTACAAGGTGTAGTCTTGTTGGAGGAAGTGTTGCAGGATGCCCCGAGGTTTCAAAAGACGAAGCCAGGCCCAGTGTCTCTCTTCCTGCAGTCTTCAGATCCAGATGTACAACTCTCACTTACTTCTCTAGCGCCTTGTCTGCCTGCTTGCAGCCATGCTCCCCACTATGATGATAATTGACTAAAACCTCTGTAAGCCAGCCCCAATTAAATGCTTTCATTTATAAGAGTTGTCATAGTTGTGTCTCGTCACAGAAACAGAACAGTGACTAAGACAATGGTTTACCAGGTAAATTCAATCCCCAGAACCTACAAGATGGAAGGAGACAATCAGAGAGAGACAGAAAGGAACAGAGACAGACAGACAAAGGCAAAGGCAAAGGCAAAGGCAAAGGCAAAGGCAAAGGCAAAGGCAAAGGCAAAGGCAAAGGCAAAGGCAAAGGCAAAGGCAGAGACAGAGACAGAGACAGAGACAGAGAGGAGTTTAATTTTGATTTTATCCTAGTTTGCTTTCTGTGGATGTGATAAAACATTTTAACCAAAATCAGTTTAGGGGTAAAGGGTCAGGGGGACATATTTCTGCTTACATTTCCAGGTGACAGTCCATCATTGAGGGAAGGCAAGGCAAGATGTGAACAGAGGAGCTCAAAGAAAAACTACAGAGAAAGGATGCTTATTGGTTGTCTCTCTGGTTTGCTCATTTAGCTCCTTTATACACCCCAGACCCACCTACCTAAGGATGGTGCTACCCACATTGCTTAACATCAATCAAGACAATCTCACGGATATAGCCACAGTTTAATATGATCTAGGAAATTGTTCAATTGAAGTCCTTCTTCCAGGTTATATTGACAATAAAATCCAATTAGTGTCATGCAGTCTACTAGATTATAAATTCAGTGGGAACAGAGTAAGCTCCACCCTGTCCATCACTGTTTTTCTAGCTCAAATCTATCACACACAGACTCTACAGATACTAAGAAGGAATGGATGAAGCCAGGCGTGGTGGTGCACACCTTTAATCCCAGCATTTGGGAGGCCGAAGCAGGTGGATTTCTGAGTTCAAGGCCAGCCTGTTCTACAGAGTGAGTTCCAGGACAGCCAGGGCTACACAGAGAAACCTTGTCTCAAAAAAACAAAAACAAAAAAACAAAAAAGAAGGAATGGATGCAGAGAACAGCCTTTCACAATGGGTTTTTGTCTTAAAGTTTACTGCTGTGAACAGACACCATAACTAAGGCAACTCTTATAAAGACAACATTTAATTGGGGCTGGCTTAAAGGTTCAGAAGTTCAGTCAATTTTCATCAAGGCAGGAACATGGCAACATCCAGGAAGGCATGGTGTAGGAGGAGCTGAGAGTTCTACATCTTCATCTAAAGGCTTCTAGCAGAATACTGAGTTCCAGGTAACTAGGATGAGGGTCTTAAAGCCCATGCCCACAGTGACACACCTACTCCAACAAGGCCACACCTCCAAATAGTGCCACTTCCAAGCATATTCAAACCATGACATTCTACTCCCTGGCCCCCATATGCTTGTTCAAACACATGAGTCTCTGGGGGCCATTCCATAACAAAAAAGTACATTTAGTCCAACTTCCAAAGTCCCCATAGTCTATAGCAGTCTCAACAATGTAAAAAGTTCAAAGTCTTTTCTGTGATCCATCCAATCACTTAATTGTAATCCCTGAATCAAGACATGAAACCAACTAGACAAACTCCGTAGTCTGTACCTCCATGTCTGATGTCAAAGCAGTTTTTACAACTCCAACTCCCTTTTCATCTTTGTTGACTACAACAAACTCCTTTTCCTGGGATGGTTGCACTTTCTGTTAATAGCATTGCTCAGGAGATATCTTATGGATTTGGCATCTCGAAAATCACAGGGTCTCCAAGGCAATGTCAACGTTACAGCTTCTTGTTTGAATGCCTGGGATCTACATATGCTCTTCTGGGCTCTTCCAAAGGGCTGGTATCACTTCTCCAGCTCTGCCCTCTGTAGCACTCGAAGCTTAGGTTGATCCACTCCATTGCTACTGTAGTTCTTGGTGATCATCCCACGGCACTGGCATTTGCAGTACACTGGGGTCCTTTGCTGCAACTAGGCTTCACCAATAGCCTCCTATAGGCTCTCTTCATGGTGCCAAGCCTCAAATCCTTGCATGACCTCTTCAGTCCTGGACTATCAACTACAACTGAGGCTGAACCTTCACCAATGGCCTTCCATGGCCTCTCACATTGCCAAGCCATAGCTGCTCGTCATGCCTTCAAAATCAGTACCTGGGTGACTCTTACACATTAACAAGTACAGCTGCAGCATGAGGTGCAACCTTGGCTATCTCTGGAAAACAGCTTCTTTGTGCTTTCAGAAAACACTACCCAGAAGATTTTATCTCAGTGATGCTGGTCTTAGCTCCAGCTAGCCAGCATCAATTGTCCTAGTAGTCCCTTCTATTTTTCACTCTAAAGCCAGAGCCACACAGCCAAAGCTGCCTCCTTGGTTGTAGAAGCTGGAAAGCACCCCCCCCCAGCACTCCCCCTTTCCCCGGCTGCCACCTTGTTCTATTCTATCTATTACATTACCACTAGCTTCCTCTTTTCCAACTCCTTCACTGCCTAAGCTTGGCTGTCTGGGATCTTTTGTTTTGTTTTGTTTTTTGTTTTGTCGAGACAGGGTTTCTCTGTGTAGCCCTGGCTGTCCTAGACCTTACTCTGTAGACCAGGCTGGCCTTGAACTCAGAAATCTGCCTGCCTCTGCCTCCCAAGTGCTGGGATTAAAGGCATGTGCCACCACCACCCGACGGTTGTCTGGGATCTTGCCTTCATATGACTTAGCCAATGTCTATGGTGGGTGTCTCTGAGACTTCCTTTGTCAATGCAATTAATCTGAGTCTCTTCACCTTAGCTTCAGGAAGACTTTTCAGACAAGGGCAAAAAGCAGCCATGTTCTTCACCAAAATACTACAAAATCAGTCTCTAGGCTACATACTGAAGTTCTTCTCCAATTGAAACCTCTTGATCCAGGTCTGCACTATTCAAATAACTCTCAGTAACAAAGTCTTCCATACTCCTACTAGGACAACCCATTAAGCCCCATTTAAAGAAGTCCACTGCTTTCAAAATCCCAAGTCCCAAAATTCACATTCTTCCAAACAAAAGCATGGTCAGGTCTATCAGAGCAATACTACAGCCCCTGGTAAAACTTCTGTCTTAGTTAGGGTTTTACTGCTGTGAATAGACACCATGACCAAGGCAAGTCTTATAAAGGACAACATTTAATTGGGGCTGGCTTACAGGTTCAGATGTTCAGTCCATTATTATCAAGGTGGGAGCATGGCAGCAACCAGGCAGGCATGGAGCTGGCAGGGCTGAGAGTTCTACATCTTCATCTGAAGGCTGCTAGCAAAATACTGCCTTCCAGGCACTAAGACTAGGGTATAAAAGCCCACACCCATAGTGACACTCCTACTCCAACAAGACCACACCTATAACAAACAAGGCCACACCCTCCAATAGTGCCACTCCCTGGAGCAAGCACATACAAACCATCACAGTTTTCTTTTTCACTATTAAGAGCATCGAACTCTTTTATATAGGATTGGGCAGAACATGTAATTTCTAAAAGTCCAAATCGTGAAATGAATGTGAGCTCAGGGCTGGCACATAGTAAGCAGACATCATGCCACCAAGACATACCTCTGCCCTCTTCAGAATTCATTTGAAATTTGCTCACCTCCCACTCAGTGCCTCTTCCTTGCCTATGCCCGACCTTCAGTGATACCTCTCCCACCCCACCCCACAGTACCTATGGTTGTGGAGGCCTTAGGCCAATACACTCACAAGTCCCTAACATGAAATACAGAGGAGGTCTTCTTGAAATAATTACAATGAAAGTGAGTTCTGAAGCAAGAAACTCCCTATCCAGGACTATAGAGTTCTACTTAACTCCAATTCCTGCTCATCTGTTTTTGCAGGGTGTGGAAACTGTAATGTAAGCTAAAGACACCCCCAAAAGGCCATTTTTTAGTTTGTTGGTTGCTTTTAAACAGAAAATTCGTACAATTGTATTCTTACATTGCATTTCTCAGTATTGCTGGGACCACAAGGCATTTATTTCAGGATTTGGACTTTTAGAAATTACATGTTCTGCCCAATCCTATATAAAAGAGCACGATGCTCCTGGCTCATGGTCACTTGAAGGGCTTTTGCTATTTATGAAGCTACAATGTAGGTATGGGTTCATCACCCATCGCTCCACAAATTCCCTTTCTAACCACCAGAAGAATAAGGTTTTTATTCTTAGAGGAACTATGAGATCTGCACACCTTTATTTCATTATTACTGTGCTTTAGTGAAGGTAGGCAGCATCTGAGGACGTGTTCTCTCAGTTTGCCTAGGACATGTGTGTGTTTGTGTATGCTTATTCATGTGTGCATGTACGTGTGTGTGTGTGTGTTTGTGTGTGTCTGCATGTGTGTATGTATCTGCATGTATGCATTGCATGTTCTTTTTCTTGTGTGTGTATATGTGTATGTGAGCTTGTGTGCATATATGTATTATATGCATGTGAATGTGTGTACCTGTGTATACATGTGTGTGTGTGTGTGTGTGTGTGTGTCTCTGTGTGTGTGTGTGTGTATGTGAAAATTCCAAGTAGCCTGTCTTAGGTTCAGAGCTTCTAATTTCTACCCCCTATCCCTATCCTAACTATATTTCATCCTCATTGGATTTAATAGATTTACGATAAAAAGTAAAGTAGAAAGGAATTAATTAATTCAAGATCTTTTTGAAGCCTGAGTGGCTAAAGCTGCTATGTTACAGTTGGAAGCTTGTATGTGTTTTATAATTTAAATAATCCATTAGGAAGTGAATAGTATAACCCTGCTAGAAATTATTAAATGTACCTAGGAAAATTCATGGTAACACTGTGTGTGTGGGGGGGGGAGTTTGGGCACTTAAATTATGCATGCATTTTGCAGTTTATGATCACATATAGACCTCAAACTACTCTGCAAGGTAGTTCTTATCATGGTGGAGGAAACTGGGGCACAGAAGACTTAAATATAATGTAAAATGTCTGAAATCTGTCTAAGACCTGAACCCATTTGTGTCCGATAGAAAGTCTATGTCCAGTATTCAGGAATGTGCAGTTTTTCCCAGATCTGTAACTATATGACCATGTTTCACACAACATTATAAATTCTCAACTAAAATAAATCATTCAGAAGTAACAGGAAGAGGTTGTGTGATGTTCCATTATGTAAACTTATACATTTGCAAAACTACAATAACACAGGAAATAGTGTAACTAAAGTCTGGTAGAAATTTGGCAATGCAAATAATTTTAATCTCATTTCTTAGAATGTCACTTTTTCCAGTTTGGAAGAAACAGTTTCTGTTTGACCAGAGACACATGTAAATACAATGCCCCCAGGGAGCATCATGTGCAAAGTTCCTGGAATTAACTATTAAGTCAATCTAGAGAGAAGAAAAGGCAGAAGTTTCTTCCCTCCCAAATACCCAAATTCAGATGCACACACAAAATTTGGACTGAATGAAACTTTTATGCACAACTCTTGAAACAAAAATTTAGTACAACTGAAGAGGGTTTCGAATATTGGACATAATCAAGTGGGTATGGTGACATGTTCCTGTAATCCAAGCCTCTAGCAACAGAGTAGGGAGGGCTATGATGAATTTAAATCCAGTCTGAGATACAGCAGTTAAAATTTCACAGTGAAACTCTGCCTCAAATACAAACACACACACACACAGTTGAATGAATTCAGCCTACCCCTATCCCCATGCACACACACATGGTTGAATGAATTTTGGCTTGGGATTAGGACACAATTTTCAATAATTTCTAAAATGACCTTAAATTTTCTTCTACCGTGTTTTGCTATATTATTTATATGAAATACTATTTTTAGCATTGAAGATCTTCTGCATTCAGAAGTATCTAATACTCAGTTCAAATTAAGCCTATTAAGAATAAAACTAATAGGATTAGAGGTGAGGAGGACACAACATCTGTCTCAACAGTGGGAGTTACTGAGACCAGTAGGATGCAGGCACGAAGAAACTCTGCCAGACCAGTGCCACAAGTTCCTTCCAGTCTGTTTGGGCCAGTGCCCTGAGCAGACCCTGGGCACAAACTCCGAAGCCAGTCCTACAACACCCTGCAAAAGCTCCACTCCCAGGTGCTCTAACACACTCAGGATCCCTGGCTCCCAGGATCCCAGGAGCTTGGTTACACCAGCATCTCAGAGTCTCAGAAGCAGCTTGACTCCCAGGAGCTCTGACACACCCAGAATCTCAGGATCACAGGATCTCAGAATCACAGGAGGACAGAGACAGATGGACTCTGAGGAGTTCTGACACAACCATGATCACAGAAAGGAGAGACTCCAGTAAGATATAGTGAGAGAAGGTAGCACTAGAGATAACCAGATGGTAGGAGGCAAGCATAAGAACATAAGCTTGAAAGTACCCAAAGAGCTAAAGTACCCAAAGGGCTACAACCCTATAGGAGAAACAACAATATGAACTAACCAGCTTCCCCCAGAGCTTGTGTCTCTACTTGTATATGTAGCAGAGGATGGCTTAGTCAGCCATCAATGGGAGGAGAGGCACTTGGTCTTGCAAAGATTATATGCCCCAGTACAGGGAAATGCCAGGGCCAGGAAGAGGGAGTGGGTGGGTTGGATAGCAGGGTTGGGGGAGGGTATAGGGGACTTTCTGGATAGCATTTGAAATGTAAATGCTTGTAAGAGAACAACAAAGAGTGAAACTGAATGTTTTGCTTGATATTTATAATTATTGTATCAATTTTGAAGAAGAGGACCTTATAAGTTACTCTTTTCCTGAGATGAATGCTTTTCAAATTCATCACAGCTAAAGAACCAGAATCTTACCCTCACCTAATGTCTGTGCCATCCTATGTTTAGAAACTTAGAACACTGAATTTCAACTTAATACCACACAGGTTAATAAACAGGTTTATAATTGAGAGAATCTTAAAAGTTGTCAAAGGCTTGCACTAGGCAACATGAAAAGTGGTTTGGTTTGGTTTGGTTTTTTGCCCATCTTGAGATATGTTTTTATACAAGTATATGTGAATTTAATGTGATTAGTGGTATAGGAAATTCAATTGTAATGAATAAAAATTAATTATTCTTAATGATATAAGGCAAAAAAGAATATAATTTTATTTATTCTTTGAGAATTTCCAACATGTATACAATGTATTTTTATCTATCCCCCTTCAACTCTCCCTATGTCCCCTTTCCATTTCATGCTTTCCCCTCTTTTTTCTCTTCTCCTCTTTTTCCTCCTCCTCCTTCTCTTTCTCTTCCTTCTCTTTCTCCTCCTTCTCTTTCTCCTCCCTCTCTTTCTCCTCCTCTTCTTCCTCCTCTTCCTCCTCTTCCTCCTCCTTCTTCATAATGCACTGAGCCCAGCCATACTGTTGCCAATATGTACCTGGGTGTGGCACCATCTACTGGAATAACCTACTAGTAGCCAAACCCCCAAAGAAAGTGATTGTCCCCCCAACTCTATTGGCCATCAACTCAGGACAGTACCTCAGATAAGGATATAACCTCATGCAGAAGAACCACACAGGAAATCAAATGGATATGGGCTTGGAGTATTCTCAAAGGGTGACAGAAAGAAATTTAGAGAAGTTTTATGAAATATGTTTAACTTAGCCCAAACCTTTTTTGTATGTGTTTGTTCGTGGAGATATATCTCTAAATGAATTGAAGATCATATGCAAGTATTTTCCAGGACCCAGGGAAAGCACAGCATGAGGAGTCGCTCACAGAGAGCCTTCAAGCATCTTCACTAGGTCCTCTGCACATACATATGGTTGTTGGCTTGGTATTTGGGGCAGGGGACTCATTATAATGGGAATAGGGGTATCTCTGGCTCTTTTTCCTGCTCTTGGGACCCTTTTTCTCCTACTGAGTGGTCTTGCCCAGTCTTGATGTGAGTGTTTGTGCCTGGTCTTATTTTATCTTATTGTGTCATGTTTAGTTGATGTCTCTGGGAGGCCTGCTCTTTTCTGGGGTTAGATAAAGGTAGAGAGCATGGATCTGGGAGAGAAGGTAGGTAGAAGTAGGAGGAGTAGAGGGAGGGGAAGCTGTGGTCAGGATGTATTGTATGAGAGATGAATAAATAAAAATAAAAGAATCTGCAAGGCCAACATGTTTATAATACTCTCCTGTGTGCCACTGTATGACAAAGGCTTATTTGATGCTGAGGTGATTTGAAATAGGCTAAAGTCTCTTAAAGTATCAGATAATTGGACCCATGTGGTTTCAGTTCAATCTCTGAGACCCACATGGTGGAAATAGAACTGAAAGTTCTTCTCTGACCTCCACTTGCTGTGTGGCCACTCATATACATATACGCATATATAAATTTAATTTTTAAGTTAAAGATATGCAAGATACTTCATCATTGGTTACTTATACATCACTGTGACTAAATGCCTGACAAGAAGCATGCATTTATTTTGGCTCATAGGTTCAGAAATTCAGGCCATCATTGTCAGAGATGATATGGCAGGTAGTCTATGTCACACCATTCAAGGAAGCAAAACACAAGATGGGATGTAACCAGAGGTCATGCCCAAGGGCCTTGCACCAGTGACCTCCTTTCTCTAGTGAAGCGCCACCTTTCAAAATTTCTAGAACTTCTCCAAACAAAGTCAGCATCAGGGACCAACCATTAGAATCACCAATGCTTGGCACACATTACATAGTCAGACCACAGTACTCAGGAAGTGATAAGGATAAGATTTCAGCATCCAACTCTGATTGTGCTGCTCCTTAGAAGCCCAGTAAGGCCACAGAGAGAGGGCCAACCTAGATGTATTTCTACAGTTGTTGCGAATCTTTCGAAGGTGAACAATATACAATCACATCACTTTGAGTAGCAGCTTAGCTCTAAGTATTGCCAGTGTCTCACTGTCTGAATTGTCTATGTTATTCCACAGTATCTTCCCAAATGTTACATGTAGAAACAGATACTGTCATTATGAAGATAATTTAAGACTAACCTGGGCAACTTATTCACTATTCACTATTCACCACTTATGTAAGCTTGGAGAGGGAGGAGACACAGGGAGGAGTGCTGCCTACTTACTGGCTTGCTTTTTCATACAATCCAGGACTATTTGCACAGAATTGGTGCCCCCTACAGTGAGATAGGAACTCCAGAATCAATCATTAATCAAGGAAATGCTCTCCAGACTTGCCTATAGGCCAATTGTATGGAAGCATTCTACATTTCAGATTCTTCTTCCAGATGTGTCTAGATTTGTGTAAAGTAGACAAAAGCCAGCCAGTACAACCAGTGTTGGGGAGCAGAGATAAGATCCCTGAAGCTTGCTGTTAGTCAGTCAGTCAAAACAAGGAGCATCAGATTTAGTGACAAGACCTTGAAAGTGACAGAGAAAGACACTTGAAGTCAACCTCTGCCCTTTGAGAGCATGCCCGTGTGTGTGTGTGTGTGTGTGTGTGTGTGTGTGTGTGTGTGTGCATATTTACACATGGTTACCTTAAGGACAGCTGGGCATGCCAGCACATACCTATCATCCTAGCACCTGAAAAGCAGAAGAAGGAAGCTCATCCCAAATTCCAGAGCAGCCTAACTAAAAAGCAAGTTTCAGGCTAGCCAAAATTGGTACAGTGAAACCCAACATCAAAGCTCAGAAGTGAGATGGAGATGTAGCTCAGGTAATAGAGTGCTTTTCTAGCATGCACGAACATATCAATTTGCTCTCTAACACTATACAAACTGTGCATGGTGGCACTTATCTACAATCCTAGTACCCAGAAGGTAGAGGAAGAAACATCACCGATGATCTCCTCACTGACACAGTGACTTCTAGGCCAGTCTGTGATACTTGAGACCCATTTCAAATAAAATACAGTGGAAATCTCTGAGGATATTAGAGATATATGTGAGTTAGGGAAATATTTCAGTCTGATTCTGTCCATATACAACATTCCTCAGTGACCCTTTAGGGTTTAGCCTTTATCTTCTTATTTGCTGCACAATGCCTGATAGTGAAGCCACTATCCTCTTCTTGGAAGTGTCTTTCAGTTATCAGACATGTTTTCTTTGGAAGTGTGTACCCTTCCTTCCCTCTGAGGGTGTAAAAGATTTTCTGTCTTTCATGGTCTTAGACTCCCTGCTTGAATTAAGCCATCCAGTCTGATTTACAGGTCCCTTCCCAGTCCAGTATATAATCACAAAGACAGTGAGTCTAGTGCTTGTCTCTCCTGAGCTCCTTAACCACATTCCCCAACAAAGTAGCTATCTCCTCTTGTATTTACACAACCTTCTCCTGCCTTTTAGCCTAGCCCTTACTATAGACTGGAGCATGTTGACATCCTTACTCATTTTCAACCTAAACAGTAACTTCTCAGGAAGCCCTTCTGAGCACCCACTCCCAGATGATCCTGTATCTCTCTCTACCACACTCTGTGCCTTCCCAGATTCTTCTCATCATTGTGTATTTTACCACCTGGCAAATTCCTTGTGCGTTTGTTGTTTTTTATTCCAGTAGAATAAACACAGTATGATGTCACCTAGCAAGAGAAGCAGCAGTGACACTGGTCTGACAAAGGCTGTTCAGCCACTCTAAATGCAGTATCTATGGCCAGGGCACATTTCCACTGCAATTGTTTCTCAGGTTAATACAGGATTGTGGCTTTGATCAAAGCTACTGTAGGCTGAAAATATGGTAAGTCAAAAATGTGCCATCTTTACCTCACTTACCAAATGTAGCTGACACATGCTAAATGTGGTCAGTACACATCCGTTCAGTACAACTGGGAAGCATTACCTCACATAGCATCTTAGTTAGGGTTTTGTGCAGTGAACAGACACCATGACTAAGACAACTCTTTTTTTTTTTTTTTTTTCGAGACAGGGTTTCTCTGTGTACCCCTGGCTGTCCTGGAACTCACTTTGTAGACCAGGCTGGCCTCGAACTCAGAAATCCGCCTGCCTCTGCCTCCCGAGTGCTGGGATTAAAGGCGTGCGCCACCACGCCCAGCTAAGACAACTCTTATAAGGACAACATTTAACTGGGGCTGGCTTACAGGTTCAAAGGTTCAGTCCATTATCAACAAGACAGGAACATAGCAGCATTCAGGCAGGCATGGTGCAGGAGGAGCTGCGAGTTCTACATCTTCATCTGAAGGCTGCTAGCAGAATACAGAGTTCCAGTTAGCTAGAACTAGGGTATAAAAGCCCACACCCACAGTGACACACCTACTTCAACAAGGCCACACCTCCAAATTATGCTACTTCCTGGGCCAAGCATATTCACTTTTTTTTTTTTTTTTTTTTTTTTGGTTTTTTGAGACAGGGTTTCTCTGTGTGGCCTTGGCTGTCCTGGGACTCACTCTGTAGACCAGGCTGGCCTTGAACTCAGAAATCTGCCTGCCTCTGCCTTCCAAGTGCTGGGATTAAAGGTGTGTGCCATCACACCTGGCTTGGGCCAAACATATTCAAACCACAACACATAGATTGCGGGTTCAGCTCAGTGGTACTGCAATCCTAAGCACACCTGAGGTCCTTTGTTGAATTTCAGCATATGAGATATTATCTAACACAATTATTTCTCAAACTCACATATTGCTGTAAAATAAAATATTTAACATATCACTTGACTTATAAAATACCCATTTTCAAAGGGGGAAAAAAGCTCCCATCACAGAGTACTATAGAGTAGTGTTGCCTTGGAACTGGACTGCTTTGGCATGACAGAATGCTACACAATGTGTCATCAGCCTGGGAAAAGACCAAGACCCAAAGTATACTTTTGCTGAATGTGTATCAGTCTTACATTACTGGAGAAAAACATGTCTCATGTCAGATCACTGTAAGTCAGTACCATGAATGGGGCATTCTGGAGGATTCCCAGATGGGTCTTCAGCAACCAATCAGCAGCATCACTTCAAATCCAGGCCCAGAATTTCCAATTGGCTTCCCCTTCTCCCTTCAAAATGTTCTATGTATCATTAAGATCCAACCCTTGAGCTTATTTGAGTTCTAGCCAAGAACAATTTGGCCTTTGGCATCTTTAAATTTCTTGTCTCTAGAATGAGGATTCATGTTGAAATCATTATACAGTGAATGAATTGTATACAAAGATAGGAGCAAAATAGAGACCTAGAGTTTAGAGGAAACCACTTACCAGAGGTAGAAATGGAAAGACGAGATAGATGGCAGTGTGTCTTAGTCAGGGTTTCTATTCCTGCACAAACATTATGACCAAGAAGCAGTTGAGGAGGAAAGGGTTTATTCAGCTTACATTACCACATTGCTGTTCATCACTGAAAGAAGTCAGGACTGGAACTCAAGCAGGTCAGGGAGCAGGAGCTGATGCAGAGGCCATGGAGGGATGTTCTTTACTGGCTTGCTTCCCCGGGCTTGCTCAGCCTGTTCTCTTATAGAACCCAAGACTGCCAGCCCAGAGATGGTCCTACCCACAAGAGGCCTTTCCCCCTTGATCACTAATTGAGAAAATACCCCACAGCTGGATCTCATGGAGGTATTTCCCCAACTGAAGTGCCTTTCTCTGTGATAACCCAGCTGTGTCAAGTTGACACAAACCTAGCCAGTACACAGTGTGCATGCTTATATGCTAATTCTCCAGAGATATTGGGGGAGGACAGGGATAGAAAGCCCTGGGTTTATAAAAGTAGGAGAAAGCAGGACCCAGATGAATTTTATTTTCAAGGTACGGGGCACGATAATTTCATGTTAAGTAGCTAAAGTCTTTTCTACATAGGTACCACTTAACACATCTATAGCTCTAGCTGAGAACTTTTCAAAGTCTTAAAACTATATTTTCCACGACGTCTGTGACATTTTTTTGTCTATTTTACCTTCCAGTGCCCCAGGAAGCCTTGTGTATGATATTGGTATTTGAAAGTTTTTCTGACTTAGGCAAACATTTCTGTTAATGAATCTTCACTGGAGATGGACTTTGACCTCCCACTGCAGTCAGAATATGATTGGCAGTTTGGTGAAGGAATGCCTAAGCTATTAGAGGAGTTAGGGTGTGTCTGTGAGGCCATTTGCAGAGATATTTGCAGATCCACTTAGGTGCTGACATAATGAAGGGGCTAAAGCCTAAAGAGTTAATAATAACACAAAGGCACTATTGAAAATTGGTGTCAGTGGAGGTAGACACAGAAACATGTCTGTGGGGCTATATTTCTTTTTTTTCCAATATTTTTTTATTAGATATTTTCTTAATTTACATTTCAACTGCTATCCCAAAAATCCCCTCCTCCCTCCCCCCTTCCTGCTACCCTGCCCACCCACTCCTACTTCTTGGCCCTGGCATTCCCCTGTATTGGGGCATATAAAGATTGCAGTACCAAGAGGCCTCTCCCCCCAATGATGGCCGACTAGGCCATCTTCTGCTACATATGGAGCTAGAGACACGAGTTCTGGGGGTTCTGATTAGTTCATATTGTTGTTCCTCTTCTAGGGTTGCAGACCCCTTCAGCTCCTGCAGTTCTATCTCTAGCTTCTCCAATGTGGGCCCTGTGCTCCCTCTTATGGATGACTGTGAGCATCCACTTCTGTGGGAGTCAGTTATATCAGGGTCCCTTCAGTAAACACTTGCTGTCCTATGCGATAGTGTCTGAGTTTAGTGACTGATTATGGGATGGATCCCCGGTGGGTTAGTCTCTGTATGGTCCATCCTTTCGGGCTATATTTCATTACGGCTACTTTTAGTTTTCTTTTCTGCTTCTTTCTGCAGAGGTAGACAGATTTCTTCTGCCACACACTTCTGCCACCATGAAGTTCTTCCTAAGCACAGCAAGCATGAAACTGTGAGCCAGAACCAGTAGTTCCACCCCTTGCCTGGTTCCCAGGCATTTCATAAGTTAACTGCCTCATAGCTGTTCATAGGACAGCTTTTTCCTTTTAGAACCAGGGCCTTTGCAATGCTGCCTACAATTGTCTATAGAAGCACTAGTAATTGAGAGTCTTCTGGAAGTGCCCCAGAAATAGAAAGAGAGGCATCTCAAGTGAGCAGCCCCTTTCTAGGCAGACGTGTTTGAATAGCCCTCTAGCCCCTCCGTACCTGCTCTGTGGACCAGGGTCCTTCTGCAGCACTTCACTGGGTTTCTGCATGGTTTTCCAGCCTCACAGTGAGCTTTATCATGGACAGTGTGAGGTGCCTGTGGCCTTCCAATACAGTCCTATTTCACTTGCAATGCTAGTCATTGAATCTGAGCCTGACTGCAGTCTCTAGTCAGTAATTGCCATAACCATTGTCTTGCTGCAGCTTGCTGGCCCACTATCTCTCTCTGCCCCACAGCTTTTGTAAAAGTAAAATTACTTACGCTAGCATCCTTGCTTTGCCCTGAGCTACTCATTACAGAATAAAATACATTTTTGTGCATTCTTTCTTTCTATTTTAAGTAAAAACAAAATTATTTTTTATTTTACAAACTAATATGATTTATTTTAAAACATACAACTCAGTATTGACAATTTTTAAATCATCAAAATAATTTACAATAGTTAAATGCCTCTTAAATATACATGATATCTTATCTTAAATATACATGATATCTTAAAAGTAAGATGCATTCAACCAGTTTTTAAAATCTCTTTGGAACATTAAACATGATAGAAGTAGAAAAAAATATCTTATGAAGTCCTCTATGAAAGAAAATTGTGACAGGATCCTCATCAGTCAGAAACCATTACATCTCCAAGGGATAATACACAGTGTAACTGTGACTTCATAGAATGAATTGGGTAGTGATCCTTCTGTTCCTATTTTGTGCATAGTTTGAAGAGTATTAGAATTAGGTCTTCTTTGAAGGTCTGATAGAATTTTGCACTAAACCCATCTGGTTCTGGGCTTTTTATGGTTGGGAGACTTTTAATGACTGATTCTATTTCTTTAGGGGTTACAGGACTATTTAGATGGTTTAATCTGATCCTGATTTAACTTATGTATCTGGTATCTAGAAAATTGTCCATTTCATCCAGATTTTCCAGTTTTGTTGAATATAGGCTTTTTAAGTAGGATCTGATGAATTTCTGAATTTTCAATTCTATTGTTATATGTCTCTTTTCTTTTCTGATTTTGTTAATTTGGATACTGTCTCTGTGCCCTCTGGTTAGTCTGGCTAAGGATTCATCTATCTTGTTGATTTTCTCAAAGATCCAGCTCATGGTTTTGGTGATTCTTTGTATAGTTCTTTTTGTTTCTACTTGGTTGATTTCAGCCCTGAGTTAGATTATTTCTTGCCATCTACCCCTGATGAGTGTATTTGGTTCTTTTTGCTCTAGAGCTTTCAGGTGTGCTGTCAAGCTTCTAGTGTATGCTCTCTCCAGTTTCTTTGTGGAGGCACTTATAGCTATGAGTTTTCCTCTTAGGAATGCTTTCATTGTGTCCCATAAGTCTGGGTATGTTGTGCCTTCATTTTCATTAAATTCTAAAAAGTCTTTAATTTCTTTATTTTTTTCCCTGACCAAGTTATCATTGAGTAGGGCGTTGTTGAACTTCCACGTGTATGTGGGCTTTCTTTTGTTTTTGTTGCTATTGAAGACGAGCCTCAGTTTGTGGTCATCAGACAGAATGCATAGGATTATTTCAATCTTCTTGTATCTATTGAGGCATGCTTTGTGACCTATTATATGGTCAGTTTTGGAGAAGGTACCATGATATGCTGAGAAGAAGGTATATTCCTTTGATTTAGAATGAAATATTCTATAGATATCTGTAAAATTCTTTTGGTTCATAACTTCTATTAGTTTCACTGGGTCTCTGTTCAGTTTGTGTTTCCATGATCTGTCCATTGCTGAGAGTGGAGTGTTGAATTTTCCCAGTATTACTGTGTGAGGTGCAATGTGTGCTTTGAACTTTAGTAAAGTTTCTTTTATGAATGTGAGTGATCTTGCATTTGGAGCATAGATGTTCTGAATTGAGAGTTCATCATGGTAGATTTTTCCTTTAATGAGTATGAAGAGTCCTTCCATATCCTTTTTGATAACTTTTGGTTGAAAATTGATTTTATTTGGTATTACAATGGCAACTCCAGCTTGTTTCTTGAGACCATTTGCTTGGAAAATTGTTTTGCAGCCCTTTACTCTGAGGTAGTATCTGTCTTTGACACTGAGGTGTATTTCCTGTATGCAGCAAAATGCTGGGTCCTGTTTGCATAACCAGTCTGTTTTCCTATGTCTTTTTATTGGGGAATTGAGTCCACTGATGTTATGACATATTAAGGAATAAGGATTGTTACTTCCTGTTATTTTTGATGATATGTTTATGTTTGTGTGGTTATCTTCTTTTGAGTTAGTTGAAAGAAAATGACTTTCTTACTTTTTCTAGGGTGTACTTTCCTTCTTTGTTTTGGTGTTTTCCATCTATTATCCTTTGTAGGACTGGTTTTGTGGAAAGATAGTGTGTAAATTTGGTTTTTTCATGCAATATCTTGTTTTCTCTGTCTAATTGAGAGTTTATCTGGGTATAGTAGCCTGGACTGGCATTTGTCTTCTCTTAAGGTGTGTATGACATCTGTCCAGGATCTTCTACCTTTCATAGTCTCTGGTGAGAAGTCTGGTATAATTCTGATAGGTTTACCCTTATATGTTACTTTACCTTTTCCCTTACTGCTTTTAATATTCTTTGTTTAGTGCATTTGGTGTTTTGACAATTATGTGACAGAAGGAATTTCTTGTCTAGTCCAATCTATTTGGCATTTTGTAGGCTTGTATGTTTATGGGCATCTCTTTCTTTAGGTTAGGGAAGTTTTCTTCTATAATTTTGTTGAAGATATTCACTGGCCCTTTAAGTTGGGAATCTTCACTCTCTTCTATACCTATTATCCTTAGGTTTGTTCTTCTCATTGTGTCCTAGATTTCATGTATGTTTTGGGATAAGAGCTTTTTGCCCTTTGCCTTTTTCTTTGACTGTTTTCTATGGTATCTTTTGCACCTGAGAGTCTCTCTTCGATCTCGTGTATTCTGTTGTTGATGCTTGCATCTGTGACTCCTGATCTCTTTCCTAGGTTTTCTATCTCCAGAATTGTCTCCCTTTGTGATTTCTTTATTGTTTCTATGTCCGTTTTTAGATCCGGGAAGGTTTTGTTCAATTCCTTCACCTGTTTGGTTGTGTTTTCCTGTAATTCTTTAAGGGATTTTTGTGTTTCTTCTTTAAGGTCTTCTACCTGTTTACCTGTGTTCTCCTGTATTTCTTTAAGGCAGTTATTTATGTCCTGCTTAAAGTCCCCTATCACCATCATGAGATGTGATTTTTAAATCAGAGTCTTGCTTTTCTCATGTGTTGGAGTATCCAGGGCTTGCTGTGGTGGGAGACCTGGTTTCTGATGATGCCATGTAGCCTTGGTTTCTGTTGCTTATGCTCTTGCTCTTGCCTCCTGCCATCTATTTATCTCTGGTGTTAGTTGGTCTTGCTCTCTCTGACTGTGGTTTGTCCCTCCTGTAAGCCTGTGTGTCAGTACTCCTGGAAGACCAGTTCTCTCTGGGAGGAATTTGGGTATAGAGAGCTGTGTCACAGGGCCAGCTCCGGGTTGCAGACAGAAACCGGGAGGATCCTGTCCCTGGTTCTTCCTTGGTTACTGTGTTCTGATGGCTCTGTGAGTGTCCCTCTTGGGCCAGGAATTCGAGCAGAAGTAGTGGTGTTACTATGCTCACAGGTGTGTCAGCCACCTGGGAGACCAGATCTCTCCCGATGGTATTTGGGTATGGATCGCTGGGGCACAGGATCAGCTCTGGGTACAGAGGGAAACAAGAAGCTGCGCATATTCTTTCAAACTGTGTTTTTATTCTATCTCCCTAGCTTCCCCCACACCAATCTCACGCACTCCAGTTTAAGCTTAATAATTTCAGTCCCACTTGCCAGCTCCACCTCTCCCTAGCAAAATATATGTAGATGATTCTGGGGAATTGCAGGCTGGTCTCCAGTTGAGCTGAGGTCTGAACCCTAAAAAGGGTGATAATTCACCTTCATGACATGGTAGGCATTCCCTTATGTTCCTGGAACTCTGGCTCCTGCCTAAGTTACCACCCCCACAACCCCCACAAGAGAAGCATGGCTAGAAGTCACATAGGCAATGGCCTAAGCTTCTGACCTTCAGGCTAAATTCCTCCCCAGTTACCTAGCAGCAGTAAAGACCATAAAAAGGGCTGTTCAGCCCCACCTCACTCTCTTACCTCTTACTTCTTACTCTCTTATTTGTCTGTCTTGCTTCTTACCCCTCACTCTCACCCCCTCTCTCCCCTCTCTTTGTCTTCTCTTCTCCTCTCTCCTCTCCTCTGTCCCTCTTATTCTGTCTCTCTAGCCTTTACTCTCTCTCTCTCTTTCTTTCTCTCTCTCTAGAAGCTTGACAGCACACTTAAAAGCTCTAGAAGAAAAAGAAGCAAATACACCCAAGAGGAGTAGACAGCAGGGAATAATCAAACTCAGGGTTGAAATCAACCAAGTGGAAACAAAAAGAACTATTCAAAGAATCAACCAAACCAGGAGATGGTTCTTTGAGAAAATCAACAAAATAGATAAACCCTTAGACAGACTAAATAAAGGGCACAGAGACAGTATCTTAATTAACAAAATCAGAAATGAAAAGGGAGACATAACAATAGAACATGAAGAAGTCCAAAGCATCATCAGATCCTACTATAAAGGGCTATACTTGACAAAACTGGAAAAGCTGGGTGAAATGGGCAATTTTCTAGACAGATACCAGGTAACAAAATAAAATCAGAATCAGATTAATTATCTAAACAATCCCATATCCCATAAAGAAATAGAAGTAGTCATTAATAGTCTACCAACCAAAAAATGCCCAGGACCAGATGGGTTTAGTGCAGAGTTCTATCAGACCTTCAAAGAAGACTTAATACCAATACTTCTCAAACTAGTCCACAAAACAGAAACAGAAGATACTCTGCCGAATTCATTCTGTGAATCCACAATTACTCTGATACTAAACCACAAAAAGACCCAACAAACAAAGGGAACTTCAGACCAATTTCTCTTTTGAATATCAATGCAAAAATACTCAATAAAATTCTCGCTAACCAAACCCAAGAACACATCAAAATGATCATCCATCATGATCAAATAGGCTTTATCCCAGAGATGCAGGGATGGTTCAATATATGGAAATCCATCAATGTAATCCACAATATAAACAAACTCAAAGAAAAAAAAAAAAAAAACACATGATCATCTCACTAGATGTTGAGAAAGCATTTGACAAATCCAACACCCATTCTTGAAAAGTTCAGGAATTCAAGGCCCATACCTAAACATAGTAAAAACAATGTACAGCAAACCATTAGCCAATATCAAAATAAATGGAGAGAAACTTGAAGCATTTCCACTAAAATCAGGGACTAGAGAAGGCTGCCCACTTTCTCCCTACCTATTCAATATAGTACTTGAAGTCCTAGCCAGAGCATTTAGATAACAAAAGGAGATCACAGGGATACAAATTGGAAAAGAAGAAGTCAAAATATCACTTTGCAGATGATATGATAGTGAAAGACCAGGAAAAATCCAGACCCCCTAGCAAACAGAGTAGAGCCAGCAATGTAGGTTAGCCGGTTCAGTGACTCTGTTCCAGGAACTGGTTGACCATAAAAGTTAGATTAAAATCTTGAGAAGCAGGGAGTTTTCCCTTGTGATTTTTAGTTCCCCCTTGTGATTTTTTCACTGGTATTTTTGGAATTTTCCAATAATGGCCTCCCTACCCTTGGGTTCTGGTTTTTCTCCTTTAAATACCCCCTCTCCCAGCTACTCAGGGTTGAACTCCTCTACCCCTGCATGGGATACAAGTTGGCCCCAGTGTGCTCCTGTGGCAGGGCCGCTGGATGCCCCACCAATTTGGCTAAGGTAAGAGAGGTTCTTCAGGGACCTGATGAACCGCTGTCTATGTTTCTTGAACTTTTAATGGAGGTTTATCGGCATTATACTCCCTTTGACCCAACCTCTGAGGGTCAGCAAGCTGTGGTGGCTATGGCCTTTATAGGGCAGTCAGCATCAGATATTAAGAAAAAGTTATAGCGGCTAGAAGGGTTGCAGGATTATACCTTGCAGGATTTGGTTAAGGAGGCTGAGAAAGTGTTTCATAAGTGGGAGACTGAGGAAGAGAATAGAGAGAGAAGTGGGAGGCAGAGGAAAGAGAGGAATGGAGGGAACGTAGACAAGAGAGAAATTTCACTAGAATTGTGGCCACAGTGGTAGGAAAGAAAGAAAAGATAGGACCTAGACAGATAGGGAATCTGGGCAACAGAAGACCAAGGATGAGTAAGGATGGACAGAGGTGCCCCTTGGATAAAGACCAATGTGCTTTTTGCAAAGAAAAAGGACACTGGGCAAGAGAGTGCCCAAAGAAGAAAGGGAGGGCCCCTAAGATACTGGCACTAGAAGAAGATGATTAGAGGGGACGGGGCTCAGACCCCCTCTCCGAGCCTAGGGTAACCCTGGCTGTGGAGGGGACCCCTATGGACTTTCTGGTAGACACAGGGGCAGAGCACTCTGTCCTGAAACAACCATTGGGGAAGTTAAAAAACAAAAAGAGTATGGTAATAGAAGAAAATGGACAGAAACAATATCTGTGGATCACCTCACAACTTGTAGATCTGGGGAGAGGACAAGTAACTCATTCCTTCCTGGTTATTCCTGAGCGTCCTACACCTTTACTAGAAAGAGACTTGTTAACAAAGTTGAAGGCCCAGGTCAGGTTTACTTGAACTAGGCCAGAGGTGACATGGGAAACTCCCACCTTCATGAGACTTTAGAACCTTGGAAAAGGCCAGTGGCTTACCTATCCAAGAAGTTAGACCCTGTTACCAGCGGGTAACCTTCTTGCCTGGAAGCTATTGCTGCCGTAGCTCTGCTTGTCAAGGATGCTAACAAGCTCACTCTGGGACAGCAAATAACTGTGGTGGCACCCCATGCTCTTGAAAGCATTATCTGACAGCCTCCTGACTGATGGATGACCAATGCTTGTATGACACATTATCAGAGCCTTTTGTTGCCTGAATGAGTAACCTTCGCTCCCCCTGCTGTCCTCAATCCCACTACCCTACTGCCCGAGACTGATGACTCTTCACCTAATCATCACTGTGCTGACATTCTGACAGAAGAAACTGGTACTCGAAATGATCTGAAGGATCAGCCTTGGACTGGGAGTCTAAGCTGGTACACGGATGGCAGTAGCTTCATGGTTGAAGGTAAGCAGAGGCAGCAGTGGTAGACGGGAAGCAAGTGATCTGGGCCAGCAGCCTCCCTGAAGGGACATCGGCCCAGAAGGACAAACTTGTGGCTTTGATACAAGCTCTACGAATGGCAGAGGGGAAGTCTATTAACATCTACACTGAGAGCAGGTATGCTTTTGCCACTGCCCATATACATGGAGCAATAAACAGACAAAGAGGGCTGTTGACATCTACAGGGAAAGACATAAAAAAAATAAAGAGGAAATTTTGAGCCTCATCGAGGTCATACACTTGCCAAAGAAGGTGGCCATTATACATTGTCCAGGACACCAGAAAATTCGAGATGCTGTGCCTAAAGGGAATCAGATGGCAGACCTAACCGCCAAACAGGCGGCCCAAGGAGCAATGATCCTGGCAGTCAAAGAGCCTAAAGATTATTATGATGTCAGAGAAGCCAGCTTTAGATACACCCCTGAGGACTATCAAATTATGGACAAATTAGGACTGACAAAGGAAACCCCATATGGGGTAGTAGAAACAGAAGAAGGAAAACTACTCCTCCCATGGGAAGAAGGACACAAGTATGTTATCAACTTATATTACTTGACCCACTTGGGGGCCAAGAAATTAAAAGGTGTGGTTAGGTCCTCTGACTACTGTTATAGGACTCTCCTACTTGGCAGAGGAAATAGTCAAAAGCTGCAAGGCCTGTGCTATGACTAATTCAGGACACTCCATGTATACTCCTGAGAAGAGGCTCAGGGGTGACTGGCCTGGGGCTTACTGGGAGGTAGATTTTACAGAAATTAGACCAGCTAGATATAGCAACAAGTACTTATTAGTTTTTATAGACACCTTTTCTGGCTGGGTAGAAGCCTGAGTCGGCCAATGTAGTGGCCAAGAAGATCCTGGAAGAAATCTTCCTGAGGTTTGGGATACCCAAGGTAATCGGGTCTGATAATGGACCTGCCTTTGTTGCCCAGGTAAGTCAGTGACTGGCCACCCAGCTGGGGATCAATTGGAAATTACATTGTGCTTACCAACCCCAGAGCTCAGGTCAGGTAGAAAGGATGAATAGAACCCTGAAAGAGGCCCTAACAAAATTGGCCTTAGAGACTGGCAGGGATGATTAGACAACCCTCTTTCCCTTTGCCCTGTTCTGAGTTTGGAACACTCTAGGGCTATTTAAACTCACCCCTTATGAGATCCTGTGTGGGGGACCACCACTGCTCATGAGTAGGGTGGAATACATGATCCTGATGCTGTTCTTTCTAAACCCTTGTTTGCCCACTTAAAGGCCCTTGAGGTAATGAGACGCCAAGCCTGGGAATAACTGAAAGAGGCCTATGAGACTGGGAGTCCAGATGTGCCTCACCAGTTCCAGGTCGGAGACACCATCCTAGTCTGATGCCATTGAGTGGGGAATCTGGAACCTCACTGGAAAGGGCCATACTTGGTACTCTTGATGACCCCTACAGAGGTGAAGGTTGAAGATATTTCCGCTTGGATCCACGCCTCCCACATGAAGTGGCCCCAGAACTATCTAAAGATGAGTTTGACAAGTGCCCAACCCATTTTCAGAGAGAGCCTGTCTGTTTGACACTAGCCGTAATCCTGTCCCTGGTGTTGGGACAGGCACCGCTGCCCTAATACAGGCCCCTCAGTACTTTAATGAATTAAGAATAGCCTTGGATAAAGATTTGAGGGCTCTGCAACAATCTATTTCCAAGCTTAAAGAGTCTTTGACTTCCTTCTCAGAAGTAGTCTTACAGAATAGAAGGGAATTAGATTTGTTATTCTTAAAAGATGGAAGATTATGTGCTGCTCTCAGAGAAGAGTGCTGTTTTTATGTAGACCATTCAGGAGTAATTAAAGACTCCATGAGTAAACTTAGAGAAAGGTTAGACAAGAGAGAGACAGAAAAGTGCATCAGGAATGGTTCAAGAGCTGGTTTACTAGATCTCCTTGGATGACTACTTTGATATCTACCCTTATGGGACCCTTTTGATTTTGCTTCTGCTTTTAATTATAGGTCCATGTGGGTTAAATAAGCTAGTTACCTTTATTAGAGAAAGAGTGAGTGAGTGCTGTATAGATTTTGATGTTACACCAACAATATCACGCTTCAGAAAGTCAAGAAAATCAATATTATGAAGATACTGAAATCTAGTTCTATGATTAGAACTAGGAAGAAGTGGGGGGGAGATGGAAGACCAGGAAAAGTCCAGACCCCCTACCAAACAGAGTAGAGACAGGAATGTAGGTTAACCGGTTCAGTGACCTTATTTCAGGAACTGGCTGACCACAAAAGTTAGATTAAAATCTTGAGCACAATCTTGAGAAGCATGGAGTTTTCCCTTGTGATTTTTAGTTCCCCCCTTGTGATTTTTTACTGGTATTTTCAGAATTTTCCAATAACGCCCTCCCTACCCCCTTGGGTTGTGGTTTTTTTCCTTTAAATACCCCCTCTCCCAGCTACTTGAGGTCAAACTCCTTTACCCCTGCGAGGGATATGAGTCGGCCCCAGTGCGCTGGTTCCTATCTATAAACCTCGTGCTATTGCAGCAAGGATGGTCTCTCGTGAGTTCTTGGGAGGGTTGTGTCATCCCTAGACTTGAGTGAGGGTCTACCCTCTTTCATTACAGAGACAAATTGTGAAGCAGAGACTGAAGGAAAGACCATCCAGAGACTGCCCCACCTGGGAATCCATCCCATAAACAACCACCAAAACCAGACACTACTATGGATGTCAACAAGAGCTTGCTGACAGGAGCCTGATATAGCTGTCTCCTGAGAGGCTCTGCCAGTGACTGGCAAATATAGAAATGGATGCTCACAGTCATCTATTGGATGGAACACAGGGTCCCCAATGAAGGAGCTAGAGAAAGTACTAAGGAGCTGAAGGGGTTTGAAGCCCCATAGAAGGAACAACAATATGAACTAACCAGTACCCCCAGAGCTCCCTGAGACTAAACCACCAATCAAAGAAAACACATGGTGAGACTCATGGCTCTAGCTGCATATGTAGCAGAGGATGTCCTAGTCTGCCATCAATGGGAGAAGAGGTCCTTGGTCCTGTGAAGGTTCTATGCCCCAGTGTAGGGGAATGCCAGGGCCAGGAAGTGGGAGTGGGTGGGTTGGTGAGCAGGGGGACGGTGAAGGGGATAGGGAGTTTTTGGAAGGGAAACCAGGAAAGGGGATAACATTTGAAATGTAAATAAAAAATATTAATAAAAAAAGGTTTTAACAAAACCAAGTTGTTCAATGAAAAAAACATAAAGTCAGGTAAATAAGTAGCTGCCCATGAACAATACTCACTACACAGAAAGCTGCAGAGCTTTCGTTTTCACTGAACATGATACCCAGAAATTCTTCTGCAAATCTCTGCATCTCCACGGGCAGGAGAGTTCATTTCTGTAGGCATGGATGACTGATGGACCTCCATTAGGCCTGTGCTCAATGTGAAAGAGCTGCCTGAACTTCACAGTGCCCAACCTTCAAAGGTTATTCTGAAGGCATGGCTCCTTCAATGACACAAATGGAAAGTCACTGTTACCAGGTATTTTTGAATTGCACTTTTTGGTATCCAAATTTTTTCCAATGCAGTTCTTTATGTTATCATTTAAGATGCCTTCGGCTTCTTGATCTTCAGCAGACAGCAATCCTGAACAGATGGTCTGAATAGATTTGCTAGAGATTTTTGGATGCTTCCTTTTTTTTCATTCTCTTTGTGTTTCTTTTTCTTCTTTACTTTTTACATTTGTAAGTCTTCTATATTTATTTTTGGTTTCTTCTTCCTACTTTTCAGTAAAATATGTTTCCATTTTCTTTCTTGATCTCACTCATTACTTTGTCCCTCCCTCCCCTCCTCCCCTCCTCTCCCTCTCCTTCTTCCTCTTCGCCTTGCGGTTCTCATCTCGGCGGCGGGCGGCGCCTCCATACCTCCGCTTCTCCTTCTCCCGCTTCTCCTTCTCCCGCTTCTCCTTGGGTCTGCGCGGCTTTGCGCGGCCGGCCGAGCGACGGCGGCGGGAACAGGAGGCTGAGCGAGCCGCAGCCAGGGGGGCGACCAGCAGTGTGCACGGCTGCGGCTGAGCGGACGAGATGAGGAAGCGGCGGCTGGGGAGACGCTCGGGCTCTCGGAGGAGTAACCGCTCCGAGAGGTGGCCGGGGAGGAGGCGGCCGACCCAGCCGCCAAGCTCCACGCCGCCGGCTGCCAGAGCTCTGCGGCGGCGACATTCCCACCGCTTTCCTTGTCCCCGGCCGCTCTCCGCAGCGCCTTCTTCTCGGAGCGAACCTTCTTGGCGGACGTGGAACCCGGTGGCTCCCGCGCGCGAGGAAGGCTGTAGTTTGCCAACGCTTCCTTCTCAGAGAGGACAGCCACAGCGCCGCGAGCTGGGTTTGGCAGTTCAGCCATTTTGCGCTCCTGGTTACAGGAGTTTTTAAAGTCCTAAAATTCATACTGAAACATAAAGACCCAAATATCCTGAACAAAAGGAGCAATGCTGGGGCTAGTACAACTGATTTTAAGATACATTACAGAGCCGTGGTAGCAAAACCAGCATGGCGTTGGCATAAAAAAAAAATGCAACATATTGACCAAAGGAAAGGAATGTGAGACCCCAGGAGTCAACCCAGACTGCTACAACCTCCTGATTTAACACAAAGTTGCCAAAAACCTAGGTTAGAACAAAGACTTTCTCTTTGACAAATGGTACTGGGGAAATTGGATATTCACATGTAGAGTAGAAAAAACCAGGCCCCTGTCTTTGATCTTGCACAAAATTCAACTCAAAACAGACTGAAGAATTCAGACTGGACTTTGAATCCTAACCTTTCAAATGCCAAGAGAAATAGTGGGCAAACACCTCAGAATGTAGAGCATACAGTGACCTGAGGTAGAGGCCTAAGGCTGGGTAAAGAATTAAGGAATTGTTAATGTAAGGAATTAACAAACAGGCCTACCTGAAGTGACACAGGTTTTGTAAAGCCACAGAAACAGCCAGGAAGGGTGAAGAACAGGAGAAAATAACTGTTCAACTGAACATGGACGAACACCAACATCTTATAAAGAACTCAAGTCAGCCACCAGGGTGTACACCAGTCCTCCCAGTCAGGTTTAGAGTTCAAGGAAAGCCTCAGCTACATAATCACTGTCAAAAAATTTTATATAAATAAATAAATAAAGCACTATAAGACAAAATTACCCAATGAATAGCTAAGCAAATGAACAGACAATTCTCCAAAGACATAAAGAGCAATAAATGTAAAGTGCTCAACATCTTTAGTCATGAAGGAATTAAAGAAAATAAAAACAGTGTTGAATTCTACCTCACACTGTCCAAAATGGGGACCACAGTGAAATCAAACAATAAGCCATACTGAGGAGGATGTTGGCAGCTGGACTTTGGGGTGATGGCAGACACGTAAGTACACACTGTTAATGGGGATGTGAACATGGGCAGCCAGTATTGATATCAGTATGGAGGCTACTCAAAAACCAAAAATAGAAGCAACATATGAGTCAGCTATAGCATGCTAGGAACGGACCTAGAAGAATGCAAGTCAGTGTGCCACAGGCACAGCAAGGTTATTGTGGTATCCTTCATGATCAAGATGTGGAGCCAACAATGCCATCTGTAGATGCATAAAAAAATGCTATATATATATAAATGTCATATATATTCTGTATATTGTATTTCTCCCTTTCCTCCCCACCCCCAACCCCAGCTTTTTCTCATTCATGGCATTATCCTGGAAAAAGGAGGCAGACTTCTGAAAGTTTACAGCTATCTACTAATGGCTTGTACATTACAGAGGACCATTGCCACCAAGCAGTGTTCTAATGGAAACTCTCTTGGGACATAAACACTAGGCCACTGTCAATCCCCAGAGACTGCAATAAATGCACAGGTGCATGCCCCTGTGTCTGTGGTAGATTTCTTTTCTAGGCAGTTCACAGGAGTTATCCTTCAAAGAATCAAACTTCTTGCCAAACCATCTTTCAGCCAAAATTCATTTTCCTCTAGTTAACAGGAAAAGGGAGAAGATGAAATTCCAAGTCTCTGTGTGGGTATGTGAGTGTAAGCACAGTACATGAAGAGGCCAGAAGATGACATAACCCTTGGAGCTGGAGGTTTTTGTGCTTGTGAACCTCCAGCCATGAATACTAGGAACAGAGATCTGATCTTCTGGAAGAGCAATGAGTATGCCTAAACACTGAGCCATCCTCCAGCCGTAAGCAGCCAAATCAAAGGTACCAGAATAACTTCAGAAAAGAAATGGGGAACATTCTAAAGGATACACAGACCCTGTCCAAAGAGAAACTGCTGCAGAAAGTTCAGAAATACAGGAATTGTAGCTCATCAAATAAAAAATTATTCAGGCCTGTAAGAGGACTAAGAGTGGCTTTTCCCCCCAAACATTCATGTGGGAGTCTTGAAAGGAAATGGAGTTCTCATCTGCAACTGATATCGTTATAAGCATTTCCACTGATAAACATGAGTGAGAGTTCCATCACTGTAACAAAATATCTAAGGTAATAAACTTACAAGGGGGCTGGTGAGATGGCTCAGCGGTTATGAGCCCTGGTTGCTCTTCCAGAGATCCTGAGTTCAATTCCCAGCAACCATATGGTGACTCACAGCCATCTATAAAAGGATCTGATGCTTTCTTCTGGCATACGGGTGTATATGCAGCAAAACACTCATACAATAAAATACATTTTTAAAAATAAATAAACTTATAGGGAAAAAGGGTTTGTGTGGTGTCCCTTCCCCACCAACATAGTTGGTGCTATTACCAGAGCCGTGCTGCACCCAATGGCATCCATTGTGTTGTTAACTAGGCTAAGAGCCCGGTACCCCTGCAGCCAGGTTCTGCAAGTCTCCTAGGTCACCCGGCTCCGCCCAGCTTACCAGAGGCCCACCTACGACCAGCCCACCTGCGCAACCTGAGAGATGTCACGAGACTTCAGGGTTCCCGCCAAACTCCAGAACGCCTGCGCAGAAGACTGGGGGCGGGGCTTCCCTTTCTTTTTCCCCAAATGCTTGTCCACCATTAAACAGTCGTTCTAAGCAGAAGCAACCATGTAGCCTCGGAGTTCTTCTTTCTTTCCCCCACTCCCTTAGTTTCATTTCAGCTTCAGGCCAATCCTTCAGAAACCCAGTCCACTGCGGGCAGTGGACCCCAACAGGTTTGTTTTAATTCATGGTTTTTGAAACGTTTAGAAGCCAGGACAATATCTGGATATCAATTTCCTAAATTTACTCATATCTACAAAGACCCTTTTTCATGTGAGGTAGCATGATAACTTGAGGAACTGCGGCATGGACCTCTTTGGGAGGCATCATTCCATGTTCCACAGGATGGGACGAAAAAGCTTTCTCAGCCTTAGCGATTTATTTCTCACACCCCAAAGGCTTTCTAATCTAAGAATTTGTTTACAAAATACAAAATCAGACTGGGAAGAGCAGCATATTAAACCTATGTGTAAAGATTCTAGCAGGAGGGTGAGGACCCTGGAAAAGAGCAGTGGTGGTGAGGGGTGCTTATATACTGTAAGCAAAAACTCATTATTTCTGAAGTTTTGCTAAAACTATCTCATCCTTAGAGAAAGCAGCATGGCAGGACTTGAGGAAATCACCTTTCACACATATCTAATGTGATGCCTTCATGCCTACATTGTCCTCATTGTAAACTAAGAATATCACTTAAACTACAATGTATTATGTGATCATTGTTTTAAAAAACTATGTAGATGCCCTTCAAGAAGTATAACAACCCCAATTACCTAGACTAGTGTTTTAAATGCTTGTTCTGCAACAAAAGACAATACTGAGGAGTCTGAGGAACCCTGAGGGGATGGGCCTTGACAGAGATGCTTCTCTTAGGAGCAGACCACTAGGTTTGGGCCTTTGAATATTATCGCCTGGAACTGAGTTCTTGCTACTCTCTGCTTCTTGGTCTGTCCTCATGCCTATAGTCCTCACCGCTGCACCACAATCTGAAACATCTCACCAAGCCCGCCCTGCTGTGATGATTCCAGTTCCTAAAACCATAAGCCAAACGGACCCTTTCTCCCACGAGCTGTTTCTGTCAGGCATTGTGATCACAGCAACACAAAAGTGCCAAGACAGGTGTGACAGGGCCCATTGCTCTTTAAGCTGAGGACATCTCTGGCCACATGAAGTAGGTGGGATGACTTACTTAGCCTTGGGTCAAATGATGCCCATTCAGCTAGGAGGTGATAGCTGGGCTTCCAAGTCACACAGATCAGAGCTCTGACTCTGGTACTGTGAGGTGTGGGAAGCCTGCTGCTCAATCCAGAGTGCATAAGTCCTCAGGACAGGGCTGAGAGAAAGGGAAGCCAACCAAGCAGGGCTGAGTTTAAATTAAAAGGATGCAGCAATGAGGCCTGCCCTGCCCTGCCCAACACCATACCAGCATGTCTAACCATCAAGGCTCTATGGAGATCACACACACACACACACACACACACACACACACACACACACACAAACTATATATTAGCCCAATTAGTACTCAGGACTCTGTAAAAGAAGAAAAGAAACAAGTAAATATCTGAAGATATCAGATGACAGAGAAAATTAATAAACAATTTAAAAACCAGAAAACAAGACATTTATCTTATCATCACCACCACCACCACCACCATCATCATCATCGACATCACCATCCTCAACATTGCCAGCCTGCTGCAGTCCAGCCTGTCCTGGAACTCACTATGTAGCCTAGGTTGGACTTGAATTCACAGTGATCCATCTGCCACGATCCTGAGTGCTGAGATAACAGGTTTGAAGCCACCATGCCCAGTACTAGGAAATAATTTAAATGAGTAAATACATCCAAATAGGGTTCATTTAATAAGAAAAACCTTATTCCAAAATAGAACCCCTGAAATTTTAATGAAGAAAAATACAAATGGAAAAAAAATGGTGAGAAAAATAAATCCATGAAAGAAACATGTAAGAAACATTTACAGATTGTTTCCTTGGCTTTTATTTATACTTTAAACAAATGTAATTTTCCAAAAATTAATAGCTGAAGTGAAAAACTGAAAGAGATTGGGGATGTATTTTTCCTGGCCTGGGTCCAATTCAGTCCCGTGTGTGTCTGTAGCCTGAACTCCTAACCTCTGCTTCCTTCTGCTTTCATCAACCTGTTCCTCCGATCTTACTCCACCTCCCACCTTCTCACACAGACCTTCCTGGGTCACCACCCTTCCCTTCCCTTCCCTTCCCTTCCCTTCCCTTCCCTTCCCTTCCCTTCCCTTCCCTTCCCTTCCCTTCCCTTCCCCCCTAGCACTATAGGCATGGACTACTATGTCCAGGTGTACACCAAAATCCCTGTTCTCAGATCACCAAGGTTTTGGTGGTACAGGGTCAGTCCAATGTATATTGATATGTATTCATAACACACAAATATATAATAAATGCATGGTCAGATGATAAGTCTATTAAAGAAAAACAAAGCAGAAGTTGGGGAGATAGCTCAGAAGTAACAGGCTTGTTGAGTTTAGTCCCCAGAACCCACAAAGCTACCAGGCTGATGTGGCAGCCTGCTTGTAAGCCCAGTGCTAGGACTTGGTAACAGGATCCCCAAAGCAAGTTGATTATGTAGACTAACAGAATTGGCAAGCTCTGGGTTCAACAAGAGACCCCGCCTCGACAAATAAAATGTAGAGTAATGGAAAAAGTCATCTCTCATCAGCATCTATCTTCCACATACATGTACACATGTATGTGTGCTCAAACATATGCAACCCCACATATGTGAATATACCCTATATACAGATATACATGCAGAAGAAGAGGAGGAGGAAGAAGAGGGAAGAGAGGAAGGGAAAGAAAAGACTCCTACAATGATTATTACATTGGCTAGTTATCTGTATCAACAGTGGGCACATATAGGGGCAGTCTCACCCTTGTTGAATCCACTCAGGAAGGTCTTGTTAATGTCATGGTCACATTTTTACATAGACTACAGATTGAGACACAGCTGCATTTAGCAAAGTTCTCAGAGCTTCAAGGAAAGGTAACAGATGACCTGAGGTTTGAATCTAGAGTGTTGCCTCAGAATTGATGCACTTTACCTGCAACCTGCAAACCTACAAGAACTTCAGCCCATGTTCAGCTGACACAAAAGCTCTCAGCTCTCTTCTGTCTACTTCAGCATGTCATGCATGTTCAGTCTTCTCTGTATTCACTCAGATTAGTCATTGCATTTTGTCAAGCTCCCCATATCAGTGATCTGTTCCAGCATCTTCTTAGGTTCTTTACATTTTCATTAGATACTGCCTTTAATCCCTAAACAACAATAACAACAACTACAACAACAACCACCACCAAAATGTCAGGTCCAGGGCTGGTGTGTTACTCATGGGATAGCTCTTGCCCCATATTTTGCACTACAACCCACGGAAGTGGACAATACTGGGAGAACTATTGCGTTTTCTTTCTGCCCTGCTTAGCTGTAAACTTGGTAGGTGATCAGGGTCTGAGGAATAACACTTGTTGAAGGAGACTTTCAGTCATTCTATGACATCAGTGCCACCACCACTTTTATTCCCATCCACCTCCATCCCTGCATTCAACCAAACAGGCTTTCTAGGAGTGGCTCATAAACTCTCCTGGTTATGTAGAGAAATCTTAGTCTACCTGGCCTATCAGAGTGCAGGGAGCAGAGTAGATGGAAAAAATGTTAATTACACACACACACACACACACACACACACACACACACAGAGAGAGAGAGAGAGAGAGAGAGAGAGAGAGAGAGAGAGAGAGAGAGAGAGAGCACAGCACATCAAATTGCTGCAGGTCAAGTTGCTGCAGGACTAGACATCCTCTCCCACTAAGGCTGTCTGTTTAGGGGTGCAGGATCCACAGGCAGGCAGGCAACAGACTCAGAAACAGGCCCTGCTCCAGTTGTTGGGGGGCCTGAATGCTCATTTGTTATGTATCTTCAGGGGGCCTAGGTGTTCGTGCTCGCTCTTCGGTTGGTGATTCAGTCTCTGGGAGCTGCCAAGGGTCCAGGTTAATTGACTCTGTTGGTTTTCCCTTGGAATCTCTGTCTTCTTCAGGTCCCTCAATCCTCCCAACTCTTCCATTAGACTCCACAAGCTCCATCTAATGTTCGGGTGTGAGTCTCTGTATCTCTTTCCATCTACTGCTTGGTGGAGTCTCTCAGAGGACAGTTATGCTAGGTTCCTATCTGCAAGCATAATGGAATACCATTAATAGTGTCAGGGATTGGTTCTTGTCCATGGGGTGGGTATCAATTTGGGGAAGTCATTGGTTGGCCATTTCCTCCGTCCCTGTTCTTTCTTTGTCCCTGCATATCTGGTAGGCCATTTCCTCTGTCCCTGTTCTTTCTTTGTCCCTGCATATCTGGTAGGCAGGACACATTTTGGGTCCGAGGCTTTGTAGGTGAGTTGCTGTTCTTATCTCTCCACTGAGCGTCCTGCCTGGCTACAGGAAGTGACCAGTTCAGGATCCGTATCCCCCATGGCCAGAAATCTCAGCTAGAGTCACCCCCATAGACCCTTCTGGACCTCTCCCTCTCCCAGGTCTCCAGCATATTCTAGAGATTGCCTCCCCCAAAGCTGATCTCCCTTCTCTCTACCATGTTCTCCCTACATATGATCTCCCCCTCCGCCAACCCTGACCCCCTCCGAATTCCCTCTTCCTCGCAGTTTCCTCCTTCCATCAACCTTCAATATCTATTTTGTTTCCCCTTCTGAGCAAGATTCAATCATCCTCCTTTGGCCCTCCTTGTTATTTGGCTCCTTTGGATCTGTTGTTTATTGCATGGTTATCCTGTATTTTATGGGTAATATCCATATATAAGAGAGTGCATACCATGTATATCCTTTTGGGTCTGGGTTACCTCACTCAGGATGATATTTTTTAGTTCCATCCATTTACCTGTGAAATTCGTGATGCCCTTGTTTTTAATATCTGAATAATATTCCATTGTGTAGAGGTAGCACATTTTCTTTATCCATTCTTCAGTTGAGGGACATCTAGGTGGTTTCAAGTTTCTGGCTATTACAAATAAAGCTGCTATGAACATAGTTGAGTAAGTGTCCTTGTGGGATGGTGGAGCATATTTTGGGTATATACCCAGGAGTTGTATAACTGGGTCTTGAGGTAAAACTATTCCCAATCTTCTGAGAAAATGCCAAATTGATTTCCAGAGTGGTTGCATCAATTTGCAATCCTACCAGCAATGGAGGAGTGTTTCTCTTTCTCCACATCCTCGCCAGCATCTGCTGTCACCTGAGTTTTTGATCTTAGCCATTCTGTTGTGTATAGGGTCCAATCTCAGAGTCATTTTAATTTTCATTTTCCAGATGACTAAAGATGTTGAACATTTCTTTAGGGGCTTCTTGGCCATTTGAGATTCCCCTGTTGAGAATTCTGTACCCCAGCTTTTAATTGGGTTATTTGGATTATTGGTGTCTAACTTTTTGAGTTCATTATATTTTTTGGATATTAATCTTCTATTAGATGTAGGGTAAGTAAAAATCTTTTCCCAATCTGTAAACTGCTGTTTTGTCCTATTGACAGTGTCCTTTGACTTAGAGAAGTTTTCAATTTTCTTCATTTATTAATTATTAACCTTAATGCCTGAGACAATTGGTGTTCTGTTTAGGAAGTTGTCTCTTGTATCAATGAGTTCAAGGTTGTTTTCATACTTTTTGTTCTATTAGATTTATTCTATGTGGTTTTCCATTGAGATCTTTGATCCATTTGATTTGACTTTTGTGTAGGGTGATAAATATGGATCTATTTGCATTTACCTACATGGAGAGATCTAACATTTAAATGTGTATGTGTGTTTTCCACCAGCCAACCACAATTATAATTCCTCAGAAATCATCCACCTTATTTTGAGATGGCTTGTGAGGCTGGCCAGTGAGCCCTGGGTAATAATCTCTGGTAAAGAGGATACAGTTTTATATTAACTGTAACCTCTAAGCAAATGGTCTCTAGATCCACATATCTTCCTTTATGAACATGTGAATCTCCAAGCCTTCCTAGTTGTTTCTATCAGTATGTTTTGTCTTTAGACAACTACTGGACACTCTGAAACCTCACCAATACTCTTGGTCCTCCCAAACCACACCTGCCCCCACCTTTCTCCCACGTGTGAATGAAACTGCTGTGCTTAATCAATTTACCCGCTTTCTATTTTGAAAGAGAAAATATCTTACACTTGATATGCTTAATTAGTAAAATTGCCACATTTTATAACAAATTAGTAAAATGCACAGCATTTTTTGAGGTGCCTGAGTGTCTGCACATTCTGAACCATTTGATCTTCACAACTCAGTGAAATCCTCACAATTATTTTTTTTCCAAGTTTTTATTAGATATTTTCTTAATTTACATTTCAAATGCTATTCCGAAAGTCCCCTCCTCCCTCCCCCCTCCCTGCTCCCCTGTCCACCCACTCCCACTTCTTGGCCCTGGCATTCCCCTGTATTGGGGCATATAAAGATTGCAGTACCAAGGGGCCTCTCTTCCCACTGATGACTGGCTAGACCATCTTCTGCTACATATGTAGCTAGAGACACGAGTTCTGGGATTTCTGGTTAGTTCATATTGTTGATCCTCTTCTAGGGTTGCAGACCCCTTCAGCTCCTGGAGTTCTATCTCTAGCTTCTCCATTGTGGGCCCTGTGTTCCCTGTTATAGATGATTATGAGCATCCACTTCTGTACGAGACAGCTATATCAGGGTCCCCTAAGTAGGCACTAGCTGTCCTATGCCATAGTGTCTGAGTTTAATGACTGATTATGGGATGGATCCCCCATGGTGGGGTAGTCTCTGTATGGTCCATCCTTTCATCTTAGCTCTAAACTTTGTCTCTGTAACTCCTTTCATGGGTATTTTGTTTCCTCGTCACAGGAGGAATGAAGTATCCACAAGCTGGTCTTCCTTCTTGATGTTCTTGTGTTTTGCAAATTGTATCTTGGATATTCAAAGTTTCTGGGCTAATATCCATTTATCAGTGAGTGCATACCCAATGACTTCTTTTAAATCCTCACAATTATTAACTACCATCTTATAGCTATGAAATTATGGAAAAAACATCTAGTCACCCAGACAGATAATACATGTGGCAGATATCAGGTTTTGAAACCAACCTTTATAAAATCATATGAAGGGGTACTTGAGGGTGAGTGCAAGGAAGTTCATGAAGATCGCTTGAATCAACAGTGAAGGGAGCCCCCAGAGGTGGGTTTGGGTGTGGGGGAGGGATAGGTTCCTGCAAAGTAGAAGTAGCTAAACCCCAAAGGCAGGTGATCCTCAGACAGGGTCAACAAAAGGTAGACCAGGCTGGAATGGAGAGCCAAAGAGACTTGCAAACATGAGAAGCTAAAAGCAAGGCTCTCCCAGGCTTTGATAAGCAGATAAGAAAGACCCTTGGGCTGAGCACCATGCTGAGCTTCAAGCTGGGGTGTCACTGGCAGTGATTGTTTATGAGAGAAACACAACCCGTGCCTTTTCACATTTTCAGGAGATATGTGAGGAACTGTTCATAAACTGAAGTATCTGTATGTTGATCCTGAACATCATCAATAGCATCTCAACTATGGAGAAAAGGCACTTCATAATGTAATCAAAATATACAGATGATACAAGTATATAAATGTTCTACATCTCCAGACAGAGAAAAAAAGCATGAGAAAACCCATCAAAATCTGACTGACAAATCTCCTAATGCTTCTTTTTATTTTCAGAGTTCCTCATATGAATGCATTTATTATGAAAACGAAACCAATGCTTTTAATATGTCACTCCAAACAACTGTTTAGTCAGAACATGAAGGTGCAACTGTGGCATGCAACCCTGTTCAAGGAAACTACCTGTAAACCCAAAGTTTCGATTCCCCTGAAGCATGTAAGTTCTAGCCATTATTATCTCTTACTGACCCCTTTATGTATAATTATTCTATGTGTTGGATTAGCCTCTTAATTCTTCTTTATCTTTGGCATTATATGTATGCATGGGTGTGAGTTCCTGTATTACACACAGGTGTGCAGGCGTGTAGAGGCCAGTCAGAACTTACATCAGGTGTCTTCTTCAATTTCTTCTCAACTTTATTTTTGAGACAGCCACTAATTCAAGCTCAGAGCTCACCAATTCTTCAAGACTGGCTGGCCTCAAGCACCAGAGATCTTTCTGTCTCTTTCTTCCCTGTTGTGGGATTGCAGACACACGCTGCCACAGTTAGCTTTTAATGTGGATGCTGGAAATCAGAACTCAGACCCACACACACAGCAGGACTTTACTGACTCTGATCTAAATGTCCAAATTCATCTTTTAAAGGGCATGTTTTCCCTATTCATGATGAAGATGAGTCGCATGTAGCCCAGGCTAGCCTCATACTCACTATTTGGCTAAAGCTGACCTTGAACTTCTGGTCCTATCCTCCTGGTTCTAACTTCCGAGGGCTAAGATTATAAGTAGGTGTCTACCACCACATCCAGCCACTTCCCTTCTCTGGAGTTTTCTGTCATCCTGTAGAGAACTCAACTCAAACTCTTCAGTCAAGGGTCACATTCATCTGGTCCCCTTCTTATTTTCCTTATGTATTAGCCTCACTTCTTTGTCTTTTCCTTATTCTTTCTAGCTCTGTGGAGCTTAGAGTGCCACCTTGACAGAAGGGAGTCAGCTGCATCAGCTCAGCTTCTTGGTCCTTGGAAATTCCACTTGATTCCTGATGGCATAGATCCACTAGTCCGGGCAGAGTGCCTGGCTCCTGAGCACTGTCCTTCCAGCCTTCACAATCTGTCAAAACTGATAGCCGGTGAGTCAGTTAACACTTCCAAGCTCTGTCCTAGGCTCAGAATAGCCTGGCCTGGGGCCTATTCTGCTTGGTGTTTCTCTATCTGTCTCTGCATTTGTGTCACTAACAGAAAGAATGACTTGGTCTTCTCCACGATGGCCTGCTTCTAACTGGGCTCTCTGAAGGCCTGTGACTTCCGTACTACATTAACAGCACATTTCACAGCACAGTATCGTGCTCTTTAAGATGAACTGCCCAACTCCTGCCCATCTAAAGATAGACTTACCTTTTCATGCTGGCCCTGGATTCCTGCCTCACACTGACTAAAGCTAGACTCTCAGTAAGGTTGTGTGTAAGTATGGGAAATGAAGATGCCACAGGCAGGTACACTGCATGGAATTCTAAGCCTTACCTGATAATATGGCTCAACCAAGTTCCAGAGTTTTCAAAGCAAGTGTACCTCAACAATGCTCAAACCCACACATGAAACACTCTCGAAGTTAGTCAGAAAGCTGACCAGGTGAGAAAATAGTGAATATATACCACTAACTGGAAAAAACACAAAACATAGATTCTGTTTGTGTGAAGTCAGTGATTCCCATCAGGTGCATGTCCTCCAGGGTGGGAGAAGCAGATGTTAGGGCTGGGGTGGAGGTGGGGATGGGGGTGGGGGGAACAGTAGGCAAAGATATTTGCCACCAAGCTTGCCGATCTGAGTTCCATCTCTTCGATTCACATTGTAGAAGGAGGGAATCCACTGTCACAAGTTGTTCTTTAGCATGCAACCACACACCAAATAAACAAAGAAATGATTAAACAAACTGAAGTGAGAAAAACAATGCCCAGAATGCACTGGGTGGCAGGAGATTATTGTCACATGCCTGTGGTGAAATGTCACACCCCATCACTCACAAGGTAAATAAAGACATAAAAAGAAAAACATCTCAAAAAAGCAGTTCAAAAGATTTTAAGTGGAAAATAAAAGGTGCAAATGTAGAGGAAGTGGAGGTGGAGTCTTATCAGCAATGCGTACTTGAGAGTTAACTGTGCTATCTTAACACGTTTCTATAGTTATAAATTCTAGGGAAAACACCAAGCCCTGACCACTGCCCTTCTCAGTAAGTGAAGGGAGGGAGGGCTGACAACTGCTCGTCCCCAGGTCAGTCCACCAGCTGAATTGGACATCTAAGGCATCAGACTGCCACCTACTGGTGACACCGCGAATATTTATGGGAAAGAAATGAAATACAGAAGAGGGGGAAACTTTCACGTTCCCTGTTATTACTCAGAAAATTAAGGTAAAATAAGCAAGCCATCCAGCCAGTTATCCACTGTTCTATTTATTACTCATCCATCCATCCATCCATCCATCCGCCCACCCACCTTTAGTGGAGGATGGAGTGTCCACTTTTTCTGTAATAAGCAATCCTAAATGTAAGGAAGGCAGTGGGAAAATCATCTTCTTTTGGTTCCATGAAGCATAATTTTGCCTCTGAATCTTTGAAAAATTCTTGAGTAAAGTGGCAATGTACTCCTGTACTACTAAATGGTAAAGGGCTCCTAAGGCTTAGCAGGGAAGAGGGAGGAGCAAAGCCATTCTTCACAAGGAGCATGCGCAGACTAAGAGCACTGTGAGTCAAAGGAGAGAATGTTTCACTCTCATGCCAGCATTTCTATCTCTGTTAGACAGGAATGGCTGGAGATTGTAGAGATGCTTCCAGTTGGAATCCATCTGTGTGACTGCCAAAAAGAAGCTTTGTTCCATAAGGGGCATCAGAAGGACTTTATGTACACACAAATGTGAGACCTGCATTGTTAAACTCAGTAGCCACTGGGCCACAGGTGACCTTTGGTTTTGTATGAAAAGTGACTTAATTGAGTTGAGATGGGCTGAACATATAAGTTGCTGAGGATCAGCATGACAGAAACGAATTGAAAATGCCTTGCTAATAATGATATATTATATGCTGAAATTACTTATGTTTATTAATACCATATATTATGATATATTTATAAATATACCACATATAATGTAATCTAATACAGCATATTATATATGCCAAATATAACATATCATATAATATATACATACAACATGTATGTATTATATATGCATATATGCTATACAATAATTGTATATAATATAAGCATATTGTGTTAGATATGATATATTCGCATATATACCATAATGTATGGTAATGTAATATACCATATTATATATGGCAGTATTCTGGATACACTGGATGAAAAAAAGCATATTTTTTAAAACTAATTTCATCTGCTTATGTTTTAACATGTTTACCATTCAATTTTCATTTTCTATTTTGCCCTGGCCGGTATGGAACTCACCATGCACATCAAGCTGGCTTCTGCCTCCTGAGTTGGGGGATCAAAGACTTGAGCCACCATATCTGACTTACAAGAAAATATTTAAATGACATGCATTGCTCAAATAATTTTCCTGTTCACAGGCCCAAGTTTGTCCCATCACAGCCAATGTGCACTGAGTTCTGTAGTGCCTCATGTGTTACCGAAAAGGAAGTTCCATGCTGAGGGGTTTGTGTACACTGCTTTTAACTTCCTTCTGTTGTCATGGCAATCATAATAAAACATGTGTTGTCATTTTTCCATCTTAAGGTCAGGTGACAGAGACCCAGAGAGAGTAGGAACCACAGCCAGGTTTGCAGTCTCTCGAACTCAGAGGCCTTCTCTGGAGCATCGCGTTCACTGTCACCATGATAGGGCTGTTCTGGGTTCAATATTGCTTTTCTTTTTCTTTGGCCTGTTCCCTGACTAAACCTGTGACTTTGTTACAGGTTGTTTTCCTCATATGTACAATCAGCTTGCTGCATTTTTTTCTCGTTTTATTTGCTTCTTGTTGCTGAGACAAACTCTTGTGATTAACCAGGCTGGACTCAAACTTGTGACCCTCCTGCCTGCCCCTTCTCAGTGATGGAATTACAGGCACATCACCACGCCAGGCAACCTTGCTGTAATTTGGTTTTTTTAAAAGCATATTTTCCTAGACCCATATTAAATAACACATTTGGCGCTAGAACGGCATGCAGAGGCAGAATTTTCCCAAATTTTGTCCATCTTGGCCTTAAGTGTCTCAAAGTATAACATTTCTCAGACATCATAAATCCTTGAGAAAGTCTTCTAAGACATTTCAGACAAAAACAGATTTTTCCAGGTTTGCTTGGAATTTTTTTTAGTTTTTTTGCAGAGGGAACATTCTGTTCCTACAAAAAGCACAGGACGAAATCTGTATGCCTCCGACGTTTCTGCTGCATGTGTGTACATGTGAACATGCACACAGAAGGTCGTTTATAATCCATTTCATGGAAAATGGGCTTTTGCCCTTTTGTTTTCTGTGAGACAAATCTTCAATTCTAAAATGAGAAACATAACAGCTGTTATTTCTGGAACATTATTCAGGAATGGTTAAATGTGACCTTTGCTCTGTGTCTAATCACTTTCTGCTATGTTCTAATTGTTTGGTTCTCTTGAGTTTTAAAGTGCCAAGAAACTTTTAGCAGTGTCTAGAAGATCAGAGTCTAAACAAATCACATGCAGAGCAGCAGTTTTCTAGTGTCTGCAGTGAATGCAGACTATTTGTGGCGGGCTCAACCAGCCATCAACCTACCTTTCCAACCTGTCATGCATCTATCCACCTATCCATTATTCATCTACTACCTAATATCTACCTACTCACGCACTCACTTTGCATACATCCTATCTAGCCACCATGTATACATCCATCCATACTTCCATAAATCCCTACACCCATACGCCTATCCCTCCAACCACCTATGTATTCACTTACGATCCATCTATTCAACTCAAGGAACTAAAAATTCTAGGGTGGAAGGCAATAAATAAGCAAATAAAAACTACATATTGAGATGGAGAGAGAGGGCTGGGTGGGGGCAACTGTTTCTAACTGTTCAGGGAAGGATTCAGTTTGGCATCTGCTGGTGGAGGAAATGTCCAGAAGAAAGCAAAAATAGTGTACAGTGTGATAATCTAGAAACTGTCAGGATCTTGTGACTCTATCAGAGGAGTGTTGATTATTGATAGAATACTGTGAGAGTGGGTGAGCATACAGGGGTCTGAGGCCTGAGGATGCCAGAGCTCACGGATGCCTGAGGATGCCAGAGCTCACGGGGGACTTCAGTGAGCAGGAATTTGGAGATACATGCCTGTAAAGCCAGCTCTGAGGAGGCACAAGCTGGAGACTCACTTCTAGACCAGCCTGGTCTCCTTCATGAGACACTGTCTCAAAGATCAAAAATACAACAGGAGTGAGCAGTATTTGCATTTTATTCAAAGCTTAGGGGAAAGCAGCTAAGCAGATGCATGTCGTTTTCAAATTTATTTTAAAAGCCTATTCCTGATGCTGCATAGAATGCCAAGTAAAGAGAGCGCAGGCAAGAGGCAGTGTTTCCTGCACTGTGTGCTCTCCTGCCACTTGGCAAAACTGTATTCAGTTTGCACTAACAACTGTGTGCTTCCGTGATATCCTCAAAAGCTTTTGTAAGCCAAAAACTTCTAAAAGTTTCTTTGTCTTGCTCCTTTTGTTTGCTAGCTTGTTTTAAGCTCCTTGGGAAACATTCTTTCCTCAGGGCCCCCGAGGCATGTGGACAGACTACCATAATCGGTTCCCATAGTGCCAAGTTCCACATCTGCATTGGACTCTGACATTCTCCTTGTAGTACGTGGCAGCCCTTGACCTCTGGCACTTGGGCTTTCTGCAAAAACCTTTCCACAGCACTGATGAAATACTTTCTGTGTTGCTCCATGACAAAAGGCTCTAGTAGATGGGCCCTGTCAAGCCTCTGGGGGAGGTGGACTCCTTAGAAGTCCTCCCTTAAGCTCTGTAGAGAGCAGTAGGGCCTACCGCTCACAGCAAAGGAAGCATTCTGACAAAAGTGCCCCACTGGTCGCTGGTTCTCTCAGCTTTTCCAAGACTGTTCAGGAGTGGTCTGCTCAGCATTCTAATGTCTCAGTTGCCTTTGTTTTTCTTGCTCCTCACCCCTGGAGATGATACTCCCCTGTCATCTGTTTGGGACACACTCTTCTGCTGTAAGACAGAGACCCTTTCTCAAAGAGCAGAAAGAAATTAGTCATTTTAGAGATGGCCATTCACCCTTTCCTGACCCACCTCACTCTCTGTTTCCACCCAAAGTCTAGGGACACTGATATGTGGGCACTTCCCTGATGTCCTCTGGCTTCCTGATGTGCTTGGGCTGAAAGGACCAGAGTAAAAAGGGGAGGATACCAAGGTTAGAGTTTTCATTTCCAGTACCTTTCCCTGAAGTTTCCTGGAGGCAGCCTCCTCTTCGTCATCAGATCTGATTCTGTATCTCCTGATGCTTTCCAAGATAAAGGACTACTAATAATAGCAGCTACAAATCTGAGGACCTCTGTCCACTATTAAATGCTCTAAATTTACCCCTGTCTGGCTAAGATTCTGACAGACATAACCGTCTCTGAGTCAGCGACACATTATAATGACTCTGATTGTCAATTGAGAATGGACAATGAGCCAGGTGTGGTGGTGCGCTCCTTTAATCCCAGCACTCGGGAGGCAGAGGCAGGTGGTTTACTGAGTTCAAGGCCAGCCTGGTCTACAAAGTGAGTTCCAGGACAGCCAGGGCTACACAGAGAAACCCTGTCTTGAAAAACCGAGAGAGAGAGAGAGAGAGAGAGAGAGAGAGAGAGAGAGAGAGAATATGAATGGACAATGAATGTCTCACCTCATGGCTTTCCCTTTTTAACAGAATAATTCTCTATACAGGTCAACACTCTCTGTGTCTAAAGTCTCTGTGACTAATTCATTCCTTTCAACAAAGCAAGCCCTCTGTATTCGTGCATGTGTGAGAGGGTGTAGTGTACTCTCTGCATGTGCAAGTGCACATGTGAGCACATGCCTAGTTTGTGGTGCAAGAGATCTGAACCCAGGGCCTTGCACATGCATGACAAACATTATAAAAATGGACCCATTTCCCCAGCCACCTCATCTATGCCACCTTTGAGTTTTGCTCTTTTTTTAAGGTCTCCTGCCTGCAGTGATTTTCTGGAACAGCAACAAAAGACTTAGCAGAGAGGCCAGTTCAAAAGTCCACATTTGTATTCCGTCTTCTAGGACATTCGGCTGCAGCTGGTCTTAAAGGACAGTGGAGTGGCCTGGTCATGTGTTTCTGGTAATATGACAGTCATGATCACTGCTCATCTGTCTAGCGTTCCTCTTGAGGAAGAGTACTTTTAAGGATACTTTAGAATAAGATTTTAATCCACTCTTTTACGTATTTATATACCTAAAGTGAGGCACGGTTTTGCCAAGTGGAGAGCTGTGGAAGGAAGTGCCGGGAGGCCACAGAGTGTGGTATTTAGGAGCAGCTGGATCCAGGAGCCCGTCATTTCTGAACAGTGTAAGTTTGTGCAAGTGTAACTCCTTCTTGTCTGTGACTTTCTGTTAGATCTTTACCTTATAAATCACAGGATAGTAACACCTCAAATCTGCATACTCCCTGGATTTGGCCCAGCAGTAGCTCTTTAATATAACCTAGCTACTAAGTGGAGTAGAACAAAAATGTTCTCATTATCTCCATTGACTCTGAGAGCAACTGAGAAAATGCAGCATCCACTGGTTCTCTGACAAGAATGCTCCTGAGCTGGGTCCTAATGAGCTGTTAGTAATAGACACGTAAGAACACTCATCAAAGTTCCCTCTTCTTTCCAGATGTGTAATGAAAAACACTGAAATGATTCTGTGTGCATGCATTTTCATCTAGCTGCTAACTGCAACCAATTCCTAAAGTGAAGGAAAGGCTGCCATGTCGGAGCTTGCATGTTCACAAGTTGTTTTGTCTTTAAGCCAGCTCCCACCTTGAAAGTATAACATATCTGCAGCTGGAGATTAGACAATATTAAGCTGATGTGCTATGGTTGTTCCTCTGCCAGTTGGGAAGTCTGAATGACTGCCCCACACAGACAGTGTCTATCTATCAGGACAGCCAGGGCTATACAGAGAAACCCTGTCTCGAAAAGCCAAAAAAAAAAAAAAAAAAAAGGTTATTTAAAAGAAGTCTAAATAACACTTTGAATAGCTGGAAGCTGTTTGGGAAGTGTCCATGCACCCTCTAGTGGCATGTCTGAGGGAATATTTCCCATGCCCCAAGTAGATTCTGTTTACTGTGAGATAGGCTCGTGACCCAGCATTAGAAGCCTAGAGCAGTCCTTCAGTTACCAGAAGATCTAGATGTCCTTTGCTAAATTAGAGGAAAACAGCTGAGAAATACTCATATAGGGACAGAGAGTCTTCAAGGACATACATGTAAATCCACAGTATGGGTCAAGAGCACAGGGGTAAAATATGTTCTGATTGTACCCTCTTGAAGCTCATTCGACATAATGAACTTAAAACTATTGTAAAAAGCATATCAGATCAATAACTTTTATATTTGAAAATATAAAATATTTCCATATAGAAGGGGAAAATATCACAGTCCAAGAAACTTTTTTTCCTGAAGGAACATAAAGTCTATTTAATTCAACCCATGAGCACCATAGGAATCTTTGGCAGCCCAAACTAGAATCCCATGCTCTGGTAATGGAAGCAGATGGTCTTGAGTTACAGTTCAGCTGGACACACGTCTCAAACCAGACAAAACAGGAACAAAAACTCAGGTACAGAAAAAAAAATCTAAATAAATAATAAATCCAAAATACCTTATAATCTAGACTTCAATGTTAATAAGTTCTGGGGACATCATAAAATGTTCTTTTAGACTTTCAAATTAACACATTTTCTGAGGTGGAAACACATGGTTAAAGACAATGTATATATGAAGGATGGTGTATAGAGCTTTTTCTCTGAAGAAATAGGGACCCGGAAAGTCCCAGAATAATACAGCTGTCAGGGAGCCTTTGAGTACAGCTTCCAATTGCAAGTTCATTACCTGACAGCTCCTCCAACATAGGCACCTGCTGTCGCTAAACTGAGCAACCCACATTCATGACTTGTGTGACTGTGGGTGAGCTATTTAACTTCACCAGTTTCCATTTCTGTGATCTATAAAATGCAAGTTATAATAGTACATAGATGGCTAGGCTTGGTAGCACATACCTCTGTCACCAAAACTTGGGAGGACCAACAATTTGAGGCCAACCTGAGCTACACAGTGAGATCTTGCGTAATAAATAAATAAATAAATAAATAAAGTAATTATGAGCAGTTTTAGAAACATTTAACAAGATAATAAGTAAAATTAGCATGGTATGTAGCATTTGGTAGTCCCATAATGAATGCCAAGTTTCATCAGACCTCCCTTTCTCTGACTTCTGTCTGCCTTCTGGACTTGGATGTGGCAAACTTAACCCTTCTTCCACTTTGAGACCTTTATGTTGTTTTGCAGTTTTCTAGATACTCACACATCTATCCGTGTTCTTAAACATAGAACCCCTAGGGTGGGGATAAGCCATGCCCTTGCTTGGACACTGAACAGTTATTTATTCCCACATGGGATCAGACAGGTTGAGGATTAATATGAAGCTCTGGCAGGTAACTTGCTGTGGTCTGAATCATGCCACTCGGATTTCATATAATGAACTGCTAGCCCCAGGTGGCATTAGAAATGAGGGCCCTGGTTAGAGGATGAGGCCAGACCCTTGCTGATACTATGTGAGGCTGCTTGGAAAGAGGGACTTCTATAACCTCCAGAAAGAGGGCCCTGGGCAGCAACAGGATCTGCCAGCACCTCATCTGGGACCTCTTGGCTCTAGAACTCATGTTGAGCTGGGATCACAGGTTCGTACCACCGTACCTGGCTCACTTCCCTCTTTGAATATTATTCTGTGAGTTCTCCAGAGTATCATTAATCAATAATCAATTATTAGAACTTCCTTCAAGTATGGCTCTCTGACTTATACTTCAGTCTGTTTGGAGCTTCTGGTGACAGTTGTAACTCTGTTCTCCTGGAAAAAGTCAAGAAGAGAAAATGTACAGTATCTATTTCTGCCTTCACTATCTTTATATTTGGGAGTGAAGATATTTAATGCCTTTTCATTAACCTATCCTGTGCTAAGGTTCCACAGTGACTTGTTCAGAGATGTGGTAACACATTCCTTTTGACTACCAGAATCCTGATAAAATGATGATTAGTGGAAGTATTAAGTTATGTCAGCTCAGCTTGCCAGGTTTCTTTCTCCGGAAATTCCAATCCATTTGTGCCTTATGGTGTTTTTAGCAATAGAATTGGTTTTACAGGATGAAAGTTTTGCCTGGGCTCATGATTCCAGAGAAATTTGTCTGTCATGGTATAGAAGGCACAAGAGTGAGCATGGCCTCAGCCTGTGTTCAACTGAGCTTATTCTAGGATGTTTCACTATTTTTAGTTTCTACAAATGAACTTTATTCTTTCATCTGTGCCGTAAAGTTTTTATATCTGTCTAAACTGTTCCTTCATTGAATTAAACTAACCTAATACATTCTTAATACTTTTATAACAAATTGAATTCTATACATCATAAACAATATGGGTTATCCTCTCCTGAAGAGAAAAATAACATCTCTTGTTATTACTTCATCAGGATGTACTACTGCACACTGAATTTCTCAGCTCCTAGATGTCCTGATTACATTATGGGGGAAAGCATTCACTATACCCACTGTTTTTTGGTTCATTCTGTGCTACATATTTGTTGCGTGTAAAGCTAAAAACATGCTTGCTCCTTTGCCCAGGCCAAACTCTCTCTGGGCTTAGCTCCTAGATCACACTCCCACCAGCCCATGTTGCCTCCTTCGTGGGAGTTTGGCCTGTGTTCAGAACTCTTCCTGTTTAGCTCTGAGATCTTCTTCTGCTGACCTCACTTTCAATTTGCCCATTCCTCCTGGGTAGCTTTGCCAAGCCACCAACAACTGCCTGCTGCTCTCTTTCTCCTTCTGCCCATATTAGCTCTGTTGATGAAAAACACTAGACAGTTTAAATATTTTAAAACTATCCAGATAGCACAATTGCTGGACTCTTATCAGCTAACCTATTTCAGCCAACCACCAGAGGCAGAGGCTGCCATTGCCAGCTGCCCAAGAACTCACATGGTTGTACTTGCCTCCCATTCTAAAACCTGACCAAAAAGACCTCCTCTTTCTCTGCATCTCCTCTCTCCCTCCTGAGACCTGGAAATCCCATCTTTTCCCCTTTGCCCAGCAATTGTCTCTTGCCTTTTTTATTGACACAATCAAGAACCAATTAAGGAATCAGATTTTAGTATCAGCTTCTCCCCCAACACATATTGGTGTATTGACTTCTCTGTGTGACAGACACTATGTCTGTGCCATGCACACTGTGACTGTGCCATGCACACTGTGGCATGAATACCCACTTTCAGATCTTGAGTATACATCATACGGAAAGGAGTCACATAAGTAGAGGAGACAAACCCTTCTTTGTGTGTCTCCTCTTCTTTTCCTCCCTATTCCTTTTCCTCCTGCTCCTCCTCACCTTTCATCCCCCATCCCCAATTCTGACTGTCAGCAAGGGCATTGGAAGGACACCGCTCCAGATAAGTGCCCACCTAGTTCAATAATCAGCATGGTGGCAGAAGTCACCCTGGGGAATCATGAGGAGGCATTTGAATTAGGAATAGGATAAACACCCCAGAACTTGTCACTCACATGTTGAATTGGTGGGAGACCACGAGGAGAACCTCCAAGTGTTCAGTTCCTGCAGTGACCTCATTTCAAGGCCAGTATCTTTGGGGACAGTTATGTAACAGGAAAACCCAGTGAGTGACATTTAGTGGCATCTCACTTATCTCAAAGATTTAGACACTTTTTACCCCCAAGTTGTAGCTAAATACTAACATAATGATAAACATATTTCTTTTTAAATTTCTCAGAATTTGGTGTGAAATGGAAAAACGATAATTTTAGTTCCTGAGGGGATAAAACCTCTCAGAGTTTTTTAGGAAGCTTGCAATTATTGGCAATCAAATTGCTTTCACAAACATGAAGTAATGCTAGGATGAGTCAAGTGTAATTGAATAAAGAACATATGGAGTAAATTCTCCCTTAAGTATGCATAGGCATGAGAGCAAAGGGGAAGAGGACTTGCCAGATATGTTACCAAAACAAAACACGTTCAAAACAATTCAATTAGAGACAGTTGACAGGCCCCAAACACAGCTGTGTCTTCTTATGTCTAAAACTGCATTTTCCTTTCAATGTCTTACTATGTTAATTTAATTTTTGTTGAGTGTCTAAGCAAATTAGGCACCTCATAGAGTGCCTCCAGTCTGAAGTAAGGAACACAAACTCTTAATGAAAGAATTGAAACAATCTTTGCCTGGTTTCCCACATTGTGTTAAACCTGTGCAGCATTGCACACTGTTGACAGTCTTCTTTCCAAAACTGACTTGATTATCGCTAACCCACTTAATGGGAACAAACTTTAGCACACACTGTTTCTTGTACCTATTTAATTATTTTCCTGTCATTTTACCTTTCTCACAACAATGCAAATCTTTATATACATGTATATGCCTCTCTAAAACACACACACACACACACACACACACACACACATATATATATATGAGGGTAGAGGGAGCGACGAAGCTGGTAGGAGGGCAGAGAAGAGGAGAAAGAGAGAAAGGGGGGAGAAGAGAGAGAAGAAAAAGAGAGCGAGAAGGGGGTGACTTCCTAAGTTATATGGAAAATGATGTCACACCATTGCGGGTGGGGACTAAGACAAGTGGATTGTGGGATTGAAGGTCATTGTCCTGGCAATGCAGGTCAAGGGTAACATAGTTAGGCGGGGCTTGGGGTGTCCTGGTGCTAACATTCCTCCCTTCTTGTTATTATAAAAAGAAGGGGAGAAAAAGAGAGGAGAGACCAATGGTGAAGAGGGAGTGGGTCTCTTAGGCTACTTTCTGCTGTTTAGGGGCGTCATCAGGGTATATCTGGTCTCCACCATCGGAATCCGTTTGGTAGTCTATGGGCAGTGGCTGGCAATCCTGTAACAGGAGCTGATTAACAGTTTGGTTAGAAATTTTTGTACTTGTCATTGAAGGAACGTAGAGACAAGATTAATAAGACAAGTAGTGGATAATGCCAGGAAAATGATCAGGGAAGGTATTACGAGTGGAAGGATCCACTTCCATATGGGGTTCTCAAAGATACCAGAACTGGATGTCTCACTGTTACTGAAGTCTCTTATGTCACTATTCTGGATCGAATGACATAGAAATAGCATTCTTCCCATAGGAATAGGCAGATACCACCTTCTTTAGGTGTCAAGAGGTCTAGTCCTCACCAGTTTTGAAGCATCATGGTTGCCAAGCAATCAATCTGCTTTTGGATAGTAAGCACGGTTTCAGTCATTCCTTGAAAATCTCTTAAACTGGGAAGTGAACGTACTGTACTGGGTCATAGAAGTCGTTATCCCAGCTATCCCCGTGCCAGCCCCTACAGTTATCCCTGTGGCTACCAGGAGTGGTACAACTTGAACAGCCCTTTTGTGCTGAGCAGCTACCATGTTTACAACCGGGATTGGTAGGGGCTCATTTCCCTCAATTACTCCTAGTTCAGGAGTACAGGTGTGCAAACCCCTGTCCAGCTGGCTGGTAGGCGGTAATGTACTTGAGTGCCACAGAGGATTGATGTGTTCTGGATGGCAGGGCATTGTGGCAGGGATGTTATATCAAGAGTTACAGTCTTATTGCAGTCTGTGGGGCCCAGTGTCCCCACGGGCTGAGTCCCAGAGGCTTTGAAGCAACTCGATACACCAAAGAGAGGGATCGAGGTGAGGTATGGGATCATAGCAGCACTGGCTTTAGGACAACTAGTGAAGGGTGAGGTAAGGTTGCTCGGTAGCACCACTGGAGAGGCTGTAACTGGCATTTGTGAGCCAGTTCTGGGAGGTACGCATAGCCAGCAGTCTTTAAAGTGCGCAGGTTTGGTAACATTAAGGAGCTAGTAGGCTAAGGTCAAGGTTTGGAGCAGCAGGCAGAATGACAAGTTAGTATCATTCATGAGGGGGGACGTCAAAGAGGTAAGAACATTAGAGGAATGTTTGATTATCTCTCCTACCTTCCCTATGTCTAGACGTGGAGTGTTTGAGACATATTTCCTCTGAATGTGGATGGTACTTACTGGGGAACTAGGCTGGGTTTTGCAGTAGAGCTTACCAGCAACTCCTGTTTCCCATCTGGGGTCCCATGGGTCTCGGATGTAGAAGAGTGTCTTGCAGAATCGATAGAAGAAATGATTAATCCATGTCCCTAGCATGTGTATCTCACAAGACCAGTATGGGCAGCCCCCATACTCGTCTGGCCACTTTCTGCAATAATCTTTTGTCTGGTCAAAGAGAAAATAGGTATAGAGGTCATAATATGTGGATGGAGTAACAGATATAGGAACAATGGCAATCTGGATCGGGTCCTGGCATCTAGCTATGGAGCAGTTTCCTGATCCTATCTGGAAAGTCTGCTTGTTGTCTGCAGACATTTCTCGAACTTCGAATCTCCAGATGTAAGGACTACTCTTGATGGAAATGAACAGCAGGGGAAAGATGAGAAGGCCACAACTAATCCAGTGTCTTGTCCAGCGAGGTTGAGTTTAGCTACCAGAGTGAAGCCTCATTCTCAGGGATGGGAGGCAAGACAGGTGGTCTTGATGCCTTCTGAAGCTTAACAGAGCACTGTCCTGTTAGGGTTGATGTGTATGAAGAGGAATTATCTTTGGATGGGGGAATGAAGGGTTTCAAGTGAGACAGGTGGACCCAATGAGAGAGTCTCTCGAGCTTAGCAACTATAGGAGTTACGAGGATTACCTTAAAAGGACTCTGCCATTTTGGAGAGAGAGGTGAAGACTGATGACCTGGAGGGGATAAAAAGACTTGGTCTCCAACATTAACAGGTAATGGACAGGAGACAGAGTGTGGTCGAGGTAGATGATGGTCAGCAAAGTTCCATAAGAGAGAACAGAGAAGAGAAAGTAATCGGGTAAGCAAATGATCTGGAAGGGAAGAGTTTTGGGGCGAGAAGCCAGGAGTTAGGACTGGTCGTCTGTACATGAGTTTGAAAGGTGAGATGAGGAGAAGTCGCTTGGGGAGAGCTTGCAGTCTGAAAAGAGCCAGGGGCAGGAGCTTTACCCAGTCGAGATGAAGTTCCTGTGACAGTTTAACAAGAGTAGTTTTTAAGGAGCAGTTAGTTCTTTCTACCTTGACTGAAGATTGAGGGTGGTAAGGGATGTGAAAGTGCCAGGGGATGTCTAGGGCCTTAGATAGGATCTGAGAAACTTGGGAGGTAAATTCAGGTCCGTTGTCTGATTGGAGAGAGATGGGAACACCAAATCAAGGGATGACCTCTCGGAGGAGAAGATTGGAGACCGTCTGAGCCCTTTTATTAGTAGTGGGAAATGCTTCTACCCACCCTGAGAAGGTGTCCAACAAGACCAGGAGGTATTTGACATGTCTGACGATGGGCATATGGGTGAAATCGAGTTGCCAGTCAGTTCCAGGAATGGAACCTCTAGCCTGATTGAGTGGGAAAAGGAAGGCTGCGATACCTTGAGTTGGAGTTAGATGTCTGACAGATCTTACAAGAGGCAATGATAGATTTTAGGAAGTGTAGGTCTTCAGGGGTGGGCTGTAGGTGAGTTTTAACAAAGGAGGATAGTGCTTGGCTATTAGGATGAAAGAACTGGTGATGAATGTCAAAGGGTGGGGGTGGAGATGTGGGCTGTAGGGTAAGAATGTCCTGGGGAGGATAAGTCCAAGCCCCTGAGGGCTGCAGCTCTAGCTGCCTTGTCAGCTCCATTGTTTCCCTTAGAGACAATAGAATCATCTGTCTGGTGAGATCTGCAATGGATGATCCCAATAGCTGTAGGGAGGTGGGAGGCCTCTAGCATAACCATGATCTTGCGTTAGTTACTGATCCTCCCTTTGTGGTAAGTAGTCCACATTCTTTCCAGATAGCAGCATGGGACAGGAGAATGTGGAAGGCATACTTGGAATCAGTGTAGATGTTTAGGAATTGTCCCTGTGCCAGTTGAAAAGTGTGGGTGAGAGCCATTACTTCTGCCTGTTGGTTAGTGGTATGGGCAGGAAGGGCCTGTGCCTCCACTACTTCAGTGTCTGATACTATGGCATAACCAGCCCTTCTGGCTCCTTCATGTAGGAAGGAGCTGCCATCTGTATACCAAGTATATGTGGCCTGTGGCAATGTACCCTCCTGTATGTGTGAAGGATGAGGTAATAGATCTTCTAAGGTTTCAATGCAGGAATGAGACAGGGAGCGATTAGTGTTTGGTTTAGGAAGGAGGTTAGAAATATTGATGGGTGGGCATGATTGGAAAGTGTACATGGGGTCTTCTATTAGAGCCACCTCGAGAGAGAGAACTCTAGAGGGAGGTAGAGTCTGTAATCCTTTATATGTTAGGAGCTGTGACAGATTATGAGAAGAGAAGACAGTTATAGGTGATCCAAAGGTTAGTTTCTTTGATTCTCAGATAAGGAGTTCAGTGGCTGCTAGTGTGCGAATACAGGGTGCCCATCCCTGAATGGTTAGGTATAGTTTCTTTAACTGGTATGCCACAGGTGCGAAAGAAGGTCCTATTTGGTGGCCCAAGGCTCCAAGGGCAAATCCCTCCTTTTCTTTTACATAGAAGGAAAAAGGACGAGTCAGGCCAGGAAGATGTAAGGCTGGGGCCCTAAGGAGGGCCTGTTGGAGCCTTTGAAAGGGCTTGGTAATAGGTTTTTTTCTTTTTTTTCCCTCGCTCCGGTCAACCCTTACTCGCTCTGGTCTGCCCCACTCACTCTGGTTGGCCCCGCTTGCGCCGGCCCCCCTCTCTCCCCTCCCCTCTCCGGCCCGGCCACCCCCCCCCCTCTCCTGTCCAAGGATTCATTTATTATTATTCATAAGTACACAATATCTGACTTCAGATGCACCAGAAGAGGGCATCAGATCTCATTACGGGTGGTTGTAAGCCACCATGTGGTTGCTGGGATTTGAACTTATCACCTTCAGAAGAGCAGTCGGGTGCTCTTACCCACTGAGCCATCTCACCAGCCCCGGTAATAGGTTTTAAAAGAGGTTCATGGGTAGGACCTGATACAGTTTTGTATAGAGGGCAAGAACGAAGAGAAAAGGAGGGGACCCATGAATGTAAAAAACTGGCTATTCCCAAGAATGACAAAATTTCTTCCTTTGTGGATGGAACAGTTAGAGATTGGATCAGATTCTTTCTGTCCAGCGTAATAGCCTTGTGAGTTGGGGTGATTGTTAGTCCCAAATAGGTAACCTGAGGAGTGGACAATTGGACTTTGGAGGGTGAGACCCTGTAGTCAGGGTGATTGTTAGTCCCAAATAGGTAACACCTGAGGAGTGGACAATTGGACTTTGGAGGGTGAGACCCTGTAGCCACGATTAGAGAGAAAATTCAGAAGAGCCGAGGTGTCAGTCAGGCTGATTTCTAAAGAAGGGCTACAGAGAAGGAAATCATCTACGTAAAGTATGATCTTAGATTTAGGAAGAGATAGAGATAGTAGGTCAGAAGCTAAGGCCTGCCCAAATAGATGTGGGCTATCCCAGAATCCCTGAGGTAAGACAGTCCAGGCCAGTTGGGTAGAAAAGTGAGTATCAGGGTCTGCCCAGGTAAAAGCAGATTAGTTTTGTGACTGGACATCTAGAGGAATAGAGAAAAATGCACCCTTAAGATCTAGGACTGAGAAATGGGAAGTACCTGAGGGGATAGTAGAAAGAAGTGTGTAGGGGTTAGCCACAACCGGGTGGAGAGGCACCACTGCAGAGTTAATATGTCTGAGATCCTGGACTAAACGATAGGCACCATTGGGTTTCTTTACTGCCTGCCACGGACATCCCAGTGTAGAGCTTGACAGGCCTAAAAACCTACAAGCACTCATGAGACGCATGGGTTTCAAGAGAAACTCATTCTCCTGGGTAGACATTCTCACAACCAGATTTATCCCTGCACAGTCTGGCGTATGGATCTACGTGTTTATTTAGTAGGAATTTTTATATTAAGCATAGAATGAATCCTGACATAAGCTAAGCTTTTCAGTGTTCCAACGGTCTTGGAGAATTCTTGATTTTCAGTGGGAATTCAGAAAACTATCTAGAGACAGGGAAACTATTTACCAATCATATAGGAAGAAGTCAAAGCAGCTCAGAGCTGGCCTGCAGAATGTTTGCTAGGACAATAGCTTTAATCTACAGAATGTTTACTAAGGGCAATAT